>VXBP01003072.1:104277-124866 GCA_013400115.1 Rhinopomastus cyanomelas | reverse complement strand
CAGGGGATGGGGGTGATGATAGGGTGAAGGAGGAGGATTTGGGGGGGTCCAGCAGGGATAAATGGGGGGGTAACAGGTGGTTGGATGGGGGGTAACAGGTGGTTGGACGGGGAGGCACAGGTGTGGGGTAACCCAATGTTGGGGTGGGGGGTGTCTCGGAGCCAGTGGCACCAACCCCCCCTTGATGGGACCCAAGTGGGGAAACTGAGGCAGGGAAGAGGTTCAGCCCTGTCCAGGGAGCGGGGGGGCGATGTGGGGTGTGGATGTTGGGGTGGGGGGGTCATTCAACAGACCTTCCCCGCCCCACCCCATTCCAGTGAGCGGGCACCGCTGTCGCCGTAGCCCCCCACCATGCCCAGCCCTGTGCGCCGCCCCCCGACGACAGCGGGGCCCCCTGGGGTGTCGGCGCTGCCGGCCGACGGTTCAGCGCTGCTGCGGGCCGTGAGCCAGGGCAAGTTCCGCCTGACCCGGCTTCTCCTGGAGGGGGGAGCCTACATCAATGAGGGCAACGCAGCCGGGCAAACGCCACTGATGGCCGCTTGCTGCGCCGGCTACGCCGACCCCCCGGAACAAGCGCGGATGGTCCGGTACCTTCTAGAAAACGGAGCCGACCCCAACATCCCCGACAAGACGGGGAAGACGGCGTTGATGCATGCTTGCACCGAACGAGCCGGCCCAGCTGTGGTAGCCATCCTGCTAGCCCACGGTGCCGATCCCAGCGCCCGTGACTACGGCGGAGCATCGGCGCTGGTTCACGCCATCAACCGGGGCGACCGCGAGACGCTGCAGGTGCTGCTGGACGCCTGCAAGGCGCGAGGGCAGGAGGTCATCATCATCACCAGTGACACGTCGCCATCGGGCACCAAGACCACGCGGCAGTACCTCAACGAGCCGCCGTCGCCGGCCCTGGGCAAAGAAGCCACGCGCTCGCCGGCCCTCTGCATGTCGCCGTCGGACATCGAGGTGAGGACAGCAGCGTCGCCAGCCGGCAGCGAGAAGGAAGAGGAACGTGACATCTTCTGCTTCCCAACGCCGCCGGTGACACAGGCGGCCACCAATGCTGATCCGCCGCGAGCCCGGGTGCGGCCGCTGAAGCGCCTCAACTCGGAGCCGTGGGGGTTGGCGGCGGCAGTGGCACCGGCAGAGGGGTCGCGGGGAACCCCCGAGCGGCTGGCACCGGCGATGGAGGGGTTGAGCCTGGGCGGGCGCCCACGACGGCACAGTGTGGAGGGTCGGGAGGCTGCGGGGTTGCTGGGAGCCGGTTGGGCGGAGCGGGTGCCCCCAATTTGCCCGTTGGCTCGGCGCAACACGGCCCCCTCTGAAACGACACGGGTCAAACCGCAACCACCACCACGCTGGGGTGGGGAACACCCTGAAATGGAAGGGGGACACTGGGCCGGTTCCCTGCCAGGAGCCGAGTCCCCACCGGGTAGCCGCCGCCGCCCGCCTGGGCTACTGGAACGTCGTGGCTCCGGGACGCTCTTGCTGGAGCCGTTGGCTTCGGGGAGGGCTGGTTTCTTGCCCCCCCTGCACCCCGGCTTGTGGCCCCGCGGCCCCACAGCCCCCGGCTCGCCCAAGGGGCGCCGCAAGCTGCTGCGTCGGCACTCAATGCAGACAGAGGAGATGCGGCAACTGGCCAATTTCCAGAGCAGCCTGGCCCCGGAGCCAGGAAGTTAAGGACCCCCTCATCTGGCTTGTGGCCCCCACCCAAGCCCTGGGTGCTGGGGTCCCACTCCTGGTGTCCCTATGATGGGAACCTCCCAGGCTCTGCTGCTCCTTGGCTGCTCCTGTGGGACCTTGTCCTGCAGGCGACGATGACAACGACAACATCCACTCTGAACCCTACTGACGGCAGTGATAGCTCTGAGCCTGGGTCACGGAGGCGGTCACCCTGCACCCTACAGACTCCGATGTTCACTCTGAACCCTACTGACTCCAACATCCCTCTGAACTCTACTGATGGAGATGTTCACTCTCAGCTCTACTGATGGAGATGTTCCCTCCGACTCCTACTGACTCCAACGTTTCTCTGAACCCTACTGATAGAGACTTTCACTCTCAGCCCTACTGGTGGAGACGTTCCCTCTCAACCCTGCTGATGGAGATGTTCACTCTCAACCCTACTGATAGAGACCTTCACTCTCAACCCTACTGATGGAGACGTTCACTCTCAACCCTACTCACTCCAACGTCCCTCTGAACCCTGCTGATGGAGACGTTCACTCTCAACCCTACTGATGGAGACGTTCACTCTCAACCCTACTGACTCCAGCATCCCTCTCAACCCTACTGATGGAGACATTCACTCTCAACCCTACTGATGGAGACGTTCACTCTCAACCCTACTGATGGAGACGTTCACTCTCAACCCTACTGACTCCAACATCCCTCTCAACCCTACTGATGGAGACGTTCACTCTCAACCCTATTAACGGAGACCTTCACTCTGAACCCTACTGATGGTGGTGGGTCCATGGTTGTTCTTCCATTGGCAGAAACTTTGCACGACCCCAGATTCCTTCGGGAGCCGGCCTGTCCCCCACCCCGATCACCCCTGACCCTGCAGCTCCCTGCATCGATCTCCTGACCCTCCTCACCCCTGCCCATTCAGCAGCGCTTTACCCCCCATGTCTGGGGGTCCCTGCCAGTGCCGGGGGCTGAGTGCTCCGAGCGACAGCAGCCCCTGGAACCCCCCCAACAAGGTGTCCCTCTGGTTATGGGGTGGGAGGTCCCAGTCAGGGGGTGCCAGGGGCACAGGATGTTGGTGAATAAAGGCCCCAGCACAGCTTCACCCTGTCTGTGAGTGTTGGGGGGCACAAGGACTGGTACAGGCTAGGAATCCACTGGCACTGTTGGGCACTGGGGTGCAGGGGGACTGGCACAGCTGGGTGCTGGCTGAACTGGGTGCCCAGGAACTGGCACAGCTGGGTGCCAGCACAGCCGGGTGCTGGCAGAACTGGGTGCCCAGGAACTGGCACAGCTGGGTGCCAGCACAGCTGGGTGCTGGCAGAACTAGGTGCCAGCAGAACTGGGTGCCCACGACTTGACATATCTGGGTGCCTGGGGACTGGCACAGTTGGGTGCCAGCACAGCTGGGTGCCAGCAGAACTGGGTGCTTGGGGATTGGCACAGCTGGGTGCCAGCACAGCTGGGTGCCAGCAGAACTGGGTGCTTGGGGATTGGCACAGCTGGGTGCTGGCAGAACTGGGTGCCTGGGAACTGGCACAGCTGGGTGCCTGGGGATTGGCACAGCTGGGTGCCAGCAGAACTGGGTGTCTGGGGATTGGCACAGCTGGGTGCCAGCACAGCTGGGTGCCAGCAGAACTGGGTGCCTGGGGACTGGCACAGCTGGGTGCCAGCAGAACTGAGTGCCAGCAGAACTGGGTGCCTGGGGACTGGCACAGCTGGGTGCCAGCAGAACTGGGTGCCTGGGGATTGGCACAGCTGGGTGCCAGCACAACTGGGTGCCTGGGGATTGGGACAACTAGGTGCCAGGAGAACTGGGTGCCTGGGGACTGGCACAGCTGGGTGCCAGCAGAACTGGGTGCTAGCACCCAGCTGTGTGCCCGCACATCTGGGCAGTAAGACTCTTNCGGATGTGGGGAGGGGGCGCTGCTGGGGGACACTGGGGACATGGCTGCGGCTGGGGACAAGGTTATGGGACATCGGTGGGGCTGGGGATGCTGCTAGTAGGGGCACTAGTGGGGTTGGGGACACGGCTGTGGGGTACTGGTTGGACTGGGGACATTTCTGAGTGTACTGGTGGGGCTGGGGACACTGCTGGTACTTGGGGGGCTCTGGTGGGGCTGGGGACACTGCCCCGGGGCACTGGTGGGATCTTCTAAACCCACAGGACAAGGAGGAGGAGGAGGAGGGCTGGCCCGGGCGATGCTGAGGGCTGCAGGTGCCCAACCCCACCCGAGCGGGTGCTGAGGTGGGGGTGTCTGAGCTGGGGGGATCCTCAGAGCAGGGTGCAGGTCGACGAGGCCGGTGTCCCCCGGGGATCCTTTATGCCCAAAATCCCGGCACCGAGCGGGGACCCGGGCGGCTGCCCCCGCTCTGGGTCCCCCCCGGGCTGAGCGCAGAGCCCAAACTGGGGGTCACAGGAGCCAGAAGCCCCCCCACCCCAGAAGATGCTCAACATCACCGTGACCCCCCGTGAGCTCCCAGCGCCGCCACGGCGGGACGTCCCGGTGCCAGCAGGGAACCGGAGCTGCACCGCTGCTGACAATGAGCTGGAGCGGCTACCAACCCTCACGCTGGCAGCCAAGGTGCGGGTAGCCATCACTTGCCTCCTCTTCCTCTCCTCGGCCTGCTGCAATGGGGCTGTTCTCTGGGCGGTGGCCAAGCAGCGGCAACGGTGGTGGCAACGGCGGCACCGTCGGCGTTTGCCACGGGTGGGAGTCCTCATGGCCAACCTGGCGGCAGCCGACCTGCTGGTGACGCTGGTGGTGATGCCGCTGGACGCGGTGTGGAACGCGACGGTGCAGTGGCACGGTGGCGACGCAGCCTGCCGGGCTCTCATGTTCCTCAAGCTGGCCGCCATGTACGCCTCGGCCTTCGTCACCGTCGTCATTGCCGTGGACCGGCACGCTGCCATCGTCACCCCACTGGCGCGGGGCAGCGCGGAGAAGAGGGTCAGGGCGATGCTGGGCGCTGCGTGGGCGCTCAGCGCCCTGCTGGCGCTGCCTCAGGTAGGGCAGGGCAACACCCGTTCCCTTCGGTGCGAGGAGGAAGAGGAGGGAGGCTGACGGCCTCTTTGCAGGCCTTCGTCTTCCACACGGTGAGGAGGTCGCGGCCGCGGCGCTTTGTGCAGTGCGCAACGCTCGGCAGCTTCGGGGCGCGGTGGAAGGAGACGCTCTACAACCTCTTCACCTTCGGCCTCCTCTTCCTCCTGCCCCTCCTCGTCATGGTGCTCTGCTATGGCCGCATCCTGGCCACGATCTCAGGCGGGATGAAGGCCGCTCACGGTGAGGGCAACGGCGGGGGGTTCTCCTCTGGCTCTTTTCCTCCAGTTCAACTCCTTTGATGCCTCTTCCCTAGTTCCTCTCCTCTGGTTCCTTCTGCTTCTTCTCTGCTTCCTCTCCTCTAGTTCCTCTCCTCCAGTTCCTCTCCTCTGGCTCCTTCTGATTCTTCTCTGCTTCCTCTCCTCTAGTTCTTCTCCTCTGCTTCCTCTCCTTTACTGCTTCTTCACTTCTCCTCTGGTTTCTTCTGGCTCTTCTGCAGTTCCTCTCCTCCAGTTGTCCTGTTCTCCTCTCAGCTTCTCCTCCTCCTTCCACAACCCAAAGCTCTTCACCAAACACATTTCACCCTCCTCCTCCTTCTCCAGCAGCCTCCTCCCGGGAGATCCAGCTCCGTCGCTCCTCCGACAACATCCCACGGGCCCGGATGCGGACGCTCAGGATGTCCATAATCATTGTTCTCACCTTCATCGTCTGCTGGACACCCTACTACCTCCTGGGCCTCTGGTACTGGTTCTCCCCGGAGATGTTGACGCGGGAGAAGGTGCCACCGTCCCTCAGCCACATCCTCTTCCTCTTTGGCCTCTTCAACACCTGCCTGGACCCGCTCATTTATGGCTTCTTCACGGCGCGATCTGGGCGCCGCCGCCAGCGGCAGGAAGGCGCTGATGCTTTCACCGGGTCCTTCCGAGGCTCCTTCCGCGTCTCCGCCTTGGCCAGGAGAGCCGGCAACAGCCCGCTGGGATCTGGAGAACCTGAGCTGGTTCCAGATCCAGAGGATCCAGAGGATGCTGGAGGAACCAAAAGCCACCAAATGCCACCAGGAAGCTGCTCAGCAATAAATCCTGATGGTTTTCCCAGCGGGAACCCAGATGTAGACCAAGGGATGGTCGAAATGGAGCCGGTTTCAGCACCGGGAAGGACCTAAGGGTGCCAGAGCAGAACTCCAGGGGGGAAATCCCAGGAAAAGGGGCTGCAGGACACAACAAATCATGGAATTTCACCTCAGATCTTTCAACTAAGAGGGGACCGAGAGAGACGTCAACATATTTGTAGGGAAATCTCAAATTTAGAGGCAGGGAAGGAGCCAGGAGGGTCGGTCAGAGCTTCCCAAAATGTTTAATGAAGGAGAAATAACGAGAGGACAATTGTGGAGTCATCCCCAAAGACCAAAGGATCCGGGATGGGGACAACTCCTCTCTGAAGGGAGAGCAGCTGAACGGCCCCATCCTGCAACATGAGAGCGAAGATGGGGCCGTCTGGGGTGTCACCAGGGCCGAGGGGCTGCGCTTGGTTGTAGAAACAACCCCGGAAGCTCCGGGGCTGCTGCTTCGCTCTGAGTTTTCTCGTTTGGAAACAATAAAAATCCCGTAAGAACCAAAAAATCCGGAGCAATCAAGTGGTTGCCGCCTCCCCAGTGTACAAAGCCCACCCAAGCCCACCCCAGTTTGCCCAGTGGGGACAGGGAACGCACAACATGGAGGATCCATCATCGACGTCTCCTGTCCGGACTCCGGCTCCGCCGGCGCCCACCCCTGGAAGAGAGGGAGGGCAAAGGGTTGGAAGTGGGGGTGGTTAGCAGGGGTTGGAGGCCTCGTGGCCCTGTCTAGTGGCCCTCTACTATGCCATCTGTAGGGTCCCTCCCTCTGGGGGGTGGCCATGGCTGAAGGGTTCCAGCCAGTGGCTCAATGGCTACAGGGAAAGCTTGAGGTGGCCTTCAAGGGTCCATACTGGGACCATAAGATCCCCCAAGTCCAAGTCTGGGGTCCTACATGGAGCTACAGAGACACCTGGAGGGTGGAACCCTCCAGGCTGTGATGACAAACTGGGAGAGCTGGGGTTGTTCAGCCTGGAGGAGGCTCTGTGGGGATGATCCTGCGGCCTTTTCATGCTTGAGAAGAGTTGAGGAAGGTCTGTGGTGCCAGTACAAGGGAAAACAGCTTTAAACTGGGAGGCTGTGGGTTCAAACTGGACATCAGGATGAAATTACTGCTCTGGTCCCGCCTGCCCAGAGAGGTGGAAGCCCCAGCCCCTGGAACCATTCCTGGTCAGGCTGGACATTGAAGCTCTGGCTGGGGATGCCCCACCTCCTGGTCTTCAAAGGTCCCTCCGAACCCAATCCCATCTCTGATTCCCTCCACACTCCAGATTTGCCCCAGGAAAGCCAGACCCAGCCCACCTAGGCCTCACACAGAGCCTGTTGCTCACCTTCTCTTCCCCTTGGGGGGTCCTCTGACGAAGCACCAGTCAACGCTGATGGGCTGCCCCATCAGTTCCTGCCCGTTGAGCCCCTCCATGGCTGCCTGTGCCTCCTTGTAGGTCTCGTACTCGACTAGGGTGTATCCCTGCGGAGCAGAAAGCAGAGTGAGGGGCCACACAATGGAACCAACCCATCCCAACAGTGGCAGTGGCCACCCCATCCTACCTTCAGGTAGCCCGTCCGCCTGTCCAGGTTGAGGTGGAGGTTTTTGATCTCGCCATACTCGGCAAACCGGTCGTGGATGTCTTCTTCTGTCGCCTCTTCGTGAATCCCCGTGACAAAGAGGATCCAACCCTCCACCGCTGCCGTGTGAGAGGAATTGGGGGTTCAGGGAAAACGGGGTAGTGGTGGAGCTCAGAATGACCCCATATGGGGTGGGAGGGGGAGATGCAGCCCCACAGATCGATGCTCTTGGCTTAATCCCAGTTAAATCCAGCTCAGCAAGTCTGGACACCCCAAAACAGTGTAAAGACTCCATTGTGTACCCTCCCTGTGGTGAGGGAGGGGTGAGGAGGTGACTCCTGATGATACTCACATCTCTGTGGGCCCGGCTCATCACCATCCTGCTCCACACTGTCGTAGTCCTCACGCACACGGGCGCGAGAGCCTTCCTCTGGGAAGGAGAAATGCATGATGAGTGCCACAGCACACATCCTAAAACCCTTTGAACCACCCTAAAACCCCTCTGCACCACCTTAAAAACCCTTCAAACCAACCCAAAACCCCTTCAAACCACCACAAAGCTTCAATGGATCCCCAGTAACACTGAGGGAAGAGTTTAACCCAAACTGGGAGATGCATGGGATAACCCAGAGCCTGGTGCAGTGTCTGGGGTACCAGCACCAATGTGGCCAGCAGGACCAGGACAGGGATCAGCCCCCTGGACTGAGGGCACTGGTGGAGGGGCCCACCTCAACTCCTGGGGTCAGGTTTGGGGTCCCTCAGTGCCAAAACGACATTGAGGGGCTGGAGTGAGGCCAGAAAAGGATCTGGAGGAGGAGGGTCTGGAGGGGGAGTAGAGAGGTCAGGAGCAGTGACTGGAGAAAAAGAAGAGAAGGGTCTGAAAAACTTCTGAGGAGCAGCTGGGAGACCTGGTGGAGGGGGGAGTAGGATGAGAGGAAGCAGCTCCACAGTACCCCAGGGGAGGGTGAGATCGGCCCTGACAACCCATTTCTGCCCCCAGAGGGGTCCCCAGGCCTGGCCCAGGCTGCCCAGAGTAGTAGAGGTCTGTGAGCCTTAGAGCTGTGGGGTGAGGGCTGAGGGCTCCAAGGCAGCTGACGACTGGGTTTCATTATCTCCGGGGTCTTCTGCAGCCTCCATAACCCCACGACTCTCACCTGAACCGAAGCCTCGACCCTTCCTCTTCTTGGCCTTCTCCTTCAGCTTGTGGATGCTCTCTGAGGGAAGAGGAGGGAGGATCAAAGCGGGCCCCGGCACCGCGTCGCAGGACCCCCAGGACGTCCCCCCCCCAGGTGCCTCGAGCCGGCCCACTACTCGGCCCCAAAGCCTCCCTCACCGTCGCCATCCTCATCCATGGCGAAATCCTCGCCGCCCGCCTCATGAAGATCCAGTACGTCCGCCATCTTGCCGCTCTCCTGCCGCCGCCGCCGTTACAGAGGATGACGGGAAGTACACCGGAAGAGGAGCCGCCATGATGGGGAGGGAAACGCGATGACCCTGCCCTGCCGCCATCTTGGGAAGGGAGTGGTCGAACCGCCATCTTGGTGAGGGCCTAGGGGAAGCTACTCCGACGCCATCTTGGAGGGGGCCGTGTTCTCCGCCATGTTGGTGAGGAAGACTCTGGACGCCATCTTAGTGAGGGCATCCTTGCCGCCATCTTGGCGAGGGAATAAGGTCATTTGTTGCTTTCGCCATCTTGGTGAGGTCAAAGCATCTCGCCCCCCGCAGTAGCAAGGGTGGTTACATTGCACCACGAACTGGGGCAATACTGGGAGCCACTGGGTGACACCACTTCAGCCAGTTCTGCTGATGTGTGGAAACAAACCCCCAACTCACGGAGAGTTCGAAGTAAGTCTCTTATTGCAGTGCTGGGCAGCATGCGGGATCGTTCCACCTAGCATGTGCACCGGTGCAAAGAAAACAGCTTCAATTTATCACTCAATTACCTACCAATTCAATAACTAAACCTACCCAAGCATTAAATTTCCAAGAAATAGGTAAAGTTATTAACATCAGTCCCAGGAACTCATCATCTTGGGTCTCCTCAGCTGGCACTTGCATAGGGTTTAGTCAGGGGGTTTCTGGAAGTCTTTCCCCCCACAAAAGAGCTCCTGCTTTAACAAGCAGGATTTGTTCCTCTTCTCTACTGTTGTCTACAATTTGCTAAACTGTCTAAAAATTAACTGCTCCCTTCTCTTCCACATCAAGCAAGCGTTGTAGGGGAAAACTAACATAGAAATTGAGGGAATAGGAAGCAGTGGAGCTACTGAGCGTGGGACAGGCTGCTGAGACAGCAGAGCCTGCAAAACAGCAAGAGAACTCAGCAACATCACAAGAGAGCAGAGTGACCTGAAGTCGACCAGAAATGAACAAGGCTTTATCAAACCAACAGATCCCAGAATTCCAGAGTGATTTAGGCTGGAGAAGCCCTCTGAGCTCAGCCAGCCCAGCCCAGGGCCTAACATCACTCCATCAGCCAGACTAGGGCCACAGCCAGGCTGTCCTTCAACACCTCCAGGAATGGGGACTCCCCCACTGATCCAAGCCATGATGCCCAGCGGCCCCCATCTTAGGGGTTCGATTAAAGGGGTCCCCCTCACACTGAGCACCCAGCTCTCTTCCCTCACATGGGGTCCCCATCACTGGGGGAATCCTCACAAGAGGTTCCCAGACCTCCCCTCACACCATCCCCCCAATCCCTTCCCTCATGATGGGTCTTCCATCAGAGGGCTCCTCCTCTGATGGAGGGGGATGACCCATGACTGTTATCATGTGTTCCTAGATCCCCCCCCAAGCCCTTCCCTCAGACCTTCCCTCAGACCCTTGAAATCCCCAACACCCCCCTGGGGGGCACCATCACTGGGGGTTTCCCTAATCGCCCCCTCCCGACATTGCCTCCTTCTGGCTTCACTCAAACTGCGGCTCCGCCCCCTCAACCACGACCCGCTCGCCCCTCCCGCCACCACCCCAGAAAATGGCCGACGCGGAAGCTGGGCGGGAAGGTAGGAGGCGGCGGAAGGATACTTCAGAGTCAACAAAAGAGTTCTGTCGCTTTTCTGCGGATAGATCGCTCCTCCCCTCTCTCTGCAGCAGAGGTAGCGGGGAGGATTCTGTCCGCTTTTCCTTTTCTCCTCTCGTTGAGGAAGGCGGCGAGTAACTGGGGAGCCCTCAAAGGGGAGTACTTTCTCTGGTGGAAGGAGAGCGCTGCTGAGGCCAACTCTGATGGGTGTGAGGCGGCTCTAGTTAGTTGCGGCGGAGGCGTTTAGGCGCCAACTATAAAAGGGCGGAGGGAGCGCCACCTCCCTCATAGGGTGGGTGGTTGGGCTGTGGGGTGGGGGTGCTGTCTGTCCTCACACCCCACAGAGCCCTCGTTCCTTCAGTCTCTCTCTCTATTAATAAGTTCAAACGTAAGTTAGTAATTTGTGTCTCTGTGTCCTCTGAGTACCTTCCTATTTAGGACTTACCTCCCCACAGGGTGCTCAAGGCCTCTTCCTTGTGCTGTGTTAACCCCTCAGGGCTCCTCAAAGTGCTAAAAAACCCTTGTTTTGAGGTAAATGCAAAACCCTAGGGGCCTCTCCCCACTCTGTCGCATGAAATAATAACCTTAATGTTCTTAAAATAATCCAGTCGGCTTAGATTTCTTTGTATTAAACCTGCCACGGCATCCTTGAGGACACCTGTGGGTGCTCTCAGCCCTCAGCTCCTTTAAAAAGAATGAAAAAAATAATAGCAAATAACAGGAAACACAACCTCAACGATTATTATTCATTTTTAATGTATGTTTTCAATTAATATTTAAAGTTTCATAATAAATAAACCTCTCCCAGCTGGGAACATGAGAGACCAAACAGCTCCGCGTAGAAGAATCAAATGTTTTTCACCCTCTGGTGGTTTCAGAATCAGCAGGTTTGGGGTGTTTCTGGAGGTTCCAGGAGAGCTGAGCTCCTTTTTTGTCCAACACAGCAGAAGCTTTTCGTTATTTTCCTCACTTTTGGGGTTGAGGTGCCATTTAATTGCTGCCTCATCCACATTCCCCCTGTACCCTGTGACTCTTTGGTTTGGGGATGCTCCACATTGCTTCAACCCTGATAAACCCCCACAAGAAGAATTAAAACCAGGTGTTCACTCTCTCAGAAAAAGCCACAAATAATTTGGGGTTGGGGGTTTTTATTTTTCCCCCTCCTCATGTGAAAAACTCCCCAAGAACACCCTCACAGTTTCGGCTTGAGCCCATGCAGCATTTTAATCCATTTTAATTACCAGTATTTAATGATTTTATTATTTTCTGGGTTATTGTGAAAGAACTTTAATTTTTTAATTGATTTTTAAAATTTTGTGGGTATTAATTGGATGGGGAACCAAATCCATTTCAGTTTTGGGATGGGATCGAACTAAATTCTCTATCTTCTCTTCCAGCTTGACTTTAGAACCCCATGATGCCTCCAGCCAGGAGTCCCGACTGAAATAAAACACGCAGGGGAGTAAAAAAATTGGGGTAAACCCATCAAGTTTCAGGCTTTGAACACCCAATCGAGCAAAATCGGAGCGTTTCCACGGGATTCACCCTCCTGGCCTTCATTTTGCCCCTTGGCCTCCAACCACAAGGCTCAAAGAGGTAATTTCTCTCAGGAAAGGGTGTCCGTGCGGCTCCTCGGCTGGGAGAAGATTGAGGAGCAAAGCAGCTGTTGGAGAAGAAACTGGGCCAGGGGAGCGCAGGAGGGTCACTACATCCCCATGAGAGGAGCAGGGATGATGCTTTCAGCGAAGCTATGGTGATTCCCTGCGGGTCCTGCACTGCTCCCTGTGCACTGATGGGTTTCTTTAAAAAGAAATGAGCTCAAGCACTCGTCCCCCACAGTGTGGGGCCACCCGTGGCCAGCCAGCTGCCTGTGGTGGGACGGTGGTAGAAACCCCACCCTCTCCTAGCGCCTCCTGCACCCACTGGGGTGGATCTGTGGGGTAACAGGGTGGTTGTTTCTGTCCCATCCCCTCCTCCAAGCAAGAAGGGAAGGAAATGGGGAGAAGGTGGCGAGAGGTTGAAGCTTTTTGGGGAGCCCATCACCCCCGTGAGGGATGGGGGGAACCGCTGAGCGACGTCAAAACTTGCCTGGAAACACAAACCCCGACCTCCAAACCGACAAGAAAACAAAAAGCTCGCAAGCCTAGCGGAGAGGGAGAGGGTTGGGACGGGGTGTGAGGAGGGGGCTGCAAGGAGAGGCCTTCAAATTAGATCAAAATCTAGTGAGCTGATGCTGGCGATGGGAGCTCTCCAGAAATTGAAGCTGTTGAACTGCAGCAGACTGTCCTCTTCTTCAGAGATCTCCCGGCCGACCCGATCCCGCTCTCCGGAGAGTTTGCCCAGCCCTCCTTTGGGTTTGTAGAGGGTCACATCGCCGAGCCCTAGGCCTTCCAGCTCTGCCACGTCCAGCCGTGGGATGGGCATCCTCCAGTAGATGAAGGAGTCGTACTGGCTGCTGATGGTGTCCAGCATCTTCAGGCTGCAAAGCGGGGACCAGGAGAGAGAAGAGGTGGAGAAAAGGCACAGGAGATGCCCCAACGCAGCCAGAATTCTCTGCTGTTGCCACACTGACCCAATCCCACCCCCCAACAACAGGAGCTGGTGAGGCAGGGAATCTGGTGTCACTGGGGTTTGGCTCTAGGCTGGGTCTAAAGGAAGATTTGAGCCCTGATGCTAGTCTTAACCCTCAGTCAGGACTGGCGGTCAGTCCCCTCCCGATTGCACCCCTGTGTCCAACTTGGGCCCCTCAATGGTGGCATCAGCTGAGAGGGACAGAAATGGGCACCTAAATGAACCCTTTTGCCACCAAACCAGGTGGAAGGGTCTTACCTTTTCCTTGTGCCCAGCCCCCAGCAGTGGGGAGCAATGTGGGGTCCCTGGGCAGCACTGGGGGATTCCTGTGCAGTTATGGGGGGCCCCAGGCAGCAACTTGGGGTCTCTGGACACCAATGGGGAGTCCCCAGGCAACAATGGAGGGAGTGATCAGCAATGAGGGGTTCCCAGACAACAATAGAGGATCCCTGGGCAGCAATGTGGGTCCCCAGTCAGTGATGGGGGCTTCCCAGGCAGTGATGAGATGTCCCTGGGCAGCAGTGGGAGATTCCCAGTCAGCAATGGGGGTGTCCCCAGTCAGGAATGGGGGGGGGGTCCCCATGTTAGCACCACCCTGCAACATCACCGAATCCTCCAGAAAGGGCTGGAAGCAGCCAGTCTCAACGTCACCATCTGCACCCTACCCACCCACGGGTGGGCTCTGTGCCCACCCCACAGCCCAGTGTGCCACCACGCTGTGCCCTGCCGCATCGCCCCTCCCCACAACCCCACCCCGATCCTGGGAGAACTGGGAGAATTGGGAAAGAGCAGGAGGAGGGGACCTGGTTCTGCTTTTTCCCCGGCCCGAGCTGAGTCACTGCTGCTCTCACTTGCTCTTTCCCTGCCAGAATCATGGGGATATAAAAAGAAATCAGGTGGCCAACCCCAAAATATCCCAAAATACCCTCCTTTTCCCACTGATCCCTCCCTCCTCCCCAGTTCTAAACCCTGGGAATGGGAATCCTAAAGGATGATTCAGACCTATCTCCAGTCACACCCTCCCTCCCTCCCTCCACTCCCCCTGTCCCTGCGGCGAGGGGTGACCGGCTGCTAAATTTAAGATCCTCGATGTGAACTCAGAGGCTATGAAAAGGCTCCTGTGTCACCCTACTGGGGAAGCTGGAGCTACTGGGATTGGAGAGAGCCTGTGGTTGTCCGGTGCAGCTACCGCCGGTGATTGAACGGGGATGGATATAGGGACAATCGGTTTGAAAAGCTTCAGAGCAGGGGAAAAGAGAAATAGAACCCCGAGAAAGAAATGAAAATCCCATAAAACACAAAATCCATTAAAATCCCATAAAAAGCAACTAAAAAGGGGGGGGAATCCCAGAAGGAAGAGCATCCTGGCAGCTCTGCAGAAAGGAAACACCTTCATCATCTTCATGATGACCCCCCCCAATAAAACCCCAGTGGGGTGGCAACGCTCCCTTCCACCCCATAAAAAACCCCAACCCTCTTGCTTTCCAGCTTCCCAAACCCCGTTACCTGTGGGGTGGGGTGGGTGGGTTCGCTGCCGGTCGTGGGGCNTGCTGTGGGATGGGATGAGGATGGGCAGACGAGTGACTCAGCGGCTCCCACCTGCGACAGGGATAAGGGGGTGGACGGGTGACGCAGAGGCGCAGGGTGGGGGGATCGTGAGCGTAGGACACCCCCCCCACCCCAAAACCCCATCAATCTGCAGGGGATGGGAGCTTCCCCACAGCGATTCCCAAAGCCTCCGGATTGGGATTTGGGAGGGATAACGGGGTGGGGTTCAGCCTCTGAGGAGCTGGGGGGGTGTTTTATTTTACCCTGTGGAGCTGCAGCCCTGCCTGAGCTGTAGGAGGGTGTTTTGTGGGTGAAACTCAGGGGGGTTTAGTGCAGTAAAACCCCAGTGGGATCAAGGTTTGGGGTTTTCTGTGGTGGCTCTGAGTCTGGAGTGGGTTTGAACCTGATGCTGCTGGGCAGAAACCTCTCGGATTTAGGGCTGAAGGCAGAACAGGTGGAGTCACCCAACAACGGCTGTGGGGCCAGGGCTGTGGGACCACAGCCACAACCCCAATACAACCCCCTGATCCACAGTTCTGACCCCCAAAACACCCTTCTTGGGGGACATGGGCTGGAGCAGATACACTTGAGGGGCTGTGGGCAGCCCTCACCCTCCTCTCCTCTGTGGGATCAACAGTCCATTAAGGATTTAGGAGCTTTTTCCCCCCTTTTCCACCCCATTCCCTGCGTGTGCCTCCTTCTGCCGGGGCCAAGTCCTTTTGCCAGTGTCTCACTATTTCTGCTTCCTCCTCCTCATCCTCCTCCTTCTCCTCCTCCTTCTTCATTCCCCTCCTTCTCCATCATTCTCCTTCTCCTCAGTCTCCTCTTCCTCCTCTTCCTCATCCTTCTCCACCTTCTCCTCCTCCTCATCCTCCTCCTTCTCCTCCTTCCTGGCCACCACCATGAGCCAAGCTGATCCCATTTCCTACTCCCCTGATGGATCTGGGTGCAGCCTGACCCCACAAGCTCTCAACAGGGTTTTGATGGCGGCTGCTGAGCCCTCACTGGGTTTTTGGGGAAACCCCAAGGCCATGGGGAGCAGCTTGGTGGGGTGACCCTATAGGGAGATGGAGGTGACCCCGATCCCTTTGGTTTTGGGGTGCAGTGACAACCCAACCTTGTGATTACCCTCTCTGAGAGGGCATTTGGGGCCAAACCCTACAGTGAGGGAGGATGAGGTGATACTGGCACTACAGGGACCAGGATTGCTTCACGGAGGTGCGGTTTGGCTGTAGTAGTTCCAGAAGGGCTGTTGGACACCTCCTGGGGTGGTTGTAGATGTGAACAGTGTCCCCTGGGTAGGACAGGAAACCCCAAAAAGGGTCCTTCAGCTGAAACAAGCCCTTGAAGGTGGAGGGACAGAACAAGCTGAACCCCCTTGTCTGGGATTCCTGGAGTGGGAGTGATGGAGATGGTCAGGATATGGGGAAAAGAGACACTTGGGGAGTCACCTGGAGGTGTCCCCTGTGGAGGTCCCTCTGGGAGGGCTGGAGAGCAGACACCCTGCTGGTCCCAGTCCAGCTGGGTCAGTGGCTGGAGCTGTGGAATTTTGCTGGCGTTGGTGGTGACAGGGCTGTGGTGGGTGTTGGTGACAGGCCCACGGTTGTTGGTGGTGGTGATGGGGCTGTGGTGGGTGTTGGTGGCAGTGACAGGTCCATGGTGGCTGTTAATGGTGGTGTCAGGTCCATGAAGGATGCTGGTGGTGCTAGAGTTGTGGTGGTTGGTGGTGGTCAAAAGTCCACTGTGGGTGGTGGTGGTGACAGGTCCATGGTGGCTGGTGATGACAGGACCATGATAGTTGGTGATGGTGACAGGTCCATGATGATGGGTGTTGTTGGTGAGGGGACCATAGTTTTGTTGTTGGTAGTGACACATTCATGATGGTTGGTGGTGGTGGTGACAGGCCCGTGGTAGTGGTTACAGGCCCATGGTGGTGGTTAGTGGTGGTGACAGGTCCTTAGTGGATGTTGGTGGCACTGACCAAACCATGATGGTTACTAGTCATGGCATCAAGTCTTTTGCGAGTGTTAGTGATGGTGACAGGTCCTTAGTGGGTGTTGGTGACAAGACCGTGGTAGCTGGTGGTGGTGATAGGACCATTGTTGTTGTTGGTAGTGATGGGGCTGTGGTGGTGGTTGTTGGTGATGACAGGGCCATGGTGGTTGGTGGTGGAGGCAGGTTTGTGGTGGTTATTGGTGGCATTACAGGTCCATGGTGGTTTTTCATGGTAGTGGGACCACGGTGGTTGGTGGTGGTGACAGGACCATGGTGGTTGTTTTGGTGGCAGTGACAGCTACTAGTCTTGGTGACAAGTCCATTGTGGGTGTTGGTGACAGGACCATGGTGGGTGTTGGTGGTGATGGGGCTATGGCGGTGGTTGTTGTAGTTGTGACAGGTCCACGGTGGTTGATAGCGGCAGGTCTATGTTGGTTGGTGGTGGTGACCAGGCCCTAGTGGGTGTTGTGCAAGTGGAACGTTCTGGAGCAGGAAGTGGTGCAATAGGACTGTGGGTGCTCTGAGGGTTCCCACCCTTTTGGGGACCCCTGAGGGCTTTGGGTTCTTGGTGGAGACAGTGGGAGTGGGAACACTGACCCTGCTGGGGACCACCAGCCCTACCAGGACCCCTTGGACCCCCCCTAGAACCCCTCAGCCCTTCTGGGACCTTGCAGCTCTTCTGGAACTTCAGAGAACCCCAATCCTGTCAGGATCTCCAGCCCCAGTGAGACCCCCTGAGCACTGCTCAGCCCCAGGACTCCCAGCCCTGCTGAGACACTCGGGATCCCCCAGTTCTTTTGGGACCCTGGGGACCCCCAGCCCTACTGGGACCCTCCAGCCATTCTGGGATGCCAGGGATCCCAATACTGCCCAGACCCCCCAGCCCTACTGGGATCTGGGGACCCTCAGTTCTGTTTGGACTCTGGGCACCTCCAGTTCCCACGTGACCCTGCAGCCCTCCTGGGACCCAGGAGCTCCCCAGCTCTGCCAGGATCCCCCAGTTATGCTGGGATCCCACAGCTTTTCTAGGACCTCAGGGACCCCAAACCTTGCCAGGACCTCCATCCCTACTGGGATCCCCCAGCCCTACTGGAGCACAGGGACACCCAGCCCTGCCAGGACCCTCTCAGCTCCACTGGGACCCTCCAGCCCTTCTGACACCTCAGGGACCCCAGTTTCTGCTGAGACCCCCATCCATACTGAGATTCCCCATTCCTGCCAGCTTTTCCCAGCTCCACTGGGACCCCCCCCAGGCCCTCCTGAGACCCTGGAGACCCCCAGCCCTGCCAGGACACCTCAGCCCCAACATTTCTGGAACCCGGGGGATCCTCATCCTTACTGGGACCCCCCACCCATACTGGGACCCTGGGGACCCCCACTCCTGCTAGAATCTCCCAGCCCTACTGGGACCCTCCAGCCCTTCTGAGACCTCAGAGACCCCAAACTCTACTGGGACCCCCGTCTCTACCGAGACGCCCCATCCCTGCCAGGTCCCTCCAGCCCCACTGGGATCCCCCCGCCCCCTGCAATGCCGGCGGTGTCCGGGGTGGGAGCTGTGGGGTTGATGGGATCTGGGGGAGCTGTGGGATCGGAACCGGGGTCCGGACCCCCCCTCCCCGGGGCAGGTAATGGAGCCGCTATCGGGACCGAGAACCCCCCGACCCCGTAGTGCGACCCCAGGAAGGGACCCCAGAGCGCCGTGGGAACGCGTGGTGGGGGCGCGATATTGGGGGTCATCGAGGGGGAGGAGGGGTGCTCCAGGGCGAGGAGGGTTCCCACACCCCCTTTACAGCCCTCTGATCGAACCGGGGAGTCCTGCGGGACCCCTAACCCCACTGAGACCCCACCCCCACCCCACCCGGACCCCTCAAACAGGGACCCCCCGCAAACTCTACCCGGACCCCTCAAACCCTACAGGGACCCCCCGCAAACTCTACCCGGACCCCTCAAACCCTACCGGAACCCCGAAAGCTAGCGGGAACCCCCTAAAATTACCAGGCCCCCACACTCCTGTCCGGACCTCACAACTCTGCCTGGTGGTCCCCAGTTTCTACTGGGACCACCCCCAACCTTACCCGGACCCCACAAACTCTACAGGGACCCACTTAACTCCGCAACCTTACTGGGACCCCCTCAAATCCCACCCGGACGCCTCAAGCCCTACAGGGATCCCCCAAACCCTACCGGGACCCCTCAAATCCTACAGGACCCCCCACCCCCCCCTCCAGAGTTAGGGTGAGCTGAGACCTCCCAACCTTACTGGGACCTCCCCAGCCCCACTCCCGGACCTCCCCAGCTTTTCCAGTCCCTCCAGCCCTAGGGGGACACCCCACCATTTAAAGTGACCCCCCTCCAGCTCCACCAAACCCCACAACTGCCCCCCTCCCCCAGGGGGAGCAAAGGGGCTTCTCCCCCCTCCCCATGTTGGGGGGTCCCTGACCCCACAGCCAGTGGAATCCTGTGGGGTNGTTGTGGGGTGGGGGAAGTGGGCCCCGTGGGATCCGTCGCCCTGAACCCCGTCGGCATCGATCCGGTGGGTGCTGAGGTCGGGGGGTGATTTTTGGGGTGGGGAGCGGTGGCGGAAGGATTGGGACTGGGATTTGGGGGGGGGGCTTGCGGCAACTGAACTCTCATTGGGAAGGTTTCGCTTTTACGGGCTTCGAGGGATTCGCCGGCGGCTCCTACGAGGGCTGAGCCCCCTCTCTTTGTGGGGTGGTGAGCGGGTGGGTGAGCTGGGTTCCCTCATAGAAGCGTTTTCCAAGCGAAGACTTTGCCGAGGGGGGGGGTGTGGGCTCAATCCCCACCCCATAACCCGCCACCCCAAAAAAAAAAGGAGGGCTTTTCCGCTGCGTCGCCGGATCCGGCAGCGAGCGGAGCGATGGCGCTGGCCGGCCTCGACAGCCGCGCTTCCTAAGGAAACCAGGCAAGAAAGACAAGGCGGCCCCCCACCCGACACCCCAAACCCTAATCCCGACCCCGCTCTGTCCCTCTGTCTTTCCTCATCCCTAGCGGGGGGGTGGCCCTGCTGTGGGCTGAGAACCCCTCACCCTGTTCGGGCCACCCCGGCCGCGCCACAACCTGCCTGTGCTCAGCGGTGGGTCTTGGGGTGGCCCCATAAACCCCCTTCCCCTGCCTATAGCGCCCTGATGCCAGGGGGTGCTGCCTGGCTATCGGGTGGTGGGGGGGGCAACCGGGTCACCACGGGGCCATGTCCTGGCGAGGCCATACTAGGTGGGGGGGTGCTGACCCGATCCTATAGGGTCTGAACGTCACTGGGCACTTGTTGGGGTGCGGGGGGGTTGATTGGGGTGTGTGTGGGTTGATTGGGGTGTAGGGGGGTTGATTGGGGTGCGAGGGGGTTGATTGGGGCGTGTGGGGGTTTGATTGGAGTGCAGGGGGGGTATTTGGGATGCGATTGGGGTTGGGGGGATTGATTGCGGTGTAGGGGGGTAATCGGTGTGTAAGAGGGTTGTCTGGTGTGTAAGGGGGATGATTGGGGTGTAGGGTGGTGATTGCGGTGTAGGGGGTGATTGATTGGGGTGTGTGTGAATTTATTGGGGTGCAGGGCGGTTGATTGTTGTGGGATGGGGTTTAGCACCTCATTTTGGGGGTCCCCACTCCCGCTGCCCCACAGGCAGGAAGCACCGGGCGACCGGCGCGGACTTTGGACCCATCCGGCGTCTCCGGGGCAGAGGAAGGGACTTTTCCTGTTTCCCGGAGCTGTTTGGTCCGGCCAAACTTGATTTGGCTTTGGGGCAGCCTCTCGCAGCGCCCTCCCCACCCCAGCCCCACAACGCCCACCCGTGTGGGGATTCTCGGGTGGCTGCTCTAGGGTTGTGCTCGGACCCCGCTGCGGGTGGGTGAGTGCTGCGTGCGTCACCGGCTGCTTGCACTGGGAGCGTTTCCTTTTAGGGGGGTGCCAGGACCTATTTTGGAGTGAACCTCGTTCCCCCCTCTCGGGTTTGGCTACCCCCAACCGGGGCTGTGGGGTTTTGGGGTTCAGTTCTTCCTGTTTATTTTGCCCCCCCCCCCAGGCCTTTTCAACCCGGGGCGGA
>VXBP01003072.1:92037-104227 GCA_013400115.1 Rhinopomastus cyanomelas | reverse complement strand
TCAGTTCTTCCTGTTTATTTTGCCCCCCCCCCCCAGTGCTTTTCAAGCCGGAGCGGAAGAGCTCAACCTCCGGCCCCTTTTCGGAAGGGCCGGGATNCTGCCCTGGCCACGGGGACAACAGTTCCGGGTGGTTTGGTCACACCCAGCGTCTGCCAGGGGGGTCTCTGTGTGGTGTCTGGGTCTCTTGGGGTTTATGTATGATATCTGGGGTATCTTGGAGGTCTCTGTGTGATGCCTGGGGTCTCTGATGCCTGGGGTCTCTCCACGGTCTCTGTGTGATGCAGGGGGTCTCTCAAGGGTCTCTGTGTGATACTTAGGGTCCCTCTGGGGTCTCTACGTGATGTCTGGGGTCTCTCTGTGGTCTCTGTGCAGTGCCCAGAGTCCCTTGAAGGTCTCTGTGGGATGTCTGGGGTTTCTTGGGGGTCTCAGTGCAATGCCCAGGATCCTTGTCAGGGGTGGGGGGGGGAGGGTAGTTCTCTGTGTGATGCCTGGGGTCTCTCAGGGATCTCTGTGCAATCCTTAGGGTCATTGGGGGTCTCTGTGTGATGCCCAGAGTCTCTCAGAGGTCTTCACATAATGTCCAGAGTGCCTGGGTGGGGGGGTCTCTGTGTGATGTTCATTGTCTTTGGCCGGGTGGGGGCAGGAAGTGTGTCACTGTGCAGTGCTCAGGGTCCCTGGGATGGGTCTCTGTGTGTTGTCTGGGGTCACTCAGGGGTCTTTGTGCAGTGCTCAGGGTCTTTGGGGGTCTCTTGTATGATGCCCAGAGATCTCCCTGGGGTCTTTGTGTGATGTCTGGGGTCTCTCAGGGGTCTCTGTGCAATGCACAGGGTCTTTACAGGGGTCTCTGTGCAGTGCCCAGAGGGTCTCTCAAGGATCTTTGTTTAATACCCAGAGTGCCTGAAGGGGTCTCTGTGTGATTGCTGGGGTCCCTGGGGGGTCTCTGTGTGATATCCAGTGTCCCTCAGGGGTCTCTGTGTGATGCCTGGGGGTCTCTCCAAGGTCTTTGTATAATGCTTAGGGTCCCGGGGTGGTGGTGGTGGGGTGTCTCTGTGTGACACCCAGGGTCCTTGTAGGGATCTCTTGGATGCCTGGGGTCCCTCAAGGGTCTCAGTGCAATGCTCAGGGTCCTTGGGTGGGGGTCTCTGTGTGATGCCTGGGGGCCCTCAGAGGTCTTCATGGAATGTCCAGAGTGCTTGGGTGGGTGGTCTCTATGTGATGCTCAGGGTCTTTGGGGGTCTTTGTGTGATGCCCAGAGGTGACCTTGGGGTCGTTGTGTGGTGTTTGGGGTCTCTTGGGGACTTCTGTGTGATGCTCAAGGTCTTTAGAGGGGGGGAGTCTCTGTGTGATGCCCCAGGGGGTCTCTCAACGGTTTCATATCCAGAGTGCCCAGAGGGGTCTCTGTGTGATTTCTGAGGTCACTGGGGGGTCTCTGTATGATGCCCGGGGGTCTCTCCAAGGTCTTTGTATAATGCTAGGGGTCCCTGCGAGGGGAGGGGTGTCTCTGTGTGGTGTCCTTGATGTCTGAGGTCCCTCAGGAGTCTCTGTGGGATATTTAGGGTCTCTTGGGGGTCTTCATGCAATGAGCAGAGTCATTCAGAGGTCTCAGTGTGATGACTGGGGTCCCTCAGGGGTCTCAGTGCAATGCCTGAGGTCCTTCAGGGAGGGGTCTCTGTGTGATGCCCAGAGGTCTCCTTGGGGTCTGTGTGTGATGTCTGGGGTCTCCTGGGGATCTCTGTGTGATGCTCAGAGTCTTTGGGGGGTTCTTTGTGTGATGCCCCAGGGTCTCCATATAATGCCTGGGGTCTGTGGGGGGGGGTCTCTGTGTGATATCCAGAGTCCATCAGGGGGCTCTGTGCAATGCCCAGGGCCTTTGGGGGGGGGTCTCTGTGTGATATCCAGAGTCCCTCAGGGGGCTCTGTGGGATCCTTTGGGGTCTCTTGGAAATCTCTGCAATGCCCAGGGTCTTTGGGGGTCTCAGCATGGTGCCTGGGGGGTCTCTCTGGGGTTTTTGTATAATTCCCAGGGTCCCTGGGGGGTTTCTTTGTGATTGCTGGGTCACTTGGGGGTCTCAGCATGATGCCCAGAGTCCTTGAAGGGGTCTCAGTGCAATGCCCAGGGTCCCTTGGTGGTCTCTATGCAATGCCCAGGGTCTTTGTGGGGGTCTCTCAGGGGTCTTTGTTTAATACCCACAGTGCCTGGAGGGGTCTCTGTGTGATCCCCAGGATCCCTCAAGGGTCTCTTTGTGATCCCCGTGATCCCTCAGGGGTCTCTGTGTGATTCCTGGGATCCCTTGGGGGTCTTGGTGTGATCCCTGGGATCTCTTGGGGGGGTTTCTGTGTGATTCCAGGGATCCCTCAAGGTGCTCTCTGGGATCCCCTGGGATCTCTCAGGGGTCTCTCTGTGATTCCCGGAGCCCTCAGAGGTCTCTGTGATCCCTGGGATCCCTCTGAGGTGCCCAACCCCATTTAATCACTGGAAAGATGATTTGGGGTCAGGACCGTGGCCATCACCCCTCCCTCCACCCCCACAGCCTTCTCCTCCTGTCGTTGCCGTGACGCCCTGACCAGCTCCCCCCACCCGTCTCCATGGAGTGACAGCAAGCAGGGGTCTCCGCACCGGCCCGGCTCCCCCTGGACTGTGCCAGCACCATGAGCGACTTCTGGCACAAACTGGGCTGCTGCGTCGTGGAGAAGCCCCAACCGGTGAGTGACTTTGGTCAGCGGGGTCGGGGGTCCGATGTGGGGTAAAGGAGGGGGAGGTCTCATGGCCTACGTTGTCTACGTCTTTGCAGAAGAAGAGGAGGAGACGGATCGACCGCTCCATGATCGGGGAACCCATGAACTTCGTCCACCTGACCCACATCGGCTCCGGAGACATGGCTGCGGGGGAGGGGCTGCCCATGGTACCCACTCCCCAACCCCCCTAGACAGCCTGCTTGGGTGCTGGGTGGCAGGGTTGGGTGGTGGGTGTCGTAGTTGGGTACTGGGTGTCATGGTTGAGTGCTGGGTCTCAGGGTTGGGTGCTGGGTGTTGTGGTTTGGTGAAGGGTCTCGTTGTTGTGCGCTGGGCCTCATGGTTGGGTTCTAGGTGTCATGGTTGAGTGTTGGGTCTCAGGGTTGGGTGCCGGGTGTCATGGTTTGGTGAAGGGTCTCATCGTTGGGTGCTGGGCCTCATGGTTGGGTTCTAGGTGTCAGGTTTGGGTGCTGGGTGGCATGGTTGGGTGAAGGATCTCATGGTTGAGGGAAGGGTCTCCTGGTTGGGTGAAGTGTCTCATGGTTGGGTGCTGGGTCCCAGTTGTGTGATGGGATGGCCCAGTTGGTTGATGGGACAACACAGCTAGGTGACAGCGTGGCCCAGTTGGGTGATAGAATGGTCCTGCTGGTTGGTGGGAGATCCCAGTTGGGTGATGGGACATCCCAGTTGGGTGACACCACCCCCCCTTGCCCCCTCCCCACAGACTGGAGCGATGCAGGAGATGAGGTCCAAGGGCAGTCGGGAGCGACAGTGGAGCAACTCCCGGGTCTTGTAGCAGGTGAGCTCCTGCCTCCCCCCACCTCTAATTAAAGCCCCTCAGCTAATTACCAGCCCCAAACGAGGCCTTGTGGGAGCAGTCCCTGAAGCCTCCTTCCCTCCCTCCGCAGGTCCCTGGCTTTTCCAGTCCAAACTTGAACTGCCTGATCCCCCCAAACTGGAGGAGGAGCCGACCCCGAGAGCTTTCACCCTGCCCTAATTTATGCAGCATCAGCTTCCCGGTGCCTCCTGCTGTCTCCCGGTGCCTTCCGGTGCCTTCCAGACGTTGTCATTCCCCACCGGCAAATCCCAGCGGCACCAGGAGCAGCATCAACAGCCGAGAGGATGCAGCTGGGAGCTGCCGGGATGTGCCAAATCCTCCCAGTTTGCCCTTGCTCTGCGTCGACGTCTCCCCTGGATCCCTCTCGGCATCTCCCATGGATCCCTCTCGGCCTCTCAAATGGATCTGTCTTGGCATCATCCATGGATCCCTCTCGGCATCTCCCACGGATCCCTCTCAGTGTGATCCACAGATCCTTCTTGGCTTCTTCCATGGATCCTTCTTGGCATCTCCCACTGATCCCTCTTGGCATCATCCAGGGATCCTTCTCAGTGTGATCCAGGAATCCCTCTTGGTGTCACCCAGGGATCCCTCTCCATGTCTCCCACGGGCCCCTTTTGGCATCTCCCAGGGATCTCTGTCGGCATCATCCAGGGATTCCTCTCGGCATCATCCATGGATCCCTCTTGGCACCTCCCGGGGATCCCTCTCTGTGTGTGATCCAGGAACCCCTCTTGGTGTCTCCAAAGGAGATCCCTCTCAGCATCATCCAGGGATTCCTCTCCACGTGGTCCAGGGATCCCTCTTGGCATCTCCGTGGGATCACAGTGAGGCCGATCCCGCCGTGGAGGCTGCTCCGGTGCCTTCCCGGAAAGACAGCAGAGCGAAACCGGGATGAAACCCTGATGCTTCCTCCAGCCTCTCCGCACCGGTCCCACCACTAAGCCCATGGTGCCTGCGACCGGCATTCCCAGCGGCCGGCAAACTGCCATCTACCTTCTTTTATAATTCCCTACAAAATGTCCAGTTTTAGGATCCTGGATGGTTTTAAGCTCCAAAAAAAAAACCCCACCCCACCCATCCCCCTTCCCAGTAACCAACTGGGCAACAACCTCCACCTCCTGGCAGGCAGCACCAGGATGGGGTCTTCTCCGCTTGGGATCTCCACTGGCCTTCCCACCGGCATCGGCCGAGGTGGGATGGGGCTTGACCCGAGGAGGGTCCCCGGCTCCCGAATTCGGGGTGGGGGTGTAAATAGTTTAGGGAGCATTAGGATCAGAGGTTAAATCCTTCCCCACCTCTCCGTTTGCCGGAGCACTGGGACCCTTCATCCTGCTCCGGGCTCTGGGGACGGGGTTTTCCGGTGCTGATGCTCTGGTTGGTTTTTGCTCCCTGTGGGGAGGTGAAAGAAACACCCCCCTCCCCCCCAAATCCTTGAAATAAACCCCTTGTGCTGCCCCAGGAGTGGCTCTGCGGGCTGGGAATCCCCATCCACGGGCACCCAGGGCCACCCCGACAGCCCTCAGTGCCACCTCGACACCCCCCCAACCCCTCGGGAGCAGGGATGGGGGTCATGATCCCAGCCTGGAGCTCCTTGTGGAACCTGGGAAGGGCTGGGGTGTTGCCAGGGGTGGTTGCCGTCCTGGATCCCTCGGTGCCACCTGCCTTAGGCACAGCCACTGGGAGTGCTGGAATTACTGGGAGCCCTGGCAAGCTCACTGGGAGCTCTGGGCACACTCAGTGCCACCTGCCCTGGGCACAGTCACCAGGAGCATGAGCACACTCACTGGGAGCCTTGGACATACTGGGAGCCCAGGGACACTCACTGGGAGCCTTTGGGAGCACTCGGTGCCACCCACCCTGGGGTACAGTCACTGGGAGTCCTTGGCACATTCAGTGCCACATGCCCTGGGCCACTTACTGGCAGCCCTGGGCCACTTACTGGGAGCCCTGGGCACAGTCGCCAGGAACCCTGAACATTCCTAGTGCCACCCCAGTCACATTCACTGGGAGCCTTGGGAACGCTCAGTGCCACCCACCCTGGGCACAGTCACTGGGAGCCCTGGCATGGCCAGTAGGAGCTCTGGGCATGCCTGGTGCCACCCTGGTCACAGTCACTGGGAGTCTTCAGCACACTAGGTGCCCCCCCATCCTGGCATGCTCACTGGGAGCCCTGGGCAGAGTTACTGGGTGCTCTCCACCCAGTGCCACTCCCTGGGAGCCCTGGGCACACTGGGTGCCATCCACCCAGTGCCACTCCCTGGGAGCCCTGAGCACTGTTACTGGGAGCCCTGGGCACACTGGGTGCTCCCCCAATGCCATTCACTGAGAACCCTGGCCCACGGACCAGTAGCCCTGTGTACTCTTGGTGCCACCTGCTTAGGTGCTCTGTGGCCCCATAGCAGCATCTCCCAAACCCAGTGGGGTCAGGACCCCCACCTCGTGTTACCCCCGTGGGGCAGGACCCGGCTGTAGGTTCCTGAACGCTCAGGTCCACCTTCTCCGGTGGCCACTGGCTACTGGACCCCATGGCAAAGCCCCAGCCACGCAGCAGGCTCCTCTGTGGGGAACTGGGAGGAATTGGGGGGGGTGGGCTTCTGTCACCCCCAACCCCAGCACGGTCTCACTCTTGCACTTGAAGCCATCGCTGCCCCATGGTGTCTCCAGTGCATCCAGTTCAGGGTTGATACTGGTGTCAGGTGAGAGCCCAGAGCTCTCGGTTGGCTCCAGCACCACCAGTTGCCCCTCAGGCAGCAATGGGAGTGTTGGTGGGACCCCAGTAGTGGGGATTGGGGTGCTGCTCCCCATCATCCCCCCACCCAGGGAACTCCTTATCCTGCCCGTCCTTGCTCAGGTTCAGCCCTCAGCCTGTAGCTCCCAACCAGTGAGGGCACTGGTTGGCACCTCCAAACTGCTTTGGCCGCCTTCGCAGCTGGCAGAGGCCACGGCTCAAGGCAGGGCTGGGTTTGGGGGTCCAGCCCCACTGACCCCCCCCATTGCACTACATTGTGGGACCCCAAGACTGGGGGGAAGGGAGTTGGGATGCCTGTGGGGAAGGGGGGCAGTGGCAGAGCCACCAGGGAAAAAGAGACGAGAGAAAGGAGGAAGAAAAAGAGAAGAATTTAATCCTCAGAGCAGGGGGGTGACACCCCAGAACCCCCCCAAAAAGGGAGGAAGGACGGCAAGAACCCATTAACCCCACCCCCCTCCTTCATGAAGTGGGTGCTCCATCCATGGGGTCCCCCAAATTCCCCCTGAGGGGTCCAAATCCCATTGGGAGTCAAACTGGAACAAGGAGCCAGAGCTCTAATGGAGGTGGCTGTGAGCCCCCCCCCCACCCCACTGTCTGGGCACCCAACCTGGATCCATCCAGGGCCTCCTCCTCCACCTCCTCACAGAGCCCCCCCAAAAGCCACTGGGGGCCTTATTTGGGGGACCCGGGGGGCTGTGTGGCGGCAGCGATGCGGCTGACCCGCTCCAGCACCTCCTGGGGACAGAGCGGGGGCACTGGCTGTGCCAGGGGACAGTCCTCCACCAGGCTGTTCATTGGGGTGGGTGGGGGGACCACCTCCTCCTCCTGCCCCCCAGCACCCCCAGGGCCCCCCAGGGCCACTCTCAAGATGGGCAGAACCTTCTTCCGCGATGCCAAGGTGTTACCTTGGCTGTAGGCTACCAGGCAGGGTGAGGGACTTGCCAGGGGCTGGAGGTGCAGGGGAGGGTTTGTCGCCTCCTCCAGTGCCTGACAGACCTGGGGAGGTAGGGAGAGAAGCTGGGAGCACCCCCCCACAGCAACCCCCCAAAATTGGAGGCTAACCCTAACCAACTGCGAGGGACTGGGGTGTCCAGTGCCCCCCTCTCTCTGAGGGGTCAGGGTGCCCCGTGCCCCCAGGGCAAGGCATTGAGATAACCCAGTGCCCCTCTCTGCGAGGAGTCAGGCTGCCCAGTGCCCCTCACTGTGAGGATTCAGGGTGCCCCCACCGTGAGGGATCAGGGCCCCCCAGTGCCCCTCTCCACAAGGGATCAGGGTGCCCCCAGTGTCCCCGAGTGCGAGGGACTGGAGTGCCCAGTGCCCCCCCTGCCACTACCAGGGATTGGGATGCCCAGTGCCCCCCACTCACGGTGCTGCGGAGGCTCTCTTGGGGACTGTAGACTGCCAGCTGCCGGGAGGGCTGGTTGTCGTCGCTGAAGGAGATGGCCATGGCCACCAGCCCCGAGTAGCCCCTGGCCCGGCAGAAGGTCTCCAGGTCCTGCAGCAGGCCAGGGCGCCCCAGGAAGGTCTAGCGGGGATGACACAGGTTCCCCATAGCACCTACCTCCCAGTACACTCCACTCTCCCAGTGCACCCCAGTCTCCCCATAACACGCACATCCCCACACCCCCCAGACCACCAGTGCACTCCAGTATGCCTCAGGCTCCCAGTACACCTCAGTCTCCCCATAGTACCCACCTCCCTGTACATCCAGTGCACCCCTAATCCCAGTGTACCCTAGTCTCCTCATAGCACCCACCTCCCCATACACCCCAGTCTCACCATGCACCCAAATCTCGCAGTGTCTCCCAGTCCTGACACAGTCACTGGGAACCCTGGCAGTCATTGGGAGCCCTGGTCACAGTCACTGGGAGCACTGGGCTCACTGCCTTCAGTGTCACCCTGTGCTGCCTCAGAGTCGTGTCCCCCCCCGCCGGTGCTGGCCCTCACCCCCAGGTCACTGTAGACGGCGCTGATGGCCAGGAGCTGCTCCTCACTGGAGAGGAGCTTGAGGTCCTTCCGCAGCAGCTGCTCTGTCGTCAGCCCTGGCAGGAGAGAGGGGACCACTGTGAGCCCCAGCAGACACGGCCTCTGGTCCAAGAAGTGGCCTTGACCCTAAGAAGGGTCCCAACCCTGAGTAGGGTCCTTGACCCCAAGGAGAAGGATCTTGACCCTAAGAAAGGGCTTTGACCCCAAGAAGGGTCCTTGGCCCCAAGCAGAAGCATCCTTGACCCTAAGGTCCTTGACCCCAAGAAGAAGAATCCTTGACCTCAGGGGCAAAAGGTCCTTGTCCTCAAGGAAAAGGATCACTGATTCCAAGGAGGGGGGTTCCTGACCCTAAGTAGGGTCTTTGACCCAAGGAGATGGGTCATTGATCCCAAGAGAAAGATCCTTGTCCCCATGGAAAAGGTTTCCTGACCCCAAAGAGAAGGGTCCTCAACCCCAAGGGGAAGGGGTCTTTGACCCCTAGGGTCCTTAACCCCAAGAAGTGTCCTTGACCCCAAGAAGGGTATTGACCTAGGGAGAAGGATCCTCGACTCCAAGGAGAGGGGTTTCTGACCCAAATGAGAAGGATTCTTGATGCCAAGGAGAAGGATCTTTTGACCCCAAGGAGAAGGATCCTTAAGCACCCCAAGAAGAAGGGTGCTCAACCTCAAGAAGGATCCTGCACCCCAAGGAGAAGGATCCTCAACCCCAACTAGGGTCCTTGACCCCAAGGAGAAGGGGTCCTTGTCCCCACGGAAAATGTTCCCTGACCCCAAAGAGAAAGGTCATTGTTTCAAGGAGAAGGGTCTTTGACCCCAAGAAGGGTACTCAACCTCAAGTAGGGTCCTTGACCCTAGGAGAGGGTTCAGTGATCCCAAGGAAAAAGGTCCTTGTCCCCATGGAAAAGACTCCCTGATCCCAAAGAGAACAGTCCTCAACCCCAAGAGGGTCCTTCACCCAAGGAGAAGGATCATTGATCACAAGGAGAAGGATCCTTGTCCCCCAGGAGGAAGATCCTTGACACCAAGGAGAAGCATCACTCCCAGAACCTCCCCTAGAAGCCACCACCAGACCTGAGACATCAAACTTGGCCGCTTGCAGGGCTTGGAAGATGTCGTCGCGGGCCGGCAGGTGGGGGAACCTCTCCTCGAGCAGGGCCACACAGGCCACGTCCCTGGGGGTCACCTTCCCTGCCGCCGGGCTCAGGTTGACGCAGTCCAGCAGGATGGTGCCTGCAGGGGACAACCAGGGGCCCATCAGGCGTCACAGTCATCCTGGCACCCGGCTCAGCCAGGGCTCCTGGTCCTCACCGTGCAGCAGTGCGGCCGTCAGCCCGTCCAGCACGCCGGGCGGGCCCTGGGTGATGCGCTCGGTCACCAACGTCGCGCAGGAGCCCACCGGGGCCGCCGTCACCGGGCAGCCGGGAGCCTGGTCCCGCTCCAAGGGCCGGTGATCGATAACCTCCACCACAGCCTCTTCCAGGGCTGCGTCGGCGCTGGCAGAGCGGGGAGAAGGGGAGGGTGAGACCCCCACCGGCGTAGCACCCCCTCCCCGGGGGCTTCAGGAGGGTGGCACTGGGTAGCCCCCCTACCCCAGCTCACCAGGGCAGGACGTGGTGGTCAACCAGAGTGAGGGAGAGCAGCCCACTGCGGTGCAGCTCTGCCAGGTCGATCTCATCCCGAAAGATGAGGGACTCGTCGGCGATGCCCTGGCGCCGCAGCAGGAAGGTCGTCTCAGTCCGGAGAGGGAAGTCGGAGCGAGGGATGTTGAGCACCGGCACGACGGCGGCGCTGGGAGCCGGGGAGGTCTGTGGTGACGGGGTGGCGGTGATGGGGGCTGACACTCACGTGAGGAGGGGTCCCGTAGACGCCGCTTGCCCCCACCGGCCGGGGCCAGGGGGTAAAACCTCACCTTGGCCAGGAAAAAAGCCAGGGCCAGGGCCGAGACGGCAGAGTCCAGGTCACAGGCTTCGTTGCCCATCACCACGTGGATCTCCCGGTGCTGCCGCACGTGATCCTGCCAGGGTGGGAGACATCAGGCCCCCATGTCCCCCAGACAACCCCAAACTGGCCCTTTCCCTACCCCCGATGCCACCCGCTGGCACTGTGATCCTTCAAGCACAACCTTGGGACGGGACCTGGCCGGGATCCATCTCACGTTTAGAGGGCACGTGGGTGAAACTTGGAGCGTCGGGAAGAACCCAGTGACTCCAGGACACCCTCCCCAGCCCTTGGGGAACCCGAACCTCACCCCAGAGAGGGAATTTTCCAGTGAGTTCAGGGCTGGCTGCCCCCAAAACAGATTTCCCACCGCAGCGGCAAGAAAGTCACCCATGTCAGCCTGTCCCTGCGTGCTGGCACCCGTCCCTGCTGGAGGGAGCCGCCCTGTCTCCAGGCCCCTTTGAGGTGACAATTATTCGGTGCCCGTAACCCAGATTCCCTCCTTTATTTGGGATGAGGCAGGGAAGTAAACAAGAGAGGGAGCTGCCTGCGGTGGCGGCCTGGGGACGGTCCCCATGCACCCCGCTACCCCCTGCACCCAGTCTCCCTCGTCCACTGGGCACCCAGTCCCCTTGCACCCTATTCTTCTGGGCAACCCAGTTCCCATGCACCCACTACCCACTGCACCCAGTCTCCCTGGTCCACTGGGCACCCAGTCCTCTTGCACCCTATTCTCCTGGGCACTCTAGTCCCCATACACTCTGCTTTACCTGGTAGCCAGGCTCCTTGCACCCCAATCCCCTGGGCACCCTACACTCCTAGGCACCCTAGTCCCCACACACCCTGACCCACTGGGTACCCATTTGCCATGCACCCCAATCCTCTGGGCACCCCAGTCCCCACCAGCCTCTGCACCTAGTCTCCCTGATCCACTGGGCACTCATTCCTCATGCACCCCAATGCCCTGGGCACCCTTCACCCCTGGGTACCCAGTCCCCATGCACCCCAGTGCCCTGGGTACCCTGCTCCCCCCAAACACCAGTCCCCATACACCCTGCTCCACTGGTTACCCAGTTCCCCCTTGTCCCCTGCATTCCTGGGCACCCTGAGCCCCTGAGCACCCATCTCCCCCTGAACCCCACTCCTGGGTGCCCCAGTGACCTATGCACCCAGTCTCCATGCACCCCANAATCGAGTTTCGGGTTTGAGGGGAGGGAGGAGGGAAATGGGGGGGCGGGAGAGGCGGCGGGGAAAGGCCGCCCCCTCCTGCCCCCCGCCACGGCCGCCATCTTCTCCCTCCTCCTCCTCCTCCTGCTCCTCCTCCGCCTCCGCCTCCTCTTCCTCCTCCTGCTCCTTCCCTGCGCTTAATCCGCCGGCACCGCGTTCGGGGGCTGCGGGGAGGCCTCTGCGACCGGGAGAGGAGGGACGAAACGGGGAAAAGGAGGGAAAAGAGGGGGGGAAAGCAGCGGAAAAAGGAGGGAAAAACGAGGAAAGGAGGGAGAAACAGGGGGGAAGAGAAAAACAGGGGAAAAGGAGGAGGAAAGGAATAAAAAACAGGAAAAAGGAGGGAGAAAGAAGGGACCAAGGAGGAAAAAGAAGAGTAAAATAGGGAAAAAGGAGGGGGAGGAAGGAAAAAACAGGGGAAAAGAAGGAGGAAAGGAAGAGAAAAACAAGGAAGAAGGAGGGGAAAGAAGAAAAAAACAGGAAAAGGAGAGAAAAACAGGAAAAGGAGGGGAAGAGAAAAACAAGGAGGGGAAAGCAGAGGGAAAGAGGTGAAATGGAGGGATAAAGGGGGAAAAAGAAAAGGAGGAAAAAAGAAGGCAAAAGCAGAGGGAAAGGAGGGAAAAAGAAGGGAAAAGCAGGGGGAAAGGAGCAAAAACGTGGAAAAAAGAAGGGAAGAAGGCTGGAAAAGAGAAAAGGAGGAACAGAGTGAATAAGGGAGGGG
>VXBP01003072.1:22302-81797 GCA_013400115.1 Rhinopomastus cyanomelas | reverse complement strand
AGACACCCCCTCCCACCCCCATCCCAATTCTCCACTGGGGTTTTCCCCTCCAGGGGACAAGTGGAGCCCCCTAACCCCCCTATCCCAGCTCTCAAGTGGGGTTTTGCCCTAAAAGTGACAGGGACCCTCTCCCTGACCCCCATCCCAGCCCCACAGGGGGTGGAGATGCTCCCCACCCCAACTCCTGTCTCAGCTCTGAACTGGGGACTTCCCCCCCAGTGAACAGGGACCCCCATACTGGCCCCCCAGTGGGGTTTTGCCCCACAAGAGACTGTGACCCCTCTCCCGACCCCCTTTTCCAGCTCTGTGTTGGGGTTCTGCCCCTCCCAGCCCCACAGAGCCTCCCCCGGGGCTGGTGGCCGCGCTGACCCCACAGCCCGTCGGGAGCCTTTTGCAGGCACAAAGGTGCCCATTGTGCCCCCCGGCCAATCCCTGATCCGGCCCCACAGCTCTGGCCGGGGCCTCCGCGGCTCAGTTGCCCTCCTGGCCATCAACCTGCGGCGCTCGGTCCCACCATGAGGACCTGGGAGAGCCACACTCGGGGGGGCTCCGCCACCACCGTCGGGGGGTCCTGGCCATCCCTGGCCGGTGCGGAAGTGCCGTCGGCAGCGGGGCCGGTGGTTCCTGCCGCTGCCAAGGATCGGGGCTGGCCCCGGTTAATCATCACCCGCTGACCTCTCCGCGGCAGAGAGCAAAGTCCCCGGGTGCCGGAGCCCAGCGCCGGCCGCTCCCGGGGGGGCACTTCCGTGCCTCAGGTGGGATTTGGGGTCCAACCGAGGGAGGGGAACTGGAGAGCGCCCAGTTCCTTGTGTTTATGGGGTGGGAGCCCGGCACCGGCTCCGTGCGGCACCGAGGGGGGGTTTCAGCCCCTCAGGTGGGCTTTGGGGTGGAGCCAGCACCCAGCAGCTCCCTGTGTGTATGTGGGGGGACCCCCCCTCACCTCTGCCTCTCTCTGTTTCCCCCAGCATGTTCCAGACCCTCTACAGCTACTTCTGGTGGGAGCGGCTCTGGCTCCCGGCAAACCTCACGTGGGCCGACCTGGAGGACCGGGATGGCCGCGTCTACGCCAAGGCCTCGGACCTCTACATCACCCTCCCTCTGGCCTTCCTCTTCCTCGTCGTGCGGCACCTCTTTGAGACGTGAGTCCCTTCCCCTGGCTGCTGGCGGGGTGCAGTGTGAGCACCCCCTGCTCCTCAGCCAGGCTGTGGGGGAGGCTGCAGACCCCCAGGATCCGCCCCCCCCCAGGGTTTGGCCCCACACAGACCTGGCTTTGTGCATCCTCTGCCTCCCCTTGTCGCAGCCTGAGCAGCGGTTTGTTGGGCAAACAATGGGGAATCGAAACTGGGAACAGACTGGGCTTTGTTGGGGCACTGGGAGAAGGGGGGAAGGCCCCACTGTGTCCCCCACACCCCAGGGACCAGCCCCCCCCCCATCCCTGAGCTGACAGAGGGACCTGGGCCATCCCCCCTCAGGGAAACTGGGGGTCGCTGGGTGGCTCCGATGGTGGCCGCTTGCAGCAGGTGACCCGGTACCGGGGCCGTGTGCTGGCCCCACTGTCCCCGCACTTGCCCAGGTACGTGGCCACCCCTCTGGCCGGGCTGCTCAACGTCAAGGAGAAGGTCAGGTTAAAAGCCTCCCCCAACCCTGTCCTGGAGAAGTTCTACGCCACCACCTCCAAACACCCCAAGCAGGTGAGACAAGAGGAGAGACACCCTCACGAGGAGGGGGGGGGTCCATCAGCCACCCCAGTGACCCCCCGACCCCTCCGCAGGCCGACGTGGAGCTGCTGTCGAAGAAGAGCGGCTGCACCGTGCGGCAGGTGGAGCGGTGGTTCCGGCGCCGGCGCAACCAGGACCGGCCCAGTTTGCTCAAGAAGTTCAGGGAGGCCAGGTGAGACCCCCCCCCCCCCTCTCCTCCCAGCCCAGTGCTCCCGGGGTTCTGAGGTTATGGGGGGGTTGGATAATGGGGTGAGCGGGTCCGTCCTTGTCCCTCCCCAGCCCCGGTGCCCGTCTGAGGGTCCCGTCTGCTTCCTTTTTCCAGTTGGAGATTCACCTTTTACCTTCTTGCTTTCATTGCTGGCATGGCTGTCATAGTGGATGTAAGTGCTGCCCCCTCCCCACGCCGGCCCCCCGCCCCACAGGCCCCTCTCACAGCCCCCCGTCTCTCTCTTGCACCCCACAGAAACCCTGGTTCTACGACCTCCGGAAGGTGTGGGAAGGGTACCCCATCCAGGTGAGTGCCCAGCCACCATCCCCTGGGCTGAGTTGGGGGGCAGGAGGGTCTCCCCAGGGGTCTGTGCCACCCCTGGAGAGGGGATTTGCACGACTTGGGGTGCAGGAGGATCTGCTTGGGGGTCTCTGCCACCCCTGGAGAGGGGATTTGTGTGTTTTGGGGTGCAGAAGGGTCTCCCCAGGGGTCTCTGCCACCCCTGGTTGATGCATGAGGAAGGCATTTGCACGTCTTGGGGTGCAGGAGGGTCTGCTTGGGGGTCTCTGCCACTCCTGGAGAAGGGATTTGTGTGTTTTGGGGTGCAGAAGGGTCTCCCCAGGGGTCTTTGGAGGCTCTGGTTGATGCATGGGGAGGGGTTTGTGCATCTTGGGGTGTGGGAGGATCTGCCTGAGGGTGTCTGCCATTCCTGGAGAGGGGACTTGCATGTCTTGGGGAGCAGGAGGGTCTGCCTGGGGGTCTCTGCTACCCCTGGAGAAGGGATTTGCACGTCTTGGGGTGCAGGAGGTCTCTCTGGGGGCCTCTCCAACCCCTCACTGATGCATGGAGAAGGGGTTTGTGCATCTTGGGGTGCAGGAGGCTCCCCAGGACACCCCGTGGGTCAGGCTGGTGCTGACGGACGGGGATCAGACCGCCCTGGGGTTGTGTGGAGGATCCCCCCAGCCTCTCTCTGGGCTTCCAGAGCATCCTGCCCTCCCAGTACTGGTACTACATGATCGAGCTCTCCTTCTACTGGTCCCTGCTCTTCAGCATCGCCTCCGACGTCAAGCGCAAGGTGGGTGGCGACGAGGGGGGACTCTGGGGACACGAGGACCCTTTTGGGGGGTGTTTGGGACCACAAGGGGCAGGTCTTGGAGAAGGGGCGCTGGGGATGGAGTGGGGCTGCTGTAACCCCCCCGACCCTGATCCTCCCTTTCCTGGGCACAGGACTTCAAGGAGCAGATCATCCACCACGTGGCCACCATCATCCTCATCAGCTTCTCCTGGTTTGCCAACTACGTCCGCGCGGGGACCCTCATCATGGCCCTGCACGACTCCTCTGATTATCTGCTGGAGGTGAGTCCTGCTCTGCCCCGTCGGGGCCTCGGCCCTGCTGCCCCGCTCCCTGGATCACCCCCATCCCCTCCATGACTCCATCCCCCTCCACGACTCCATCTCCCCACTCTCCATCCCACCCCTGTCCCTGACTCGCTGCTGTCTCCGTCCCTGACTGTCCCCTATCCCCTGCTGACCCCCATCCCCTCCTGTCCCNCCCCTGTCCCCGCTCCCCACAGTCGGCCAAGATGTTCAACTACGCCGGCTGGCGAAACACCTGCAACAACATCTTCATCGTCTTCGCCGCCGTCTTCATCGTCACCCGCCTGGTCATCCTGCCCTTCTGGTGAGGAGCTGGGGGAGCCCCCTGAGGGGTTGAGGGGAGCCCCCTGAGGGTTGGAAGAACCCCCTGAGGGTTGGAGGAACCCCCTGAGGGTTGGAGGAACCCCCTGGGGGTTGGAGAAACCCCTCTGGAGGTGGAGGGGAGCCCCAGTGTGGGAGCCAGGAGCTGCTCCCCGCCCGTGACGGAGCCGCGTGTCCCGCAGGATCATGCACTGCACGGTGGTTTATCCCCTGGACCTGTACCCGGCCTTCTTTGGCTACTACTTCTTCAACTTCATGATGGTGGTGCTGCAGTCGCTGCACATCTTCTGGGCCTACCTCATCATCCGCATGGCCCAGAAGTTCATAACTGGAAAGGTAGTGGGGCAGCTGGGAATGGATTTGGGGCTGAACTGGGGTAGGGGGGCTGCACCCACAGGGGAGCCCCTGAGGCCGTTGAAGCCTTGGAAGCCCAGGAGGGGAGCCTGAGGGACAGCAGGAGCTGGTCCTCCAGCCCTTTTCCTGTCCCCGCTCAGGTTGTGGAGGACGAGCGGAGCGACCGGGAGGAGACCGACAACTCGGAGGAGGAGGAGGAGGCGGCCAAGAACGGGCCCCTCTCCAATGGCCACCCCGTGCTCAACAACAACCACCGCAAGACCGACTGAGTGCCCTGGCGCCCGGCTCTGCGGGGTGTCCCGCCCCGCCGCAGCACCGAGGTCCCCGTCCCCTCCATCCCTGCCTCCCGGCTCCGATGGAGCAAACCGGGACCCCCCCGGAGCAGCCCATCCGAGCCCGGCCGGCAGAGGGGCCGCAGCGGCTGCGCTGGCCCCTTCCTGCCGTCACCGTTGGTGCCCGATTTGCTGCCTCTCACCTGCTGCCTTAAAGCCACCACCTCGGTGCTCCAGGACCCGCTCCAGGATGGGCAGAGCGGGGCCGGCTCCTTCCCTTCCCCACCCTCCCTTCCCTCGGCTCCGGCCCCACGTTGGGTGCCAACCCCCCCCTGCACCGTGATTCCCCCCTTTCACAGCCCCCCTGGGGGAGAAGCCCCTTCCCCAGCCCAGCTCCAGCCCGGCTGCCGGCACCGAACGGTGACAGGAGCGTCGGAGCAGCCCCGAGGACGGTGTTTGAGTGCTGGGAGGACGAGGGGTTCGTTCCATCACTTCCCGAAGAGTTCAGTCCCCTCGTTCCTCTCCTCCCGATGGGTTTCGAGTCCCTCCTCCTCGGTGGCCTCTCCCCCAGTCCCTCCCACAAGCTGGAGTGGGACAAACTGGTGACTGATTCGGAGGGGAGGGGTTCACTCGTTGTTTCCTATTTATTCAGAAGATGGAAGGAGCTGGGGGGGTGGCTCTGCCCTCCCCCCTCCCCCCTGGGCTTGGGGAGGGGAACGCGGTGACACCCCCGGCCAGGAGAGGAGCAGGAGGGAGGGTTTGTCCGGAGAGGAGGAGGAGGAGGAGGAGATGGGGAAGGGAGAGGAGGGAGGGTGGGGGAAAGGACCATTAACCAACAACTTCAGACCAAAACAAGTTTTGATGGGTTATTTTTTTTTTTTGTCTGTTTATTTTTTAAAATAAAAGAACAAAAGTTAAAATAAATTAAAACTTTAAAAAGGACAAAAAAAAAATCCTAATAAACTTCGGTATCAAATGAAATTAAATAACTCGAGGGTCTGGGAATTTTCCGTCAGAGTGGGGAGGCTCCGGAGGGTTGGGGAGGCTCCGGAGGGTTGAGGAGGCTCCGGGGTCGCTCTGGTCCAAACCCCCTTCCCCAGCGCAGAGCGAAGGGGGCAGATTTGAGGAGGTTCTTGTAGATTTTGATCTTCTCCAGGGTGGTTTTTTTTTGCCCTCGAGGCACAACCTCCCCCCCAAACCCCTTCCCTGGCCCCCGCGGGCGCCTCCTCGCCCCGGCCGGGCTGACAAAGCTGCTATTCAGGTGGACGTGAAGGATGGAACCGGAGCTCGGGGAGGGCCTGGCCAAGGTTGTTTTTGAGTTGCAAGAAGAGGCTCTTGAGGACAGGAAAAAAAGAGCCTCCCTTGTGTGAGAGAGGAGCTGCTGCTGCCCACAGCGGCCCCGGCTGGGTGCCCGAGGGATCGGGGAGGGGGATCCCCACCTCAAGCTGCTGAGAAGGGGCTGGGGGCAACCTGGAGGCTGAGTCAGACCCAAGTTGGCTGCTGCTTCCCCATTTCTCTGGTGGCTTCTCGCTGGGCAGGTGGCAGCTGGAAAGCAGAGCCCTGCTGGGGTCAGGCAAAACCAACGGAACAGGTTGGGATTGTGGAGTGGCCACTGAAGTGGAGTCGTGGCCACTGAATTAGGGTCTTGGCCGCTGGGTTTGTGCCAGACCAGTAGCTGCTCCACCCTCCCCAGCTCTGCCCTTCCCCACCTCAGGTTGGGGTTGACAAGAGCCCAGGCCAAGGGCAGCAGCAGCTCGGGGGCAGGATCTGACCCCAAGCCCTGCACCCGCCCCGGCAGGGGGGTGTCCGTCCTGGCCCTTGGGGCTTCTAAAAGCTGCTCCCTGGCAACAAAAAAAACTCCAGCAGCTTCAAAAGCTGCCGGATTTACTGAGGTTTTGTTTTGCCAGAAGGAAGGACCAAGGGTGAAGCCTCCTCCTGCAGGAACCCCCCCACCAGCTGCCCTCCCTGGGTCCCATCCACCTGCTCCTGGGGGGGTTCCTGTGGCCACGGGGAGGGGACTGAATCGGCCCCACTGGGGGCTTTTCGCTGCCTCTCAAGTTCAGGGCTGACTGGTTTCTGACTGGTTTTCAACAGAACCCTCCCTCCCCCCCAGTTTTATTGCTTTTAGACAACAAACAGACTCTTTACAACCTCACAGCCTTAAACTTGGGGAGGGGGGGTTCCCACTTCCATTCACTAACAGCAACGAGTCCAGTAAGAAGGGACCAGCCCGGGTTCCCCCCTGGTTGCCCTGGGCTTGAACAGGTCCAGAGGGATGGAGCCACTGCTGTCCCCGTGGCCAGCTCCGAGCTAAAAACACAGCCCCTGGAGCTGGAAAACTGAGCGACACCTGGGTCTGGTGTCTGGAAACAGGCAGAGACCTGGGAGGGAGAGGGAACGGCCACCCCCGAGAGCTCGGGAAGGGAACCGGCCTCGGCCGAGGGTCCTCTTGGCGGTGCTGAAGGAGGGGGGAGTCTCCCCCTCTCTGGGGGCAGAACAGCCCCTGAGATGAGGAGTGAAATTCACAGCGTCGGGTCTGAGCACCTCCTGCCCCACGGAGAGAGGAGGGGGGCAGCTGACGCTCCCTGTCCCTCCGTCGGGGGGTGTTTTCAAGTGGACGGAAGGAGCCGGAGCCACCGCGATGGTCCCCGTGGAGCAGCGGGACTCCGGGCCCCGGGCGGCCGGTGGGCTCAGAGCAGCCGCCCGCGGCACTCGATGGCCCCGCAGCAGCACAGCAGCTCCTTGCCCTCCACGCTGCCCACTTCGTAGTTGTAGTCCCACGTCAGCTCCGTGCCGGCCCGTATCCTCCTGGGAAAGGGGAGGGGGGAGGATTCAAGCAGGGGCTGCGGGGAGGAGACACGGCCGACCCCGCTGGCCGCGCGGCTGGGCTGCCCCTGGGGTGAGAGAAGGGACAGAGGCCCCCCTGGAATCGCTCCCGGGGGAGTTTCACGGCGCCAGGGGGACACGAGGAGGCTCGAAAGGGCCGGGCGGGCGGCCGCTCCAGCCCGACCCAGAGCCCCGGGAGCAGCTGGAGCCCCACGGACCCCTCAGCCCCTTCCCCAGGGACTCACTTGCTGGCGAAGAAGGCGACCCAGGGGAAGCGGAGATCGTGGGTGTCCACGAAGACGTTCTGCACGAAGAGGTTGGGGCTGCAGCTGTGCTGTGGGGGGACAGGGAGACGACCGAGTCGGGAGGGAGGAGAGAAGGAGCCGCCGGCAAACACGGGCCCTTTATAAACAACCACCGGGCCCGGAGCTGGCTGCTGAAAGCAGCCTCACGGCCTCCCCTGCCGGGGCAGCTGCCATCAGGAGAGGCTGAGCAGAGCTGGGAGGGCTCTGGAAGGGCTTCTTGGAAGAAGCTCTGGGAGGGGGCTGGGAGGGCTCTGGAAGGGATGTGAAAGGGTCCTGGGAGGGCTCTCAAGGGCTCTAGGAAGGGTGCTGGGAGGGTTCTGGAAGAGCACTAGGAGGGTGTTGGAAGGGCCCCTGGAAGGGTTCTTGGAGGAGCTCTCGGAGGGCTCCAAGAGGGCAGGGGATGTCCCCTGGAGGAGCTCTGGGAGGGCTCCAAGAGGGCACTGGAGTGGCTCCTGGAGGAGCTCTGGGAGGGCTCCTGGATGGGCTCTGGGAAGGTGGATTTGGCCATCTCCATAGCGGGGATGGATCCCCCTCCCAGTCCTGCTCTTCTCCCACTTCATTCCTCCTGTGTTTCTCCCAGTTTGGGATGGGCCAGGCCTGCAGACGACCCCAGATCTCCCCCCCCCACCAGCCCAGCCGAGATCCTCTTCCGGGCCGTGGCCACTCACGTTGAGGTAGCGGCCCAGGTTGCCCTCCAGCTTGGCGTCGATGATGTAGCAGGACTCCTCGCCATCGTAGAACTGGCGGGTGGTCCTGCGCACCGGGACGCTCTCCCCCTTGTCGGCCGCCGCCAGGTTGGTGGATTTGATGGCGATGCCGTGGGTGGACTTGAGGGCGAAGCCACGGGTGGACTTCACGGCCACCTGCCTCTTCACAAGACCTGCTGGGACACGAGCGGTCGCCACCAGGTGCCCCCTCCCCGGCAAGAGGCAGCCCAGGCGGGTTCTGCTGGCCCAGGGGCTTTTCCTCCGTCCCAGCGGTCGCCCCCTCCCTGCCCAGGCTCTTCCTGGTGTTTCCTGCCCTCGTTCCTCACCTGACCCGGAGGAGAGGTTCTTCTTGTCGTCCCCTTCCTCCTCCTCAGAGCCCGAGGAGATGGTCTGGATGTCGTCGCTGTCGTTGGTGGCCCCCAGGGCCTGCCCAGTGGCCACCTGCCCGTGCTCCCCGTCGCTCTCGGTGCTACTCGACAGGGTCAGCACGTCCTGCGGGGAGGGAGAGCTGTGACAACACCCCAAACCCACAGACTGTCCCCCCTCTCCCCGACTCCCTAAACCAGCCCCCCGTCCCCTGAAGACAACCAGCTGTGCCCCCCAGTAACAACCTCCCCCTCAAGCCCTGTGCTGGGGCTCAACTGGGAGGGCAAACAGCTCTGCTCAGCTGTTGGGGGTCAGGGGCTTCACCAAACCAGTCTGGGGCTGAAGCAGCTCCCAGTCCTGACCGGGGTGGGGGGCTCAGCCCTCACCTCGCTGGTGGCCTTCGGGGCCAGCACGTGCCGTTGGCTCTGCAGCAGGGCCGTCTTGCTCCTGGGCCTGTGGATCCCTTCCAGTTTGGGGGGGCTGGGGTTGTAGCCGTACATGCGGCCCACGTCGCTCAGCCTGGGGAGGGGAGGAAGCTGTGACCGGGGACGAGGCCACCGGGGAGCGGGGTTCAGGGGCCACCCCGGCCTCCCGGTGGTTCCACCGGAGCGGAGACTGGGAAGCACAAGCAGGAGGAGCAACGCGACGGAGCCTTACCCGGGGACCTTGCTGGCATCTTTGGCTTCCTGCAGAGGAGAGGAGGCCACACTCAGACCCCTGTGGGGTGCCCACAGCCAGGCTGGGTGGCCCCCACCCTCCCCGTGGGTCTCAGAGCCCCATCTCCACCCTCTTCCCTGCTGTCCTCAGCCCCCATCTCACACTGAACCCCCTTCTTCGTAGCCTCTGCTGCCCCAACATCCCCCTGGCAGGAGAAAGACCCCTCCTCATCCTCCTCCCCACCCCAGAGCCCTCCCTTACCTCTTTCTTGATCGGCTCCGTCTTCGGCTCCAGGGGCTCCGCAGCGGCCACCGCCGCCTTCTCCTTGTCGCCCAGCGGGACCAGGGCCTTGGCTTCGGCCCCTTCACTCATCTTGGAGGAGCAGGTGCTGTCGTTGTCCTGGAAGCCCTCGGGGCCGCTGCTGGAGCTCAGCCACGAGACCACTTTGTTCTTGGAGGTCTCCACCAACAGCGGCAGCTTGCAGGGAGCCGCCGGCGGCGCCGCTTCGCCGAGGCCGCTCTGCTGCGGCAGCCCCGAGGCCTTGGCGGCCGCCTCCGCCGGCCGGTTCTCCTTCTGGCCGCGGGTCTGCCGGCGCGTGGCGTAGCTGCGCCACACCGAGCCGGCGCTGAAGTCCTCGTCCTTGCCGAAGTTGTCGTCGGAGCTGTCCTCGTTGGACTCCTCCTGCTCCTCGGTGCCGCTGTTGTTGTCGTCGTCGTCCTTGAGGTCCACGCCGCTGCTGTCCGAGGAGCACTTGGCGTCGCTCTCGTAGCCCTCCTTGAAGTTCTCCACGCTCTCGATGTGATCCAGGTTGGCAAAGTACTCGTCGCCCATCTCCAGCCCTTCCTTGTCGGCGAAGTCGTCCGTCAGGATCTTCCCTGCGGAGAGGGAAGGGCTGAGGAAACCCTCCCTGAGGGCTCCTGGGAGGGGGCTGCCTCACCTCACGGGGGTCCCAGATCCACACACAGAGGCCTCCTGGCTGGAAGGGGGCTCCAGGAGCACCCAGCCCTCACCCCAACAGCTCCCTGACCCCCAGGTCACAGCCTCCAGGGCTCCAGCTAAACCCTTCCAGGGAGGGGTGAGCGGAGGTTGAGCGGCAGCAGCGCTTGGGCGCTGCCCGGGGTCAGTTCCCCTTCCGAGGCACCACGACCTTCCCCAGCAACTTCTGCTTTTCCAGCTCCCAGAGAGTGGGGAGACAGGAACAGGAAAGAGGGGGGGCTGCAGCTTCACCCTCAGCACGTGGGGGGCTCATCCCAGTGCTCCCAGTGCCTGCTGCAGAGTCTTGTTTCTGAGCTGAGGGAGAGGAGCGACAAGGAAGGGTCAGGGTCAACGGCTCAAGGTCCCAGTGAGACCAGTGGCATCACCCAGGGGTTGGTGCTGGGACCAGGGCTGTTCAACATCCTCAGTGGTGGTGAGGAGCCCTCAGCGGGTCTGTGGGTGACCTCGAGCTGTGGGTGACCCCGAGCTGTGGGGTCCAGGCCAACCTCAGCGAGTTCAACAAGGCCCAGAGCCCCAAGGAGGCTGCAGCTGGGTCCAAACACAACTACAGGCTGGGGGGAGAATTGAGGGAAGGGACTGTCCCCCTCCTGCTCTGCCCTGGGGAGACCTCCCCTGCAGTCCTGTGGCCACTCCTGGAGGCCCCAAGAGCAGAAGGAGCTGGAGCTGTTGCAGAAAGGCCAGAGGAGGCCACCAGGATGCTCAGAGGGCTGGAGCCCCTCTGCTCTGAGGGAGCTGGGGCTGTTCAGCTGCAGAGGAGAAGGCTAAGGGGGCACCTTGGAGCAGCTGCCAGAGCCTGCAGGGGCTCCAGGAGAGCTGGGGAGGGGCTTGTGAGAGATCCAGGGCTGGCTTCCAGCTCCCAGAGGGGAGACTGGGCTGAGCTGGGAGGCAGGAACTGGTGCCTGGGAGGGCTCTGAGGCCCTGGCCCAGGTTGCCCAGGGAGGCTGTAGCTCTGCTGGCAGTGCTGAAGGGCAGGTTGGCTGTGGCTGGGGGCACCCTGGTGCGGGCAGAGGCGTTGCTGCCCCTGGGAGAGCTCCAAGTTCTCACTCCCCCAGCCCTCCCCAAGCCCAGGAGCAGCCCTGCAGCTGCTGGGGCTGGCCCAGCCCTCAGCCCTGGCACCAGCCTGACGCAACCAGCTCTTTCCAAATCCTTGCTCCCGCCCCGAGCGGGGCTGAGCTCACACGGGAGGGCCCCAGGGGCTCGATTTCAACACCAGGAGGCTGCTGGCTGCTGGGGGGGGTGGGGGGCAGCCCCTACCTGCGTAGATGCAGACGAAGGAGCCCTTGGCGATGTCGTCCAGGCAGCGGATGCCCCAGCCCTTGTTCTGGGTCTTGAAGAGCTGCAGGCGGACCTGCAGGCCGTGCTGCACCAGGCGGTTGGTGCACATGTTGACGTTGCACTTGCACCGCTTGTTGCACTCGTAAACGCTGCAGGAAGGGCAGGAGGGAGGGGGTCCCGGGCTGGGGGGAGCTGGCAGGACCTCTGGGGTCACCCCACAACTTCACTCCCTGCTCTTCATTCCACAAGCTGCTCCCTCGATGCCTTTTCCCCACCTTGACGCCCCTTGTTTCTTCTTCCTGGGCGTCCCTCACCCCATCCCACCCTCCCCACAACACCCTTGGCTCCCCAAAACCCCCTCACGCTGCTCCTCAAAGCCCTGGGTGACACCAACCCACCCCCAGAACTCCTGTGGGTCCACCTGGGCCTCCTCCAGGAGCCCTTTAGCTCCAGGGAACCAGGGTGACAGACTGGTGGGGCTGGGAGGGACCATCACCCAGTGCAACCCCCCCCCCGTTGCAGCAGGATCCCACAGGAGCAGCCCAGGGGGGGTTGGGGTCTCTCTAGAGCCTCTCTGGGCAGCTTCATCCAGGGCTCTGGGACCCTCCCCAGGAAGAAGCTGCTCCTGATGCTCAAGGGGAACCTCCTGGCTTCCAGTTGGGACCCAGTGCCCCCCGTCCTGGCGCTGGGCACCACCCAGCAGAGCCTGCTGCCAGCTCCTGACACCCCCCCAAGGCTCCTCCTGTCCAGGCTCTCCCAGTCTCTCAGCTCAGGACGAACAGGGGGCAGAGACCTGCAGGGCAGGAGCAGCCCAACCGAGGGCAGGGGCGAGCGTGGGGCGCCCGCGCTCGGCTCCACTCACCCCGTGGGCAAACACTCCTCCAGCCGCTTGTGCTGGTAGCCCGAGCTGGGGTTGCTTTGGCCTCCTGGGGTGCAGCCGGTGGCCTGGATTGTCAGCTGGTGACAGGCACATTTGGCCCTGGGGAGACACAAGCCACCCCAACAGACGAAGCTCCACCACCCACCCGGCTCTGCGGGGTCTCTACCGCAGCCGCTCGCTCGCGGCGCCACGAGCCCAGAGCGGGCTCGCAGGAGCCACCTACTTGTCCCGACAGCCGTCCTTGCAGTCGCAGCCCACCAGGAACTCCCAGGCCGTGTTGATGTAGACCCCCTTGCCGGGGATGCGCTCCTTGCTGTAGGCCACCTGCGGCGGCGGGGTGCTGTCGATCTCGTTGACGCAGGACAGCGGCACGTCCTCCTTGCCCTTGGTGATGTCGGCGATGTAGTAGCAGGGCTTGTAGGGCTGGAACTTGCGGTCCACCAGCACGTAGGGGTCCAGGCAGAACATCTCCAGGAAGAGGAAGTCGCAGTCGGTCTCGAAGAGGTAGCGCTCGATCTCGGGCATGCTGCGCAGGCACAGGCCGCACGGCGTCTTGTAGAGGACGTGGAAGCCCATCTTGCGGTTGATGCGGCGCCGGGCCATCATGCGGCGGAAGTCGTAGAGCAGCGGCACCAGCAGGGGGTTCTTGCCGCGGTACTGGTCGCCGCGGATGGGCCGGACGCGCGACAGGCAGCTGAAGCTGCAGACGTGGGGCAGGTAGAAGAGCTTCTCCAGCGGCGCCCGGTACGAGGGCTCGGTGGGCACGCGGTCCAGCATGCTGTGGAAGGGCTGCGGCGCCGCGCCGGCGGCCGCCTGGCTGCTGGAGACACTGGGGCGGGCACACGGCGACGGCCGCGGCTGAAGGGCCTGCGGGGGCTCCGGAGGGGCCTGGGACAAGGGGGCCGGCTTCCAGCTGGCTGGGAGGGCGCTGAGGTTCTGGCCCAGGTTGCCTGGGGAGGCTGGGGCTGCTCCCTGACCCCAGGGCAGGTTGGCTGAGGGTATCCTGGGGTGGGGAGAGGTGTCGCTGGCACTGGGGGAGCTCCGAGCTCCCTCCCAGCCCAACCCAGTGAGGACTGAGCTCCCGTCTCCCCCAAGCACAGAGGGGTTTCAGCCCTCAACTCCTGAGCAGCTGCTGTGACCCCCCCTCCTTAGAGCCCTTTCTGCCCCATGGAGTGACACTGGGCAGAGCCCCAAAGGAACCAGGGCAGCAGACACCAGTCGGTTGTGGTGTCAGGACTGGGACTGATGGTTGATCAGCACAAGGAGCCCCCTCTGGAAAAAACCACCTGGAAAGGCTGCAGGAACAGGAACCTTCTCAAAACAGGCCGGGGCAGAGGCCGGGGCAGAGGCCGGGGCAGAGGCCGGGGCAGAGGCCGGGGCAGAGGCCGGGGCAGAGGCCGGGGCAGAGGCCGGGGCAGAGGCCGGGGCAGAGGCCGGGGCAGAGGCCGGGGCAGAGGCCTTGACCAGGGTCCCAGCGCTGGTCAGCACTGGGATGGGACCCTCCACACTGACCCCACAACCAAAGTGCTCTGGGAGGGAGAGGACAGAGCCCTCAGGGACTGCAGAAGCTGCTCCATAACCAGAGAAACCAGACAGACCCTCCCCAGCTCCCTGGAGGACCCCAGGACACACACACAGCAGTGGCTTCGCTTACCGGTGCTGCTGGATCAGCCCAGTCCTTCCCACTGACTGGGTGTCGCTGAGAACCGACGACGTCGGCGACGACTGCCCCGAGCTGACGGAGCTGGGGCGGAAGGACGTGCTCTTCTTGGCCACCTGCTTCCTCGCCTGGGCCAGCTGACTGTCAGAGCATCTGCAGGAGGAGGGGAGGAGGCAGTTTGAAGGGGCAGGAGTAAGTGAGAAGGTGACACCCTGACACGGGTGTCAGCCCCTGCTGGGAGGGAGGGAGAGGGGTTGTCTCCTCGTGAGGGTGAGAACCAGCTCAGGGATCCTCCAGCACAGGGCAGAGCTCAGGAAACAACGAGGGAGGTGTGGGGAGAGGGGACAGGTTACGTGGAGAAGGTAGGTGATGGAGCAAGAAGAGAGATGATGGGGTGAGAGGGAAGGTCACAGAGTGAGAGGGAAGGTCATGGGGTGAGAGGGAGTCTGTCCAAGGGCTTCACTTCAGGAAGCTGGAGAAACCAGCAGATGAAGAAACCTCCGCAAGGGCAGAGCCAAGAGTTTCTGGAGGAGCAGCTGGAGCAGCAGGACTGAGCAGGGGAGGAACCAGAAGCACTGAGGGACTCTCTCTGCCTCTGAGTAACCAGATTAGGAGGGAGCAAGGAGATGGAGAAACACCCCTGAGGGAAAGGCACCTGGTGAACACCCTCTCTCCCCGCTCTCACAGCAACAGGGCAGGTTTTGATCCCTGTCTGCCCCCACAACACAAAACCCAGCAGCTCCCTGGGCCCAGCAGGGCCTTCGGTCAGAGCCAGAGACCGGCTGTCTGGGGGGAAGTGGCTGCGGTGTCTGTGCTGGATCCAGACCCAGGACCCTGAAGTCAAAGGTGCTGTGGGGAGGGGGAAGTGTTTCTGGTCACTGCTGTGAGGGTCAGCAGCAAAGGAGCCACTGGTGAGGCCATGGGCTGGGCCATCACAGTCCAGCTTCATCTTGGGGCTGGGCACTGCCTTCCTGCCCTGTTGGCAGCTCGGGGTGCCGGCCCAGTTCATCCACAGCACCCAGACTGGGAGGTGGAGGAGCCAGCGCTGCGTTTCTCTCGCTGGAGCAGAGCTCCATCAGCTTCTTCTGGGTTATGGCTGAGGCCACTGTGGTCCCCGTCAGGAGGAGCATTTCCATGTCAGGGTTGGGGAGCAGAGGGGTCCTGGGGTGCTGCTCCAGCTAGAGGGTGTCCGCTGAGTCGAGGGCCACTTGCCAGACGGGCTCCTGGCAGCTGGGACACCGGCTGTGCCAGCGCAGCAGGGCGCAGTCGCAGCAGAAAAGGTGCTGGCAGGGCAGCAGGTGCCCGCAGACCCGGATGGGGAACCCACAGCAGTGGCAAAAATGAACTGGGGCGGCACCCATCTCCCCTGGGGGGCTCCCAGTGCAGCCCAGCACCTGCCCAGGCAACCCAGTGTCGTCCCCGAAGCCGGGATCCTCCTTCCTCCAGGTTTGCAGGAGGGTCGTGGTTTAGCTGGGGGGGGGGTTGGGCTGGGGCCACCCCACCGGCCCGAGGTCCCGGCGCCGCGTAAGCCCGGGGGGTCTGCCAGCAGCTCAGTCCGAGCGGAGGGAGAGGAGGTAGCCAGGGGCCAGCGCCTGGATCGTGACACGAGGGAGCAACTCAGACCCTTCATGAGGGAACCGGCCGGCCGCTCTAAGCTGGGAGCAGAGCAAGTGCAAAGCTCTAACCCTGAGTGAGGCCACGGCATCGGGGTCAGGGGGTGCTGCGCTGCCAGCTCTCCCCAAGCTACTCATCCAGCAGCTGTTTTCCCCACTAAAACCAGTTTGGGAACGAGGAAAGGAGCCTAATCCTGGGGGCAAAGCTGTGCCTGAGGGCTCCTGGCTGCAGATCAAGAGCTGAGTGGTGCAAAGGAAGCAGAGGAGGGAGCAGCAGGAGCGGGGAAGGGGGTCAGGTACTTACTCTGACTCAGCAGGCTGTGGAGAAGCAGCCTGAGCCGCCACCGGGGCGGCCTGCGCCTGCTGTACTGGTTTGTACTGGGGGCTAGTGGCCGTCAGATCCTGCGTGTACTGCACCACGGGCCCTTTGCTGCGCACGGCGCCTGGTGGGGAGAGCCAGGTGTCGGGGTTGCAAGGGACCAGTCCAGTCCAGTGCCCCTGCCACAGCAGGATCCCCTGGATCCAGTCACACAGGAACAGTCCAGGAGGGTTTTGAACGTCTCCAGAGAAGGAGACTCTTGGCCACCAGGACCCCCAGGTCCCTTTCTCCTGCACTGCTCTCCAACAGTCCCCAACCTACACTGGTACCTGGGGGCAACAAGAGCAGAAGGGTTTGGGCTCCAAACTGGGTGCTGGCTGGGCCAAGTCCCCTCACTGGGCTTGGGGCCACCCCACACAAAACCCCACAGACCACACCTCTGCCTCCAGCAAGCCCCGAGGGCCACCCACCGACGTTGGGGCGAGTCCTTGCTTGTCCATTCTGCTTCTTCTCCTGGGTGGAGGCGGTGGAGGTCTTCAGGCTGAACATGGGCTCGAGGCGCGTGGAGCCCCGGTAGATCCACTCGCAGCGCTTGTCGTCCTGCGGCAGGGACAAGGCATCGCTGGCAGCACCTCCAGCACGAGCCCCCTGGGCTACTGGGGCGCTCTGGGAGGCAGCGCAGGGCTGTTACAGTGGGCAGAGCAGAGCAGGAATGAAGCAAAGGGTTGCCCTGGTGGCTCCTGAGATGGAGCAGGACAAGTCTGGGGCAGCAGTGGCCCAACAGCAAGAGCCCAGACTTCAATTCTCTGCCCAGTCACTCAGTAACGAGGAGCCCAACAGTCAGCAGCCCCCCAGACCCCCAATTTCAGCCCAACTCCCCCCCCTTTTTCATGGGAGAAGGGACAATTCTCCTACCAGGAAAAGGATTCTGACCAGGCTGCCATCCACTTCTTCCACCCGGGACTTCCACCAGGTGCCCTCCCACTCGGTTTTGATCAGCTGCCCGGTCTTGAGCAGCACCATGGGCCGGTTGGGGTAGGCCGTGATGTACTCCTCGATGAAGTCCCTGCAGGACGTGTCCTCGATGTCTTCCCAGCTCCTCTGCACTTTATGGGAAGAGGGGGAAAGGCTCTGACAAGGAGAAGCTTTCATGGTGTCGTTTTCTTCCAGCTGAAGAACAACCCAGCAGCAAATCCCAGCAGCACAGACTGGGAGGAGAGCTGGGAGCTCCACAAACCCAGTGACACCTCTGCCCACACCAGGGTGCCCCCAGCCACAGCCAACTGGCCGTTCAGCACTGCCAGTAATCAGGGAGCAGCCACAACCTCCCTGGGCAACCTGGGACAGGGCCTCAGAGCCCTCCCAGGCATCAGTTTCTGCCTCCCAGCTCAGCCCAGTCTCCCCTCTGGGAGCTGGAACCCAGCCCTGGATCTCTCACGGGCCCTCTGCAGCTCCCTGGAGCCCCTGCAGGGTCTGGCAGCTGCTCCAAGGTGCCCCCAAACTGCTCTTTCCCCCAGTTTTCTAGGGGAACATGCCCAGGGGAGACCACCAGACAGTGTCCTCTGAGCCCAGGCTCCTGCAGACACCCAGAGGCTCTCAGGGCTCCAGCAGGAGGACAGAGCTCACTCACGTGGCCGGCAGACGGGGTACAGCTCCCACTCCTTGACGTAGGACGCGTAGCCATCGTCGAAGAAGATCAGGAACCTGGGGGGCAGCAGCAGTGGAAGGGGGGGAATTAGAAAAGCAGCTGAATGAAGTGCAGCTCTGTCCCCTCTCCTGGCAGCCCAAGGCTCCTGGTGGACAAGGGCAGCAAGAAGTGACCAGGAGACCAGCAGTTTGTGACCTCAGACCTCCTGGAACAGCTCTCTGCAGCCCTCCCAGTGCTCCCAACACCAGAGGAGGGGTTCCCCCAAGGCTTCCCAGTGCAGTCCAGCTGCTTCTCTCATCTCTAGTTTCTTCAGCTGAAGGAAATAGCTCCAAAGAAAGGGATTTGGGAGCCTTCTGGACACAGCAGCAGCTGCACCCTGGGAGCCCAAGACTGCAGGAAGGGAGCTGGGGGCCACTCAGCTCTGCTTCTGGAGAACCTCTTTGGGACACAGGGCCCCCAGACAGTGCAGCCAGGAGGAGTAAATTTACACCACGAGTAAAAACCCAGCTCTTTTTCAGTCCATGAACAGAAGCCAACACAAGGAGGTTCTATCTTCCTTCACAGCAGATCCACAGAGTGATCTTCACCCTCTCAAGAGAGCCCCTGAGCCTGAAGCCCCACTTCAGGACCTGCTGCTGCGGCTCCTCCTCCAGGGATCTGGCAACTCTGCTGGCATCAACCCCTTCCAGGGCTGTTTCCCAACCCTCGTTTGATGCCTTAAGTGGTTCAGGTTGCTATTTGCATGACAATTCGAATGAATGAGAGAGAATTCCTGACTCAGGGGTGTGAGTAATGGAGTGGAAGCTCCACCCAGAGCTTTCAGAGATAAGAAAGGCTGAAGGAACAACAGTCAGAGCTGCTCCTTCGAATCCAGTCGTCAGGCTGGAAGGGGCATCCAAAGGGCAGCCAGTCCAACCCCCCTGCACCAAGCAGGGCCAGCACTCCCCAGAGCAGGTTGCCCACAGCCCCAGCCAGCCTGACCTTGGATGGCTCCAGGGATGGGGCCCCCACCCCATCTCTGGGCAGCCAGTTCCAGGGATCCCCCACCCCCAGATTCAACAACTTCCTCCTCAGCAATGACCTCCCTCTGCCCTTTTCCAGCTTCAAACCAGGACCCCCGTCCTGTCGTTCCCTGCCCTTGGGAACAGCCTCCCCCAACCTTTTGACAGCCTCTTGCAGGGGTGGGAAGGTCACTAAGAAAGTCCCCTCAGGGCCTTCCCTTCTCCAGACTGAACAACTCCGACCCCTTCAACCTGCTCTGCCCCAGAGCAGAGGGGCTCCAGCCCTCTTCTTCACGAGGAGAGTCCTCCACAGCTTCCCCAGCACAGAATTTACCTCAAGCAGGGCAAGTAGCTCCTGAAAAAGAGGAGATCCAGTACCTGTCTTTGTTCTTGATGTTGGGGGTCTCAGCCACGATGCCGGCGTAGAGCCAGACCTGGTTCCCATCCTTGTATTTGGCCACCACCCTGCTGCCCACGTGGTGCTTCTCGGGCGAGGGGTGGTAGTCGTAAGCGATGTGGCTGCCAGAGAGCAAACTCTTCCCTTTGTTGTCAAACTTCACTTTGTACTTCTTGCCAGAACCTGAAAGAGTCCCTGAGATCAGTCACAGGGTCACAGAATGTCAGGGACCAAGACATCACCCAGTGCAGCCCCCCTGCCCACAGCAGGTCCCACAGGAGCAGCCCAGGGAGGTTTGGGATCTCTCCAGAGCCTCTCTGGGCAGCTGGGACCAGGGCTCTGGTAGCCTCCCCAGCAAGAAGCTTCTCCTCATGGTGAGGTGGAACTTGCCATGTTCCAGCTGATCCCTGTTATTCCCTGTCCTGTTACTGGGCACCACTGGAAAGAGAGTGGCCCCTTCCTCTCGACCCCTCAGATCTTTACAGACAGTAACAATCCCTCCCAGCTTGCTCTTCCTCAGACCAAACAGCCCCAGCAGTCTCTCAGCAGAGCTGTTCCACTCTCTTCATCATCCTCACAGCCCTCTGTCGGACTCTTCCCAGTAGATCCCTGTCTCTCTAGAACTGGGGAGCCCAGAACTGGGCCCAGGACAGCAGGTGTGGTCTCACCAGGGCAGAGCAGAGGGTGAGAACCTCCCTACAGCTGCCTGGACATCCTTTTCTTGAAGCACCACAGGATCCCAACTTGGCCACAGGGGAGAGCACCCTGCTCACAGCACCTACCGACGCTCTGGATGGCGATCAGGATCCCTTTGTGCCAGGTCTTGGTCCTCTTCTTGCCCAGAATCCTCATGCCCACGGCCAGGTCGCCGTCGGTGCTCAGGCTGTTCCCTGATGCCACAGGAACAGGCTGGAGAGCGCCAGGAGCTTCCTGTGCATCTACCCAGGGAATGAGGACACAAGGTCTAACTTGAGTGGCTGAGTTGGAAGTTTGGGTTGAAACAGCTGAAAAAGAAAGTGGCTCCCACCCCACTCCTCCTCCTCTTCTTCACCCCCTTCTTGCTCATCTCCATCTTGGTGGCTGTTGGGAGCCAAGAGAGAAGGAGCCACCAGGGTCTACTGATTGATCTGGGTTCAACCAGAGAGACTCAGAGAGCCCTGAACCTTGAGGATTAGTGAGGATCAAGGCTGAAGCTGGACAACCACCCTGATCTGAGAGAGAAGCTACAGTGAAGGTGATGATGAAGGTGTTCTGGATGTTTTCTATCTCAGTTCAGTGCAAGAGCAGTGGGATGAAGCTCCCTCTGTGACTCTGCCCTGTGGGGGGTTGGTTTCCTCTGATCTGGGGTGGTGGGGAGTGAATTAAAAAGTCCTGAGGCCTTTCATCTCCAGACAAGGCTGGTTGTTTCACTGCCTGCAGATCCCTCAGGGGGTCTGTCCAACCCTCTCTCTGTGTCTGATGCTTCAGATGGGAGCTTTGGGTTGAGAGAGAGTCGGGTCTGTGCTCCACGAGGCTGGTGGCCACCCCGGTGGGACCTGTGGGGATCCAGACAAGGACCCCCACGAGGTGACACCGCTTCGACCACTTCATAGACTCATGGAACAGCCAGAGTTGGAAGGGACCTTCAAGATCACCCAGCTGGGTCTGAGGCTGGATTTGGGGTGCAGGCAGAGGGTGTTTTAGGGGAAACCTGAAGAGATGGCTGAGAGCAGCAGTCCTGGGGTCCCTTCTAACCCAGACTGACTGCATGACTCGGTCTGGGTGGTCCTGCTCTGGCAGGGGGATTGGACTGGGTGATCTTTTGAGGTCCCTTCCAATCCCTGATGATTCTAGGTGGTCCTGCTCTGGCAGGGGGATTGGACTGGGTGATCTTTTGAGGTCCCTTCCAATCCCTGATGATTCTAGGTGGTCCTGCTCTGGCAGGGGGATTGGACTGGGTGATCTTCTGAGGTCCCTTCCAATCCCTCATGATTCTGTGATTCTAAGGGAGGAGGAGCCTGTGGGCACCGCTGATGGGTTCAGGCTTCAAACTAACTAAAACCTCAGGGATCCTTGATGGACTCTGGAATCCTCAGGCCCTACAGGTTGCTCTGAGGCTGTTTTGGGGTTTAACCAAATCTCTCCCATCTTCTCCTTGAGCAGCTCTCAGAATCACAGGGTGTTCTGGGTTGGAAAGGACCTTAAAGACCATCCAGGTCCAACCCCTCCGCAGAGGCAGGGACACTGTCATTAGACCAGGGCCCCATCATCCAACCTGACCCCCAACACTTCCAGGGATGGGGCAGCCACAACAACCCCTTCCAGCATCTCCCCACCCTCACAGAACTTCCCCCAACTCCTTTTCTCATCCAAAACTGGATGAGCATCTGCAGGAGGTGAGGCAGGAGGCAGCGGGACACCCACCCCCTCACCTTTCTGCGCCTCCTGGGCGCTCGTTCTCCTGTTGACAGCATCCATGAACTTCTGAACATCCTGGGCAGACTTTCTCATGGCAGCCATGGCTTCCCGCAGCTGAAGGGGAGGAAGGAGAAGGCAAACATCAAGAACTTTCTCCTCTCTTCTGCTCCAAAGACAAAGCTGCCTCCGTAGGCAAGTCCTTCCAACTCACCAGAGTCTGATCCTTTGGGGTTCTGAGGGTGTGATCGTCTGTGTTTCGAGAGAGACAACAAAAGAAGTGGTTTCAGACATTGTGGGGGAAAACAACTTGACTCTAGTGAAGTCAAAGAGAGAACAGAGGAAGCCCTTTTCTGTCCCTGTCGAGGGATCTGCTCAAGCAAAGCTCTTACAGCCACTCTCTGCCCAGTTTGGGTCTGCAGGAAGCACAGGAAAGCTGTGGGGTGTGGCAGACCACCCCAGCAGGCTCCTCAAGAGCTACTGGTGTTTCCTACCTGATGATCATCTGCCCAGACTCTGCGATGCCCTCGTTGTGACCCCGCTCCTCCCCAGGCTCAGCCCTCCAGTCCCCTCAGAGCAACGAGATACTGAACTGTGCTTCCTGCCCACATCAACGCTCATCACGTCATCGTCTTCCTCATCTGGGATCTCAATCACTTCCATGGCTTTAGCACCCAAGTCCTCATCCTCAGAGCTGCTCTCCCGGTAGTGGAGGCCCAGCATGGAGTAAACATCCTTCAACAGCAACTCACACTTATCCACGGCTCTGGGGAAACAAGAGAAGGGGGGGAAAACAAGGTGAACACCCCACAACTCCACTGGAACCTGCTGCCAGGGAGTCACTAAGGAAACCTGAGCACAGAGGATCCACCTGCAAGGGGTGTCAGCTGGAGCAGAGGAGGTTCCACATCAATATGAGGAGGAACTTCTTCTCAGTGAGGGTGACAGAGCCCTGGAAGGGGCTGCCCAGGGGGGTTGTGGAGTCTCCTTCCTTGGAGACATTTCAAACCCACCTGGACTGTTCCTGTGTGACTTGGTCTAGGGGATCCTGCTGTGGCAGGGGGATTGGACTGGATGGTCTTTCGAGATCCCTTCCAGTCCCCAATGTTCTGGGATTCTGTCACGGTTTGAGCCAGGGGGTTTGTGCTTTTCCACGTGGAAACCTGCACCCCCCTTCCCCTCCCCAGCTGCAGAGGCAGAGTCCTGTTGGGAGGGTGGGGGTGCAGCCATGGCTGGGAGAAGTCCCCCTACTTAAGCCAGGGGGCAACTTCAAGAACACTCTCTTTTCTGATGGAGCAGAGCTGCTGTTTTGTTTTGGAGATGTGACAACTGCAGCCTCCTGGCCCCCTCCTCGCTGCCTGTAGCCGTGGGGAAGAGCCCCCAAGCCCTGCTGCCACTGTGGGTGCCATCCTGACCAAGGTGCAGGGTGTTAACCACGCGGCTGGTGCCATCTGGGCTGTGGCAAGAGAAGCTCTGGCAGAGCTGTGGCTGGGAGACTGGGAAACTCTTGAGCACGCAGGAGAAAGAGTCCCAAGGGGTGTCTGGTGCTTTCCCTCGTTGCTTGGCTGGTCTGTGGGTGCTGGAGAAGCCAAAGGGACTCGTAACTCTTAAGTCCTCGTCAAAATGCTGAGGGGCTGGGGGTGAAGCGTACGCTGCCGCACCCCAGTGCCCGCTGCCACCTGAGGGCCATGCTCATCCAACCCAGCGTCTGCTGGCCACACCATGAGGCACCCTGAAGACCTCACCAAAAGCAAGGAGAGAGAGAAAGAGACTCTAGATGGCTTGGAGTAGCCTCCACGTTCAGCAGAGCCAGGAGGGAGCCTCTGTCCCGGGGGGGTCTCCATCCCCGTTTGCTGCAGTAGATGTCTGCTCTCCCAGGGGGTCCCACCTGAAGCCAAAGACCACCACCCAGTGCCCTCTCATCTTCTCTGGACGGGTGTCACAGAGCTGTGATGCTGTTTCTGTCTGTGTGTCCACTTGTTTGGGGTTTCTCCTTGCTTTCCCTTGGGTGTAGGTCCAATAAAATCCTTTCTCTTCCCCAGAGCTGCTTCATTGCCTGGTAAATCCTACCCGAGGGCTGGTTGGAGGGCATCAACCCAAAGGATCAGTTGAGGCCATTTCAGTCCAGGACAGATTTAAAGCCACTAGAGAATGATTTGAATTAGCCCTCAGGCTAGGGAACTCACCTAAAAGCATCATCAAAGAGCCGGTCGACACTAGCCACCTCTTCTTCCTTCTGCTTCACGCACTTCTCCAGCTCCTCTAACTGCTGCTTCCGCCGCTTCAGAGGCTCAAAATTCTCCACCTCTCTGTCAATGATCTTCTGGAGCTCCTCCATGGAGATGCCCAGCTCCTCCAACACCTCCTGCTGCAGCTGTTTCAGCTCCTGCGAATCCATTTCTGCTGCACCTGACAAGCAGAGAGGGGACAAAAGGCTGGTGAGACCCTACAGCCACGGCCAAGTGCTCAGGAGAGCACCAGAGGTGGACAGGTGATGGTCGGTGCTGGGACCAGTCCTGTTCAATCGATTCACTGATGACTTGGATGAGGGATCAGGGTGCTCTGGCAGCAAGTTTGCTGATGACACAGAGCAGGCTGTGGTGCCACCCAGGGGGGACCTGGACAGGGAGACACTGAATGAACTACAACAAGGGCAAGTGTAGAGTCTGGCATCTGGGCAGGAACAACCCCAGGGACCAGTACAGACTGGGGACTGACCTATTGGAGAGCAGTGGAGGAGAAAGGGACCTGGGGGTCCTGGTGGACAGCAGGATGACCATGAGCCAGCAGTGTGCTCTTGTGGCCAAGAGGACCAGCAGCATCCTGGGGTGGATCAGAAGCAGGGGGGTTAGCAGATCAAGAGAGGTTCTTCTCCCCCTCTACTCTGCCCTGGTGAGAGCACATTTGGAGTGTTGTGTCCAGTTCTGGGCTCCTCAGTTCAAGAGGGATGTGGAGCTGCTGGAGAGAGTCCAGCACAGGGCAAGAAGGATGATGAAGGAAGTGGAGCACCTCCCTTATGAGGAGAGGCTGAGGGACCTGGGTCTCTTGGGCTTGGAGAAGAGGAGACTGAGGGGTGACCTCATTAACATCTATAAATGGGTGTCAGGAGTAAGAGCCAGGCTCTGCTCAGTGTCATTTAGTGACAGGATGAGGGGCAGTGGGTGTCAGCTGGAACACAGGCGGTTCCATCTGAATGTGAGAAGGAACTTTTTCACGGTGAGGGTGACAGAGCCCTGGAAGGGGCTGCCCAGGGGGGTTGTGGAGTCTCCTTCACTGGAGATGTTTAACACCTGCCTGGATGTGTTCCTGTGTGACTTGGTCTAGGTGATCCTGCTGTGGTGGGGGGATTGGACTGGATGATTTTTTGAGGTCACTTCCAATCCCTAGTGATTCCCAATCCCTAGTGATTCTGCACTGGTGAGACCCCAGGTCCATTTCTGGAGTCCCCAACATCAGCAGGACACACAACTCCTGGAGGGGGTCCAGAATAGAGCAACTGCAATGATCAGAGGGCTGGAGCACCTCCCCTATGAGGACAGGCTGAGCAAGTTGCATCGTTTAGCCTGGAGGAGCCTCCCAGGTGACTGTCGAGCAGCCTTCTAATCTCTGAAGGGGGCTACAAGAAAGCTGGGGGAGGGCTTGTTCCACAGGTGGTAGCGAGAGGATGAGGGGAAAGGGTTCCAGACTTGAAGAGGGGAGACTGAGGTTGGACATGAGGAACAAACTCTTTTGTCTGGAGGTGCTGAGATGATGGAACAGGTTGCCCAAGGAAGCTGTGGGTGCCCCAACCAGTCTTGGCCCTCCAAACCAGCTGTGTACCCCAAATCTAGCCTTCACACTTCAAGACTGACCCGCATGACCAGCATGTGTGGGGCTCCTCCTGTTCTTCCCTCTCACCTCAAATGGCCCGCCCCAAAGCTCCTCATCCCAGCCCCGCCGGCCCATCAAGCCCCCGACATTTTCCCACCCTATTGCTCCTGCCCCACAGCCGCACCTAAACCTTCCTCCACCCCACAATCCCCCAACAGACCCCTAAAATCTCCTCTTCAACCCCACTCCTCAGCCCCACAGCCGCCCCCAAACCTTCCCACACCTCACAACCCCTCAACAGGCCTCTGAAACCTCCCACACAGCCCAACCCCACTCCCGGCCCCGCAGACCACCCCCCAAGCCTCCTTCCCAATCCTACCCCTTGCCCTAGAACCACCCCCTCGCCCTCACTCACCGAGCCCCCCCGGGCTCAGGCCCCACTTCTTGAAGACGAGGAGGAGGTGGAGGCAGAGGAGGCGGAGAGACGCTTGAGGCGGAGAGCAAGGACAGGAAGTTGTGTGACGTCACTTCCTGTAAGCCGCCGGTCGTTCCGCTGCGCTCTGCGCGTGCGCGGCAGACGGGGGCCGGGCCTCGGCGCATGCGCGCGGAGCAGAGGCGCAGACCCTAAGGGGAGGGGCCAGAGCGCTTGAAGGGGCGGAGCCAGGAGCTCTTAAAGGAACCGCAGCCCCCAAAAGCCCCGCTGCTGCCGCCTATAGGAGGTGCTTGGACGGGTTGAGGGGGCGCGTTCTGAGCAGGGGTCCAGAGGTACCGGGTGGCGAGGGCTGGGTGGCAACTGGGAGCTCTGGGGTGGGAAGCTGGGATGTCAACCGGGGGGAGTTCTGAAGGGGTTCTTGGGGGACTCTGAGGGATCCAGGAGGGGACTCTGGGAAGCCTGGGGAGGGGTTTGGAGGGGATATGAGGGGCCTAGGGGGGATATAAGTGGGTCTTGTAGTGGTCTCTGAGGGATCTACAGAGGGCCTGGAGGGACTCTGAAGAGCTTGGGAGTCTCTGAAGGGCCTGGAAGGGGTTTGGAGGGGATATGAGGGACCTAGGGGGTGATGGAGGGTTCTGAAGGTGCTGTGATGGTCCCTGAGGGTACTGGGTGTCCTTGAGGGGGTGTCAGTGATCTCTGGGGGGTCCTTGGCATTGTCAGTGGTCCCTGGGGTGACATCAGGGCTCCCTGGGAAGTATTGGGGGGGTCTCTGAGAGGTTCCTTTGGGAGGTATCAGTATCCTTGGGGGGTACTTAAGTGCCTTTGGGGGGTATCAGTTATCCCTGGGGGGTATCTGTGCTCCCTGGGAGGTATCAGAAGTCCTTGGGGAGTGGTCAGTGATCCCTGGGAGGTATTAAGGCTCCCTAGGAGATTCCTGCAGGAGATCCCAGTGAGCCCTGGGGGTTCTTGTGGGTGTCTCAGTTATCCCTGGGGGGAAACAGGGGTCCCTGCGAGGCATTGGGGGTCCTAGAGGCGGTGTCAGTGGTCCCTGGGGTGGTACCAGGGATCCTTTATGGAGTGTCAGTAATCCCTGAGATGGTATCAGGGCTCCCTGGGAGGTATCAGAGGTCCTTGAGGAGGTGTCAGTGGTCCCTCTGGCAGGGAGGGTCAGTGGTCCCTGGTGAGGGGGGTGGTATTGGGGCTCCTTGGGAGGTATCAGGGATCCTTTGAGGGGTGTCAGCAATTCAGGGAATCCTTGTTATGGAGAGTCTCAGTTATCTCTAGAGGGTCTCAGTTGATGGGCTCCTCCTCCCAGGTGGAGGTGGGGATGGCGCTGTAGGGGTCCACGATGAGCCGAGCACAGCGCACAGCCATGGCCAGGAGGAAGAGGCCCAGCAGCACCACAAAGGCCACAGCAAAGCCCTTGTCCAGGTCCATCGGCGGTGGTGTCACGGCGTCCTCCATGATGGGGGGAACCTCAGCATCCAGTGGCTGGTGGCTTCCTGCGGTGAGATCAGCGGTGACTAAACGGTAGCGGTCAACGGCCTGAAGACCTGATGGACACCAGTGATCCAGGGGGTCTGTACTGGGACCAGTGCTGTTGAATGTTGTTATCAATTGTATCGATAATGAGATAAAGGGCATAGAGACCCCCTGACCCCATAGACACCCCTGGACCCCACAGAGACCCCTCAGATTTAGATGATTTAGGATTAGATTGAGACAGTTTATCTTAGATTTAGATGGTTTAGCTTTGGGTGATTTAGACTGAGATTTAGATGGTTCAGGTTTAGTCTAGATTTAGGCTTAGATGGTTTAAGTTTCATTTCAGGTTTAGCCTTAGAAGGTTTAGGTTTAGACTTAGGTGAATTTAGGATTAAGTTTAGGTTTAGATTTAGATGGTTTGGGTTTAGATGATTTAGATCTAGATTGTTTACATTTAGGTTTAGATTTAGGTTTAGATTCAGCAGGTTTAGGTTTACGTGATTTAGAATTAAATTTAGGTTTAGACAGTTGAGTTTCAGATTATTTAGGTCTAGATTATTTACTTTTAGGTTTTAGTTTGGGTTCACATTCAAGTTTAGATGATTTAGGATGAGATTTAGCCTGAGTTTTAGATTGACTGGACTAAGTTTATAAAGCTCCAGGAACAGACTCCCCCAGCTCTAAACCCCCCAGTTCTAAACACTCCCCCCACCAAAAAAAAAAGAAGAGCAGCTACAGCATCAGGACCAAACCCCGCAGCACCCAGGGGTTTTGGGGTCTTGGCCCCATCCCGTGGGGGGCAGCTCCTTACCTCCCTCCCTGTGGACAGAAAGATGGATGGTCCCTGTCTCCCTCTCCCCGCTGCCCTCACCTTCATGAATTCTGCAGGAACAGGACGGCATCACCTTTCAGCTGGTAACAGGGAGACCAAATCCGGGGGATTGAATTCCCTTTCAGGAGAACTGGAAAATGTCAAGGTGGATTCTTCCCCCAAAACACAGATGAGGGATTTCTCTTCTGGTTCACCAGGGGTTCAGAGCTGCTTCTCAGCCCTTTTTTTGGCACCAAAAGCAGGGAAAACTCCTTGAAACAGTGACATTTTGGGGTCTGAGCTGAGCTGCCCCTTTGGCAGCCCCATAAAAAAACCCAGAATGAGTGAAATCCCAAAGGGATCCTTCTCTCAGTCTTTTTTTTCTCCCAAAGATGGGAAATGATCCTTGTGAGAATGAGGGTGGGGGTTGGAGTCCTGCTGGTCCCATCCCAGTGTCTGGAAGGGCTCAGGGGTGGTCCCACACCCTGTCATGGCCACTGACATCGTTAGGTGAGACCCTAATTCCTGTTTTACTGGTCCTGGCCCGAAGCTTTTCCCAGTTTCGTTCCAAACCCTGCACCCAGTCTGAATCCTCACTCCTGATCCCAGGCCCAGATTCAATCCCAGTCTCAAAACTAAACCCAGCCCCTCTCTATTCTAATTCCAGTGTTAATCCCAGTCCCAACCCAAACTCCATGTCTACTCTGAATCCTCCAGTCCCTCTCCTCACTGAACTTCCACACCAGTCTCCCGCCTAATCCCAGCCTCAATCCTAATCCCAGTCCCCACCCCGACCTCATGTCAATGCCAACCCCAGACTCAATTCCAGTCCAAAGGCCAGTCCTAGATTCAATCTCAGTCTCAATCCTAATCCAAATCTCAACCTAATCTCAGTTCCACTCCCAGACCCAGTTTCAGTCTCAATCCCACTTCCAGAGTAAATCCAGTCCCAATCCCAGACCCAGTCTCAGTCCCAGTCTCAGACCCAATCTGAGTCTCAATTCCAGTCCCAGATCCAGACCAAATCCCAGTCCCAGACTCAATCCCAGTCCCAATCCCAGTCCCAGTAGAATTTCCCTCTACAACAGCCCCCGCGACGTCACCACCCCGACCTTTAACTCGCCCCGCCCCCGCCTTGTCTCCGCCCCTCTGTTGGGGGCCCAGTCTCATCCTACACTGCTGGCCGTGCCCCTCGTCCCGTCCCCCGATATGCTCCAATAGAATAGCTGCGTCTCGTCTCTGCCACGCCCCTCTCCCCTATCTAAACCAATCATATCCCTGCTGCTGCCTCATCGCTCCGCCCAACACCGTCCAGAGAGGTTCGGCTGCGCCGCAGCGCTGAGGGTTTTCCTGCGCCGCCATCTTGGCTGCGGCCGTGAGGCGGGAGACGGCGGCTGCCGGTACCCCCGGCCATGGCAGCCACGGCCGCCAACCCCGGTGAGTGCAGGCCGGGGGGGCCCACCGCGGCATGGGAGGGGGCCTGGGAGGGGCGGGTTTAGGTGTCTTAGGGGCTGACGGGGGCTTGGCCCGGGCTGGGGGTCACTGAGGGGGTTGGGGAGGCGGCCTGTCGTTCCGCTGTCTGGAGTGTTCGGGGCTCCCCAGTTCAGAAGGGATAGAGAGCTACTGGAGCCAGTCCAGCGCAGGGATAGGAGATGCTCAGGAGGAGGAGAGACTGGGAGAGCTGGGGCTCTTGAGCCTGGAGAGGAGGAGCCTGAGGGGGGATCTAATCGATGTTGATCAGTAGCTCAAGGGGGTGTCAGGAGCTGGGAGCAGGCTCTGCTGGGTGGTGCCCAGTGCTAGGACAGGGGGCACTGGGCCTCAGTCGGAAGCCAAGAGGTTCCCCCTGCTCATCAGGAGCAACTTTTTCCTGGGGAGGGTCCCCGAGCCCCGGTCCTGGGTGCCCAGAGAGGATGTGGAGTCTCCTGCTCTGGGGAGACCCCAAAGCCACCTGGGCTGTTCCTGTGGGATCTGCTGTGGGGCATCCTACTCTGGCAGAGGGGGTTGAAGTGGTCCCTGCCAACCCCACCAGTCTGTTGAGTCTGGTTCCCTGTTAGTAGGAGCTAAAGGGTTCCTGGAGGTGGCCCAGGCGGACCCGCAGGAGTTCTGGGGTGGGTCGGTGTTGAGGAGCTGCATTAGTGGGGCTAGGGAGGGGTTTGGGGAACCAAGGGTGTTGTAGGAGAGTTGGAGGGTCTGGAGCTGGGCTCTGTGTGTGTGGAGAGGGTGGGATGGGTTGAGGAACACCCAGGAAGAAGAAACGAGGGAATCAGTGGGGTGTTCCTGAGGGGTTTTAGAGAACCCTGTTGTCATTAGCTGTCTCTAGCCTTTCGAGGAGGCTCCTCGTGGAGTGTCAGGTTATTGTGGAGAGACGCTTAGAGAGAGGTGGAGAAGGAAAACTTGTTCTGTTGACCACGAAGATGTTGGTGCTCGTCTGCACTCCCTGAGCTTCAGCGCCTGCTGTGGGGCCCTGCTCAGCTGTACCTGGTGCTGGGCTCTGGTTTCCATCATCACACTGCTGAGCCTTTGTTGTCCTTAATGGTTTTTGTTGGGTTTTAAACCCTTTCCATCAAGGGTTTCTTAATTAGCAACAGACAAACCTCTGACTGCGCTGCTTGGAAAAGGATTTGTGGCAGATCTCCGCCTCTTCATAAAGTGCTGAGCTGGTTCCTCACTGAAGGGTGTGAGCAGAGAACAGAATATTCCTCCAACTTTTGCTCCCTCGAGTCGATAACCAAGAGGCGACTCCCAGCTCTCAATACCAGGTTCTCCAACAGAGTCTTTTACCAGATTTCAGCCTAAACTGCTCTGACATGAGTCCGTAGCCGGAAAAGTCTGGCATCTGGGGAGCTGTAAGAGATTTACAACGCGGTGACTACAAACACTTGAGCTTTTTTGGGGGGGAGATTGATTGGTTTTTGCCTTGTGGTTTCTGACTGATGTCGCTTTGTGGCGTGAGGCTGCCGAGGACTCGGCTTGTGTGACACCGTGGGGTTTTTCAAGGGCCCTTCTGAGCTGTAACTAAAGGTTGATTTTATTTGGAATTGTTTTTTTTTTTCTTTCAAAGCTTTTTGTGGCTTTAAATAGTGAGAAAACCCATCGGGTCATTCGTCTGTGGTGATGCTGAGGGTGAAGGGAGCAGAACTGGAGCCCGGAAAGACAGTGGCTGTGGTTTCACAGAAAGATCTCAAATTCTTCAGCTATCTGAGGTGTTGGGGGGGAGGGGAAAAATACCCCAAAACCAACCAAGAATTGCTGAGGCAACTCAGCAGAACCAGATTTGAACTGGAAGTTCTCAAAGTTGTGATCCTGACCTGCGGGGAAACATTCAGCCACGTCCTAGTATTTAAAAGTCGTCCCGGTAGTAAAATCTTGGTGGTTGTGGGCTCTGGTGGTGAGGAGTTTGTGGCTTCTGCTGTTGCTTTTTGGGGTAAGAAGGGGAAAATGGCTGTTGTGGGGTAGCTGGAGACAGATCTGATGGGTCAGAGAGGAGGATCCCTCTCTTGTGGGGCAGCTGGGAAAGAATCTGATGGATGAGAGAGTAGGATCCCTCTGTTCTGAGGCAGCTGGGGGAGAATCTGGTGGTTCAGAGATGAAGATCCCACAATCTGATGGATGAGAGAGGTGATTCCCTCTGTTGTAGGGCAGCTGAGGAAGAATCTGATGGATGAGAGAGTAGGATCCCTCTGTTCTGAGGCAGCTGGGGGAGAATCTGGTGGTTCAGAGATGAAGATCCCACAATCTGATGGATGAGAGAGGTGATTCCCTCTGTTGTAGGGCAGCTGAGGAAGAATCTGATGGATGAGAGAGTAGGATCCCTCTGTTCTGAGGCAGCTGGGGGAGAATCTGGTGGTTCAGAGATGAAGATCCCACAATCTGATGGATGAGAGAGGTGATTCCCTCTGTTGTAGGGCAGCTGAGGAAGAATCGAGTGGATCAGAGAGGAGGATCCCTCTGTTGTAGAGCAGCCAGGGCAGCATCTGATGGATTGGAGAGGAGGATCCCTCTGTTCTGGGGCAGCTGGGGAAGAATCTGATGGATCCAAGAGGAAGGTCCCTCTGTTCTGGGGAAGAATCCAATGGCTTGGAGAGGAGGATCCTCATGGCTTTGAGCTCTGACACTGCAGTGTTCACATGAAGGGACATTTTCAGAGCTGCACGAGCTTTTTACGTGAGAGGAAAATTTTAAATTGAGAAAAAAGCAGGGACTTTTCACATCTGTGTTTAATATTTATAACTGTGGGCAGTCTGACCAGTTCCTTGGCCCTTTTCAGCAGGGCGGTGCTGGGGAAATATTTACGTTATTTGAGCAAATTTGATGTTAAAACCCTCCTGGTTGGGAGTGAAACACAAATAGCAGCCACTAACCCAGAGGAAATATGAGGAGGGGCTAAAAAAAGACCCATTGCTTGTCTGACTTCAGTTATTTACAGGTTTTTCCTGTTAATTCGGATTATTAGGACATTTTTAGTGATGCCTGGGTGAGTGTGGGATCGATGAGCTTCGCTTGAAGCCTTCCCTTGCATCATTTCGGACCCTCTGGGAAGGGAAAAGGCTGCTTCTCTCTGGTTTTTGCAGCTTGTTTCTGTAAAGGCTCCCGTGGGGATCAGCGTGAGGAGCTGGCAGCGCACAGGAAGTTCAGACAACTCCCAACCCCCCTCCCTCAAACCCATCTCCTTAAAAAAATAAACCTCTCTCGTACCCAGACACTGAAGTGGAGACCTTTTGCACACCAGAGGCTCGTAGTTGTGAGAGAAACATGAGTTTTGGTTGAATTGCTCGATGGGTTTATCTCAGCAGCTCTAAAACCTCCATGGCTCTTTGCTTGAGCTCACTAATGCTTAAGCTGAACCTAAATCTTGCCTGATACCGAGTCTGGAGAGCAACCAGATACCAAAACCACCTCCCTACAGCAGGAATGAGCAGTAAGCTCGTTTTCATAGAGCTTACTACAGCCCCTGGCTGCTGCAGATGATAAAAAGGCACCAAAAGCTGCAGCAGCTCCATCACAGCTCATGATAACTTTTTCTTTTCCTTGTGACTTGATTTCTGTGGCTTTTTTTTTCCACTGTTGAGATGCCAGTGGTTGCAACAGAGGCCCCATTTCCTAGGGGAGCAGGGCTGGGAGTCTGGCTCTGGAGATGCTGTTCCCTTCACCAGCTCCAGCCTGTTCTATTCTAGGTCCAGCTCACAGGTTTGTAGTTGGATACCTGTGAGAATCCCTAATTCTGACCAAGCTTTGGACAGACTGGAGGGATGGGCTGAGAGGAGTTTGAGGTTCAATTTAATGGAGTTCAGTGAGAATCAGTGCAGAGGCCTTCACTTGGGAAGGAGCAATGAGAAGCATCAGTATAGGTTGGGGGACAATCTGCTGGAGAGCACCTCCATGAGGAGAAGAGGAGCTTCTTTACTGGGAGGGTCACAGAGCCCTGAAGGGGCTGCCCAGGGAGGTTGTGGAGTCTCCTTCTCTGGAGACTTTTCAGACCCCTCTGGATGGGTTCCTGTGTGGCATGTTCTAGGTTCAGTGGTCCTGCTTGAGCTGGGGGATTGGACTTGGTGATCTCTGGAGGTCCCTTCCAACCCCTAATGATCTGTGTGTCGGTGTTTAACAGCTGTTGAAGGTGACTGGGGGGTGGTTCTGGGATGGGCTGTAATAGTTGGGCTCCATGAACTTGAAGGTCTTTTCCAACCTAAAAAGAATCATCAAGGTTGGAAAAGACCTTCATGATCATCAAGTCTAACCATCTAAACATTCCCACGGCCAGGGGTGGTTAGCAGTGGGTTGGGCTGGTTGAGGTCAGGGTTGGGTTGGATGAGCTGGAAGGGCTTTTCCAGCCTGAACAAATCTATTAACGTTCAATATGTTCTTCCCCTCTTGAGTTACTTTGGAAGAGTCAAAAAACGTTGGGGTTGAGAGTTCTTTTGGATACCAGTGTGTTGAGTCAGAGTTAAACATCTGATATTGGGAGTCTGCTTTGACTAACCACCCAGTAGCTTTGCTGGTGGTGACTGTGGAGCTCAGCTTGGTGGGTTGCATCACAGAACCCCACGCTGGGTCGGGTTGGGAGGGAGCTCAGAGCTCTCCCAGTGCCAACCCTCTGACAGGGGCAGCAACACCTCTCCCCACCCCAGGATACCCCCAGGGATCTGGGAGCAGCCACAACCTCCCTGAGCAACCTGGCCCAGGGCCTCAGCCCCCTCCCAGCCAGCAATTCCCACCTCCCAGCTCAGCCCAGTCCCCCCTCTTGCAGCTGGAACCCAGCCCCCTTGGCCCAGCCCTGGATCCCTTGGGAAAAGCCCCTCTGCAGCTCTTCTGGAGCCCCTGCAGAGCCTGGCAGCTGCTCCAAGGTGCCCCTGCAGCCTTCTTTTGTCAGTGTGCAGAGCAAACCCCCCCCAGTTTATCCCATCTTTGGATACTTTATCTCCAGCTCATAAAAGAGCTGTGAGAAGGGGAGAAGTTTGGGAGGAGGAAGCTGAAGGTAAAAGTGGTTTCATCACGGGCTGCTCCTTCCAACCAGCAAAGGCTGGGCCGAAGCCTTTAAAAACAAACAGAACCTCCCTCCCTCCTTCCCCCTCAGCCCCTTTTTAAGATGGTGATTTGCAGAGGAACAGCCCCGTGTCACTTCCTTCCCCTTCCTTACAGCGGAAATTCCTCTCTCTAATAAAACCATCAGCTGCTGGGCTCCAGAAACTTTTCTTTCTCTTCAGGCTGTGGTGAGTCGATGCAGAAGCCGAAAGCCCCGGGAGAAAAGACATCAAACCTCCTGCTGTGGTTTAATTTTGCTCACCAGAGACCTTTGATATCGGCCCTTCTGTACCTCAGGACACGTGGGGAGGTCCCTCTGTCTCTGTCCCTCTGTCTCCATCCCTCAGTCTTTGCTCTCAGTTATTTCTCTTCCTTGGAATCAAAAGGCTGGTTTGTGGTGAGGAGAGTCGTAGCAGTGATGGAGGGAGTAGAACACCTCCTTGATGAGGAGAGACTGAAGGAGCTGGGTCTCTTCAGGTTGGAGAAACAGAGGCTGAGGGGTGACCCCATGGATGTTGATCAAGATGTGAAGGGTGGGTGTCAGGAGGATGGAGCCAGGCTCTGCTCAGGGGCACTTAATGATAGGACAAGAGGCCATGGGGTGTGAGCTGGAACAGAGCAGATTCCACATCAGTGTGAGAAGGACCTTCTTCTCAGTGGGGGTGCCAGAGCTCTGGGAGGGGCTGCCCAGAGATGGTGTGGAACCTCCTTCTCTGGAGACGTTTCAAACCCACCTGGACTGTTCCTATGTGTCTTGGTCTAGATGATCCTGCTGTGGTGGGGGAATTGGACTGGATGATCTTTCAAGATCCCTTCCAATCCCTAATGCTCTGTGATTCTGTGATAGATCCTGTTGTGCAGAAGGTGCCTGTGGAGCTGCTCTCCTTAGCCAGCAGCATCCTCCTGGGCTTGGCTGAGCCAGACTGAGACCTCCTCACAGCTTCAGCCCTGATGTGTTAAGTTTGCCTTCAATCCTCTGCTTTGTCCCACTGGTTCTGGTTGAGTTTCTTTGCAAACTTCAGAACCCACGAGCACAGAGCTGACTCCTTCCCAAACCATGGGGGAAAAAGCTTCATAACTTGTTAAAACCCCTCCAGTTCTGGAGTTTTTAAAGCCCTTGATGAAGTTTCATGCTGATTTTCTACCTGTAAACCACAAGGTCTTAGCTCCAGGCCATCGTGCAGTGATCCTGGATAGAAGGTGGTGCCTGTTCTTCCCCAGAACAACCTTCTTTGGCCCTGGGCAGATGTGCAGAGGCTGATTGTGGTGCCCAGGACTGCAGAGAAGGACAGAGACACCCTTGATGGAGGCTTTCAAGCGTCTTGGTTCATCCTTTGTCTCTCAGAATGGGAACAAGAGGTGGCGACGATGTCGTTGGGCAAAGTGGTGACTCTCCTCCCTGCCAGCGTATGAGAAGGGGCTCAGCCCCGGCCTGTGATCCCATCAGGCTCCTCCTCTCCCTAAAAAAATAAAGAGAAGCAGCTTTAATTTAGCGAGTGGAGCATCAGAGCTGATGGAAACAGCATGTGCTCCAGGCTTGGGATGGCCCCTCAGCGCTCCGCACTCCAGGGAGCCAGGAACTGAAAGAAAAGACTGGAAACACTCAATGTCCCAGCTGTGCCCACGTTGGCCACTGAAATAACTTCTCTCCCCACTGAAGCAGAGTGAGGATTTGACTTAATAACAGGGGTTCTTCTCATCTCTCTTTTTTTTCCCCCCTCTAGAGATGGCATCGGACGTTTCCTCGCTGGGCGCAGCTGTCAGCTCCGCTAACCCCGGCCCGGCCGCGCAAGCCGCAGGAGCCATCGCTCAGAGGGCCAACAAGAGACGTCCTGGGTGAGCATGTGCTCGGTGGGCGGGTGGTTCCTACTGGTTTTCACTGGTGTGAAGTGTGTGTTTTGAGGAAATGTTCTCTTGAACAGCCTGGTAGTGAGGAAACTTGGCTGCTTCGGAGTGTCCCGGTTCCTTCAGGTGTGTGGTGTCCAGCCTTTTCGCTTTGTGATGCTCAGTGTCATGTTGAAGGGGATTAAAGAGCTGAGCTGCACCTCTCAGTGTCTCACAGAGGACCACTGAAGCAGCAGAGAGAGCCAGATGATTCCACAGAGGTGGAAGAGCAGGGAGAACTCAGAACCTTCCCAACTGTGCCCTCCCTGGGAGGGGCTGAAGCCGCAGTTTGCTTGCGGCAGCCTTTTTGTTTGCTACAAATACTTTTGCAAATTAAAAGGGTATTGAAGTGGCTGCTCTTAAAAAATTCCTGGCACGAGAAATTTCCTCTCTTTTTAAAAAAAAACTCTCCTAGTTGCTCAAGCTCTTCCCTTCTCCTCCATTAGCTGATGCTCCTGCTTCTGCTTCCCCTCTCTCCAGCCCCTCCTGCGCTTTTGACCGCTTGTTCCTCACACCTCACGACCCGCTGCCGTCCTGCACCTACACACCCGTGTTTGGCCTCAGAAAGAGCCTTCCCCTCTGCCCTCTTGTTAGGGGTTTGACCCCGTCAGAGCAAACACAGTGGTGTCTCCTGAGCTCAGGTCACAGGGCTGGACTTTAACTCTTTAGGTGTTTTTCCCTCCTCTTTGTGTTTGGTTTCTAAATGCAGCCGAGCCAAGCTCTTGACTTGGGGGGTGCTCTATTTGTAGGGTCCCTGGAGCAGTGGGGAGCTGGCACTTGGGGCTTCAGATTGCTGCTGTGAGATCCAGAGCTTTTGGGATCCAACGTGATTCCCAAGGGGGTTCCAGGGAGGGCTGTTCTCTTGTTGGAGCCCTGCTCTGCATAAAGGAAACACCCTGCTAAACTTTGGGCCTTGTTTCCACGGTGGGGGAGTCACTTCAGTCTTCCTTTCAAGGATCATCTGAATCCCTGGAGGGACAGACAGTGCAGACAACCCGTGTGGTTAATAATTACCCTCTCACTTCTGTTTTTCAGGCTGGATTTTGATGACGACGGAGAAGGGAACAGTAAATTCCTCAGGTGAGGGAGAGCATTGCACCTAGGAGTTCTCGTTGTGTGTCTGTGTTCCCCCTCCCCAGAGCTGCTCCTGGGGCTTTTCCTCTCCAGCAGCACAGCAGGGGGAATCCAGAGGAGGTTCTGTTCTACTTCCTAGGCCTTGCTTCCTTCTTTCCTTCCCTCCTCGGGCCCCACTTCCTTCTTTCCTTCCCTCCTTCCTTCCTTGGGCCCTGCTTCCTCCCTTCCCACCCTCCTCAGGTGGTTTAGGGGTGGGCAACTCAATGGCCATGTGGTCCTGTCCTTTAAAGATGACTTGATGGTGATGATGGTCCCAGTGGCTGTAGGGTTTACCTACCAGGATCCTTCTGGGTTTAGAGTCATTGATTGGGATCTTCACACAATTCATCAGGCTGGCGAAGACCCCTGAGATCATCAAGTCCAAGCTGGAGCAGAGGAGTTCCATCTAAACAGGAGGAGAAGCTTTTTCTCTGTGAGGGTGCCCAGAGAGGTTGTGGAGTCCTGCTCTGGAGAGATCCCTGGGCTGTTCCTGTGGGCTCTGCTCTGGGGGCTCCTACTCTGGCAGGGGGGTTGCACTGAGTGATCTTTCAAGGTCCCTTCCAACCCCTCACATTCTCTGTGATTCAAAGTGAAGTCTGAGGTCCCAGTGGCTGGCTCTGAGGTGCCAGCAGGTGCCTTTGAGGTCTCAGGGTGTCTTTGGGGGATACAGGAGTGTCACCACCTGAAGCCCTCTCATTCCTCTCCCCCTCCAGGTGTGACGATGACCCGATGCCAAACGACAAGGAGAGATTTGCCAGGTAAGAACCCTCTGGAATGAAGCTCTTCAAAGCTTTTGGTGCCAAACCACCTTGATGTGAGAGAACCCATCTCCCCCTCCCAGCAAGAGGACTGATTTTTCTCTCTTGGAAGGAAGGTGCCAGCCAAGGATCCGGAGATTTCCCTCTGTTCTGAGCGGGATGAAATGACCTTCCTCTTTTCCAACATTTCTTTCAGCTGTTGCCTTGGACTCTCCTTCTTTCCTCCTGCTCTAGAAACTTTGCAGAGATGGAGTTTGCTGCTTGGTTTGTGTTTTCCTTGAATTGGGGTTTCCTTGCAAATGCAGTTTGAGTGGGACATTTAGGCCGAAGCTTCCTCCATCATCAGGGATTTCCAAGAGATCAGAGGGCACAGGAGCATCACAGGCAAAATTCTGACTCTGCTTGTGGGGTGTGTGAGAGCAGCTTTGTTCCCTCAAGTACTGGGACTGATTTTTGTGGTGTTTTTAGAGCTTTCTGAATCCCCTGGGCCCCCATTTAACCCCTTTTCATGTTGGTCCGTGACGGTGTCGCCAGAGGGAGGTTCCTCAGTGGCTGTTCAGGTGCTGCGATCGCCTCAGCGCAGGGACTCGTCGCAGTCTGTTCCACTGAGAGCTAAAATCAGCAGAGTTACAGCTGAGGTTCTGCTTAGGAAGGGTCAGGAATTCCTCAACTTCAAGGAGCCTGGACTGGGGGTCAGCAGGGCAGAATCCCATCACTGTGTGAACTGGGGATGCTCTCACCCAGCTCAGTGGTCTGATGTCCATTGTGTGATGGTTTGGCCAGAGCTGGAAACCTGAGTGCAGGGAGGCCAAGCAAAAATGGCAGAGTCACAGTGTTGGCTCCTGAGCAGGGAATCCTCCACCCTTTTCAGTGCTGGAGTCAAGGAAATGAGGATTGGATTTGCCAGCCCCCATCAGACACTTCATTCCCCAGGGCAGGGTGTAAACTCTGGGAGCTCAAGGTAGAGCAGAGCCTACTACTAATAATACATTAAAGTCTTAAAATAGCCCAAACTACCCCAAAATCACCTGCCACAGGCTTTGTGGCCTGTGTTCTACCACAAGTGCTGTGGGATTGTGGCTCCTCATGCCTTCACAGTGTGATGTGAGGAAGGAATAAACCAAGGGGTGTCACTTTGGAATTACCTCTTATTCCAGAGCTCCTGCCCTATTGCTGTGGGGTCAAGACAGTGGGATCAGCATGTTGACACCCTAAATGCTGTTGATATCTTCTCTAAAACCTTTGAGGTCGAGGTTAAAACCTTTGAGGTGCTGCTGCCTGATGCTAGAACCCCTCCTGTGCTCTGTAAGTCCTCGGTGTCACGGTTTAGACGTGACTGCCTTGCTCAGAGCAAGAGGTGCCTGCCCCTTCCCTGCCTGTAGCTTACTGGGGGATCAGTTCCTTTTCCAAAGCAGCCAAACCTCAAGGAGGAAAAAGCTTCTTGAGCCTCTGGAAGAACAGGTTTGGAGCTCACTCTTCCCAGAGAAGGTGTCCATGTGCCTCTACCAGGAGAGGCCGTGGAGCTGCCACCAGCGATGTCTGCGCAGGGTTCGCTGTGGAGTTCACGCCCTCTAAGAGGGGTTCATCTACTTTTCTGCTTCAGAGAGGCCACTGCTTTATTTTCACAGAGCCTTAGAGATTGGAAGGGACCTTGAAAGATCATCTAGTCCAATCCCCCTGACACAGCAGGATCACCTAGACCAATAAGGGAACAATATCATAGAATCATTAGGGATTGGAAGGGACCTCAAGACATCATCTAGTCCAAACCCCCTGCCAGAGCAGGACCACCTAGTCTCACAGGAACAATATCCAGGCAGGTTTTAAACATTTCCAGAGAAGGAGACTCCACAACCCCCTGGGCAGCCCCTTCCAGTGCTCTGTCACCCTCACTGGGAAGAAGTTCCTTCTCATATCGATGTGGAACCTCGTCTGTTCCAGCTCACACCCGTTGCCCCTTGTCCTATCATTAGATGCCCCTGAGCAGAGCCTGGTTCCATCCTCCTCACATATTTATAGACATTAATTTCTACCTTTTAAAAAGAGTGTTAAAGGGGGCTGGGAGCCCAGTTCCACCTTTACCCACCTCCTGTCCCACAGATCCATAAGACAGAGCCCTCCCCCAGCCCATCCTACACCCTAGGACGTCGCAGAGCGACTCTGCCTCTGCAGATCTGGGTTCTCCTAGTGCCCTCCTGCCAATCCTCTTCTTTTTCCTTTCTTTTTAAACTCCTTTTTTTTTCCACTTTTAGCTTAGATCGCTGATTTTATTTTTAGGTCTGATGATGAGCAGAGCTCAGCGGATAAGGAGAGACTTGCCAGGTAGGAGACTGGAGATTGCAAAGCATGGACAAGCAGAGTATTTCCTTTCCTTAATGTCTCTTTAGGCCTCCCTTCTCCTTTATTTTCTCTCACCTTCCCCTTCCCTTCCCTCATCAGCTGCAGTGAAAGGACTTGAAGCAGAGAACAGGCTGCTGGAAATTGTGGTGTGATGGGAATTAGACAGGGAAAAGCATTTGAGCCCCTGGTGAGGCTGGCAAGGAAGGATTTATTGGCCACGTGCCGTGGGGTAGAGCCTGGCTGGGCTGTTGCTTTCACTGGGTGCTGGAGCTTTGCTAGCCTGGACCCAGTATGGGTCCTCTAGGGCCTGGCACGGGTGCTCTAGGGTCTGGTATGGGTGCTCTAGGGCTGAGTATGGGTCCTCTAGGGCTAAATTTGGGCACTCTAGGGGTTAGTATGGGTCCTTTAGGGTCTGGTATGAGTGCTCTAGGGGTTGGTATGGGTGCTCTAGGGCTCAGTAAGAGTTCTCTGGGGCCTAGTATGGGTGCTCTAGGGCTGAATATGGGTCCTCTAGCCCTAGAGTGCTGCATTTAGCCCCAGATTCGGGTGCTTTATGGCCAGATTTGGGTGCTGTAGGGCCACAGGGCCTGAAATCACCACAATGTTCCTGCCACAGACCTGAAGGTGAGGAGCAGCTCGTTCTGCAGAGGTTTTCTGTAGAACAGTTCTGAGGGCATTTCTGAAGGCACAGGACTGTCAGCTCTGCTCAGCCCCTGGCCTGCTGCTGCTTTTAAAAGCAAAACTCCCCACCCTGAGACATTTGAGGAGATGGGGAGCCCCTGCAGGGGTTTCCCAGGGGGGGTTCTCTGGTGCTGAGTGACCCTTTCTTCCGCCCCAGTTGTTGCTGTCGTGCAGGAGCCGGTGTAAGGAATCTTTGGCACTGGGGCAGGGGAGGTGGCCAGTGGTTTCCTAGTAGCTCAGGCAGCTTTGTTTTCACACTTGAGCTCTTGGGGTTGGAGAAACCAAATGGAAGGTGAGTGTGGTCATGGAAGAGCTGCTTGTTTTTATCCAAACAGCAGATTTCTTGCAGCGATGAGCTGATTATTGAGCAACTGCACATCCCTGGGAGTGATAAATGCTCATTTTTTGGGGGGGGGGTTGTTTCTCCTCTGATTCACTTGGCCTGACTGTGCTCCTTCCCACCCTTCATCTCACTGCACTTCCCATCCTTCTGGTAGAGGAGTCCTGGCTCCAAAGTTTCTTGTTTTGCAAATCCACCTGGTTCAACTCTCGGCGCTGGATAAAAAGAACAGACTAAACCAGGAACGTTCTGACCTCAGCAAGGGCTTGGTGAGGGCTGTGTCCTGTGAGGAGCCTCCCCAGGGGCTGTAGGTGGCCAGTGTGAGCCCTGGTGCCTCTTTAGAGGTCCCAGACCTGGATCATAGCAACAGTGTGGCCAGCAGGGCTGGGGATGGGATTGTCCCCCTGTCCTGGGCGCTGGGGAGGTCTTCCTTCGAGTCTTGGGGCAGTGCTGTTCAAGAAACAGATTGAGGGGCTGGAGTGGATCCAGAGGAGCAGCTGGGGAAGGGACTGGAGGGAAAGGCTGATGGGGAGAGGCTGAGGGAGCCAAGTGGGGGTTCAGGCTGGAGAAGAGGAGACTCGGGGGGGGATCTTCTCCCTCTCTCCAATTCCCTGAAGGGAGGTTGCAGTCAGGTGGGGGGTCAGGCTCTTCTCGCAGGCAGCCAGCACCAGGAGGAGAGGGCAGAGCCTGTGGCTGCCAGGAGAGGGTCAGGTTGGATGTTAGGAAGCCCTTCCTCAGAGCCTGGACAGTGGTTGTCCAGTGGTGTTGAAGGCCAGCCTGGCTGTGGCCCTTAGTGCCCTGGTCTGGGCACTGGGGTGATGTGGCATCCTGGGCTGGGCTGGCTGAGCTCAGAGGGCTTCTCCAGCCTCAATCAGTCTGAGATTCTCTGAACTGGGACATGATCTGCTCACCTTGGCCTTGCTCTACTTCTCCTTCTCTCCCTCTTATGAAAATCTCTTGAGGTGTCTTCCTAAAGGCACCGTGAGGTGAGACCCATCTCTCATCAGCACCCGAGTCACAGCCACAGCCTGGAGCCACAAAGTGGTGGCCAAAGGGATTCAATCCAACCTCCACCATCAGCTCTTTCTCCTCTCCACTCAGTTTAGCTCGTTGCCTTCACCAGGGCCCCCGACGTGCCGTGAAAGCAACGAAGGTCCAGCTGTAGCCTCCTCCTTGCACTCGTCCCCGAGTTCTCTGTGCACACCCAGCATGTTGAGGCGCTTGTCAGCCCTTCTAACGCACCCTCCGCGTGTGTACGTGTGTGCATCGCGCTCTTGGCCTCGTTGGACGCGTGTGGACCGCGGTGAAAACGCCCCCGAGGCTTCTGTGCGCCCCCCACCTTGGTAACTTTCTCTTTTCCCCCCGCTCTTGTTTCGGACGCGTTGTGCTCGGCAGGGAAAACCACAGCGAGATCGAGCGGAGGAGGAGGAACAAGATGACCGCCTACATCACCGAGCTCTCCGACATGGTGCCCACGTGCAGCGCGCTGGCCCGCAAGCCAGACAAGCTGACCATCCTGCGCATGGCCGTGTCGCACATGAAGTCCCTGCGCGGCACCGGCAACACCTCCACCGACGGCACCTACAAGCCCTCCTTCCTCACCGACCAGGTCTGGTCCCGGTTGATGCTGCTTTTGTGGGGAGGGGGAGTGTGTGGGTGATGCCCCTGGGGTGTAGAGCAGCTCCATCTGAAGAAGCAGTCAAGGGAGGGGACTCTCCTCCTCTACTCTGCACTGGTGAGACCCCCACGGGGCCCAGTTCTGGAGTCACCAGCATCCAGAGCTCCTGGAAGAGGTCCAGAGGAGAAGCAACTGTGATGATCAGAGGGCTGGAGCACCTCTCGCATGAGGACAGGCTGAGCAAGTTGTGGAAGAGGCTCCCAGGTGACCTTCAAGCAGTCTCTGAAGGAAGGGGGCTACAAGAAAGCTGGGGGAGAGCTTTTTCCACAGGCAGTAGCTAGAGGACAAGGGGAAAGGGTTCCAGGCTTGGGAGATTGAGGTTGGACATGAGGAACAACTTCTTTCCTCTGGAGGTGCTGAGATGCTGGAACAGCTTGCCCAAGGAAGCTGTGGCTGCCCCCTGGCAGTGTTGATGGCCAGGTTGGCTGGGGCCCTGAGCAACCTGCTCTAGTGAAGGTGTTCCTACCTCTGCAGGGGGATTGGAACTGGATGATTTTTAAGGTCCCTTCCAACCCAGATCATCCTTGGATCCTGTGATTCCATGGAGCAGCTGGGGAGCAGGATCTGAGGGTGCTGGTGGGGCACAAGCTGAGCAGGAGGCAGCAACAGGCTCCTGGGGGGCACTGAGGATGGCCAGCAGATCAAGGAGAGAGAGTCTCCTGCTGCTCTGCTCTGCCCTGGTGTGGCCACATCTGGAGTTATGGGTCCAGTTTGGGCTCCCCAGTTCAAGAAAGGTGGGGTGGGAGGAAGAGATTGGGAAGCTGGGGCTCCAAGCTTTGCTGAGATCCTGACTGGGGGTGACCTGTTGGGCAGAAGGAACTGGGGGAGTTGGTGAGGCACAGGCTGAGCAGGAGCCAGCAATGGGTCCTTGTGGCCACGAGGCCAGTGGGTCAGGGAAGGTCTCTCACTCTGCTCTGCCGTAAGGAGGCCACAGGTGGAGTCCTGGGCCAGTCCTGGGCTCCTCAATTCAGAAGGGACAGGGAGGTACTAGAGCCAGTCCAGTGCAGGGCCAGGAGATGCTCTGGGGACTGGAGGAGAGACTGGGAGAGCTGGGGCTGTTGAGCCTGGAGAGGAGGAGCCTGAGGGGGGATCTGATTGATGCTGATCAGTAGCTCAAGGGGGTGTCAGGAGCTGACAGCAGGCTCTGCTGGGTGGTGCCCAGTACCAGGACAGGGGGCACTGGACCCCAACTGGAAGCCAGGAGGTTGCCCCTGAGCATCAGGAGCAGCTTCTTCCTGGAGAAGATCCCAGAGCCCAGAGAGGGTGGGGAGCCTCCTGCTCTGGAGAGACCCCAAACCCCCCTGGGCTGTTCCTGTGGGATCTGCTCTGGGGGCTCCTGCTGTGGCAGGGGGGCTGCACTGGGTGATCCCAGAGGTTCTGCCAACCCCTCCCCCAGTCTGGGATTTTAGACTCTCTGGAGGGTGGCAGCTGCTTGGCCGTGGAGGTAAGAGCTGTTGCTCTGTCTGTGAACACAGGAACTCAAACACCTCATCCTTGAAGCAGCCGATGGGTTCCTGTTCATCGTGTCCTGTGAAACCGGGCGGGTGGTTTACGTCTCCGATTCGGTGACCCCGGTCCTGAACCAACCCCAGTCCGAGTGGTTCGGCAGCACCTTGTACGACCAAGTGCACCCCGACGACGTGGGCAAGCTGAGGGAGCAGCTCTCCACCTCGGAGAACGCGCTGACAGGTAGAGCAGCTCGGGGAGGGCTCAGTGGGGTCGGGCAGAGCGGGAGCCCCGCGGAGGATACGGATTGAAACCTTCCCTTTGTAGAAGGAACCAAACCCTGGTGCCTTTCTAACAAGGATCCTGCAGCCCCCCCTGAGAATCCATCTAAAGGTACCACTGGTGGCACTCCCGAGATTCCGAATCTGTTCCCTGGGGGTTGAGCTGCTGGTGAAAGGGCTCTGGAGGCAGCAGCATCTTGGGGTCTTTCTTTTTCCCTTCTTTCTTCAGGTCGAATCCTGGACCTGAAGACAGGGACAGTGAAGAAGGAAGGGCAGCAGTCCATGAGGATGTGCATGGGCTCCCGGAGGTCCTTCATCTGCCGAATGAGGTAATGGGGAGGGTCCTCGAAGAAGGAGGTGTGAGGGCAGCCCAGAGACCACCCCTGTGCTGGGCTGGATCCCCAGCAGGGCCAGCGAGGGGATTGTCCCAGTCTGCTCTGCTCTGCTCTGCCCTGGGGAGACCTCCTGTGGAGGCCCCAAGAGCAGAAGGAGCTGGAGCTGTTGCAGAGAGGCCAGAGGAGGCCACCAGGATGATCACAGGGCTGGAGCCCCTCTGCTCTGGGGACAGGCTGAGGGAGCTGGGGCTGTTCAGCTGCAGAGGAGGAGGCTGTGGGGGCACCTTGGAGCAGCTGCCAGGCCCTGCAGGGGCTCCAGGAGACCTGCAGAGGGGCTTTAACTGAGGGATCCAGTGCTGGGACAAGGGGGCTGGGTTCCAGCTGCAAGAGGGGAGACTGGGCTGAGCTGGGAGGCAGAAACTGGTGTCTGAGGTCCTGGCCCAGGTTGCCCATGGAGGCTGTGGCTGCTCCCTGACCCCAGTCAGTGTTGAAGGGCAGGTTGTCTGTGGCTGGGGGCACCCTGTTGTAGGGAGAGGTGTCACTGCCCCTGTCAGGGGATTGGTGCTGGGATAGCTCCGAGCTCCCAGCCCAAGCCAGTCTGAGTTGCTGTGGTTTTACTGGTTGTTACTGGCACTGTGGAAGCTCCAGTTCCGAGTGACATCTAGTTCTGACCTCGTGTCTCTCCTCCCTTTGTTCCATGAGGGCCTTTCACTTGTGCGATGAACCCTGAGAGGTTCACCCCCACCTTTGTAGCTCTTCCTCAAAGCTGCCACCTCCTTCTAGTGACAACCATGGCAGTGAAAAGCTTTTCCCTCACGTTTCTCCTCTGGCCCAGGTGTGGCAACAGCTCGGTGGATCCGGTCTCCGTGAACCGCCTCAGCTTCATGCGGAACCGCTGCAGGTAAAAGCCACCAGAGGAGCTGCGGCATCGCGGCGCTGGGTGCGTGGGGTGCACTGGGGTACAGCTCAGCCAAGAGTTCAGGTGGTGGAGAACCCAAAGCACCACCCTGCTGAGGCAGAAAACCCTCAGCAAGAGCAGTTTTCCTTCACTCCTGGGTTGGATTTGAAGTCACTTGAGCACCGCGTGTTCCTCACTGTGGGCTCTGCTCTGTGTTGTCCCTTCACGATCCCACCCCGTGTTATCCTCAAAGCCCTCAGGCTTCCTTTGTTCTCAGCTGTGGTGTTTGCCTGCCTTGATCCCCATCTCTCAGACTCTTCCTCTCCCCTCCCCAGGAACGGCCTGGGGGCAGCAAAGGATGGAGAACCCCACTACGTGGTGGTGCACTGCACCGGCTACATCAAGGCCTGGCCCCCAGCAGGTAGAGACTGGGCCCAAGCCTTGGGTTGGGGCTGGTGTGAAGAGCATGAGGGCTGAGGTTGGCTGTTCCCTGACCCCAGGGAGCTGGCAGATGCTTTCCCAACCCTCTCTGCCCCTCAGTCCTTGCAGCTGCTGGCTCAGATCTGTGCCCCTGATTCTGTAGGGGATGAAAATAACATTTCACCAGCTCGTGCTGGAGGTTGCTGAGAGCTTTAACCCTTCTGGTGGAAAAAAGGGAGGGGGAGGCAACTTAATACCCCTGGTTCCTTTATGGGGAGAGGCACGAGTGGAGGGAGGTGCTGGAGCCTGTTGTTTCCCTCTGCAATGAGAAGTTTCTCCCTGTTGTTAACCTGGATGGAATTTTCTGGGCTCCCTCTCAGGGGTTTCTCTGCCTGATGATGACCCGGACGCTGGCCAGGGCAGCAAGTTTTGCCTCGTGGCTATTGGCAGGCTCCAGGTAGGTGGCAGCTTTCCATGTTTCTTACCCTAGAAGTCCCCAGAATTCAGCTGTATTTAGTGAAAATGAAACTGTTCCAGCCAAAAACTTTCCCAGACAGGTGGTAGATCCACCTGCTGGGGTCTCACCTGCCGGGACCCAGTCACCCTGCCCCTGCCTTTCCCTTGCAGGTCACGAGTTCACCCAACTGCACAGACATGAACAACATCTGTCAGCCAACAGAGTTCATCTCCCGACACAACACCGAGGGCATTTTCACCTTCATCGATCACCGCTGCGTGGCTACCGTTGGCTACCAGCCCCAGGTGAGGACAAAGCAGGGGTGGGCTCTCCAGGCAGGAGCTGCTGGTGAAGCTTCTTCCTCCCTCTGCTCTGCCTGTCTAGCAGATCCCATCAAACACTGCCTGGGGTTTAAACCAGACCCCTTTCCTCCCCACTAGTCGCTGGCTCAAGGGCTTTGATCACTGGGAGGGCAGGGGTGGCTCTGGCTTCTGTCTAATGGCAATTAAACTTGGGTTTGCCTCCATTTGAGCTGAGATCAAACGATCAAACCTGGTGGTGCTGCTGCTCTTAAAATCACAGCCCAGTCCTGTGCTTGGCTAGGGAGGGGGAGCAGGGGCCACCTGCCCAAACTGGAGGAACAGGGAACCTGCCTGCACATGAGCTGATCCCCTGTCTCCCCTGATCCTCTCTCTCTCTCTCTCTCTCCACTGCCCTGCCACCATCTCTCTCTTGATCCTGTCTCTCTCTCTCCTGATCCTGTCTCTTGCTCTTTCTCTCTTTGCCCCTGGTCCTGTCTCTCTCTCTCTCTTTCTCTCCTGGTCCCATCTCTCTCCTCTCCTCTCCTGGTCCCATCTCTCTCTCACTCCTGTCTCTTGCTCTCTCCCTTGATCCCAGTCCTCTTGCTCTGTCTCCTAATGCTCTGTCTCTCTCCCAATCCCTCAAAATTCAGGAGCTTCTGGGGAAGGACATTGTGGATTTCTGCCACCCCGAAGACCAGCAGCTGCTGCGCGACAGCTTCCAGCAGGTAAAGCCGCCGGCTCTGCCCGCCGATGCGATCGGAGTCCTTGCAAAGCAACAAAACCAATTGGAACCCTCAGAGAAACCCAACCCCTAGCTCTCCTCCTCCTCTCCCCCTCAGCAAACAGCTCCAGGTGCCATCACCTACAGCTCTCAATGTGCAAAACGAAACCAAGAAGCATCTGATGCCTTTTTTTTTTTTTGTTAACTCTTGAATTCATCCTCTGGCTGCTAAGTTTTTTAGGGCCAGAGATGTGGCTTCTGCAGCTGAAACCCTGGTTCATCTCTAGGGCCCAGCCCAGTGCTGCAGAACTCGCAGTGGAGGTGGTTTGCTTGCCCTGTTGTCGTTACTCTTATTTCTGAGGGCCTTGGACTTGTGGTGGCAGGGCAGGTAAGGCTGCCCCTGGGCTTTCATGACTCCAAAAAAGTAGCTGCTCATATCCATTCGTCCAAGTAGCCGCGATCGGAAGCGACAGCATGAGCTTCATTGTGCCGGAGGCTTTGTTCCATACATCTCACCAGTACAAGAGATAAGCAAAGCGGAAGCCAAACTGGTGGGGGGGCTCTTTGATTTCCTTCCTTCCCTCTCCCATCTCATTCAGGAGTGTCCAGAGAGCGGGGGAAGAGCGATGCCTGGTTTTGAGGGGCCATCCTGAGCTGGTTGTGCTTTGTGATGGGGTTGGGGGTGAGGGGGTGGTGCTGGGAGCAGCTTGCTGCTCTTCCTGCCACCAGCTCTGCTGATGGCCCTTGGTTTCTCTAGGTGGTGAAGTTGAAAGGCCAGGTGCTGTCGGTCATGTTCCGCTTCCGATCCAAGAACCGGGAATGGCTCTGGATGAGAACCAGCTCCTTCACCTTCCAGAACCCCTACTCGGACGAAATCGAGTACATCATCTGTACCAACACCAATGTCAAGTAGGTACATGGCTTGCTGGCCACCCCACCCCACTGCTACTGGCCCAGTAGCACCAGTAGAACCATAGAGTCGTCCTGGCTGGGGAGGAGCTGCAGGATCATCCAGCCCGGCCCTCGTCCCGACAGCTCCCTAGACCCAGGGCCTCAAGTGCTCCAGCTAGTTGGCTTTTAAACCCCTCCAGGGATGGGGACTCCCCCACCTCCCTGGGCAGCCTGTTCCAGTGCCCAGCCAGGAAAGGATCCAATCTAAACCTCTCCTGAGGCAACTTGAGGCCATTTCCCCTTTTTTCCCCATTTGGGAGAGGAGACCAGCCCCAGCCTGGCTGCAGCCTCCTNTTTTTTTTTTGTTAACTCTTGAATTCATCCTCTGGCTGCTAAGTTTTTTAGGGCCAGAGATGTGGCTTCTGCAGCTGAAACCCTGGTTCATCTCTAGGGCCCAGCCCAGTGCTGCAGAACTCGCAGTGGAGGTGGTTTGCTTGCCCTGTTGTCGTTACTCTTATTTCTGAGGGCCTTGGACTTGTGGTGGCAGGGCAGGTAAGGCTGCCCCTGGGCTTTCATGACTCCAAAAAAGTAGCTGCTCATATCCATTCGTCCAAGTAGCCGCGATCGGAAGCGACAGCATGAGCTTCATTGTGCCGGAGGCTTTGTTCCATACATCTCACCAGTACAAGAGATAAGCAAAGCGGAAGCCAAACTGGTGGGGGGGCTCTTTGATTTCCTTCCTTCCCTCTCCCATCTCATTCAGGAGTGTCCAGAGAGCGGGGGAAGAGCGATGCCTGGTTTTGAGGGGCCATCCTGAGCTGGTTGTGCTTTGTGATGGGGTTGGGGGTGAGGGGGTGGTGCTGGGAGCAGCTTGCTGCTCTTCCTGCCACCAGCTCTGCTGATGGCCCTTGGTTTCTCTAGGTGGTGAAGTTGAAAGGCCAGGTGCTGTCGGTCATGTTCCGCTTCCGATCCAAGAACCGGGAATGGCTCTGGATGAGAACCAGCTCCTTCACCTTCCAGAACCCCTACTCGGACGAAATCGAGTACATCATCTGTACCAACACCAATGTCAAGTAGGTACATGGCTTGCTGGCCACCCCACCCCACTGCTACTGGCCCAGTAGCACCAGTAGAACCATAGAGTCGTCCTGGCTGGGGAGGAGCTGCAGGATCATCCAGCCCGGCCCTCGTCCCGACAGCTCCCTAGACCCAGGGCCTCAAGTGCTCCAGCTAGTTGGCTTTTAAACCCCTCCAGGGATGGGGACTCCCCCACCTCCCTGGGCAGCCTGTTCCAGTGCCCAGCCAGGAAAGGATCCAATCTAAACCTCTCCTGAGGCAACTTGAGGCCATTTCCCCTTTTTTCCCCATTTGGGAGAGGAGACCAGCCCCAGCCTGGCTGCAGCCTCCTCTGAGGTAGCTGTAGGGGGCAATGAGGTCTCCTCTCAGCCTCCTCTTCTCTAGACCCAGTAACCCCACAGAACCTCCCAGACTTCAGCTTCTCCCCCTCAGCAGGCACAGGAGTGGCCCAGTCCCGTGAGCGCTCTCAGGGCTTTGCCAGGCACGAGGTGACTATAAAGAGCCAGAAAGCTCCTTCCTTTGGCCGTCTCCCTGTAGCCTGAGCGAGCTGCCAGGGCTCAGCTCCACCAGTGCCATTTTTAACTCCAGTTACTGGAGTGAGTCGTCACCCAGCATCCATTCAGAGCTAATATTAGCGAGACTGGCCTTTGGACAGAGCTCTGGGACTCCTGGCCAGGGGTGTGGCTGCTCTGCACGGGAGTTGAACCATAGGAATTTCACTCTGGAGTCTTCCCCATTGCTGTGGTTCTGCCCTTGGACTCAGAACTGGGCTCCAGTCTCCTTTTAGGGGCTCCTGTCTCCCTTGGCGGGGGGCTCTGGTCTCCTTGTGGGGGCTCTGGTCTCTTTTTGGGGCCTTTGATCAACTCTGGGGGCTCCTCTCTCTCTTGGGATGGACCTGGGCTGCTTCTCACCCCGTGACTGAGCTCCAAGCCCCTTCCCAGGAAGCAGCAACTGCAGTGATTCAAACCCCCAGCTCCAGGCTGGTGGGAGCAGCCTGCGGAGGGGGGTCTCTCCAGCTGGGTGAGCGAAAGCTGAGGGGGCTGCTGGGCAGTGTTTGCAGAGAGACAAAGTCCTGGAGTACCAGTTGCACCACTCTTCCCCTTCCAGAGCTCAGGGGATCTCGGGGAGCTGAGCAGGGGTGGCCAGAGCAGCTCTGTCTCTCTGGGCTGAGTTGCAGGGGTGGTGGCAGAGCTTCCTCCATCACCACGTCTTGGCAGAGCAGAGTGGGGGCAGCCTGTGTCTGCTTGGCTTTGGGGGCTCTGTGGTTCCACCCTCGAGGTCGGACTCTACCGAAGCAGCAGGTTGTGACTGTTGAGTTAAAACTGGATTTTGATTCCTTTCTGGTGGGAGTTAAAGGTTAAACAGGGTCCTGACACTTCAGAGCAGAAAGAAAACCTAAAACTGCTGGTGGGCTCCAGCTCTGGAGGGTCTGTGTGAGGAAAACTGGGGCAGTTTAGGTTCCTACAACCTAAAACTGCTGGTGGGCTCCAGCTCTGGAGGGTCTGTGTGAGGAAAACTGGGGCAGTTTAGGTTCCTACAACCTCTGCTGGTGCTTTAAGGCTGGTGCAGGGCTGGCTGTGATCCTGGAGGAGGTTATTAATGATCCCCCTGCTTGGTGACAGAGTAGGGAGGGAGGCAGAGCCCCTTTGGCTGCAGCCTTGTTTTCCGTGGCTGCCCCTCCTCTCCCTGAGCCCACAGAAGGTGACTGGAAAGATCCTTTTCCCTCAGATTCCACCCGACAGGCTCAGCCTCCTCCAGCCAGCCCTTGGCTTTCACCTGGTGTCTCTGCACTACATCTCAATTGTCTTTCTTTAAAGGAACTCGAGCCAGGAGTCTCGACCTGCCCTGTCCAGCTCCATGCAGAGGCCCCAGCTGGGGCAGAGCGTGAGCCTTCCCCTGGAGATGGGCACAGCCCAGCTGCCCACAAGGTCAGGAGGGGGCTCTGCTCCCTGTCCCGTGCCTCTCGTGCTGGTTCTGCCCTCCTCTCACACAACCTCCCTCCTCACACCTTCCTCTTCGCAGCAGCCGGCTCCTCCGGGCTAGTGAATCCACCAGTGGAACCATAGTAGCCACTCCCCTGGCAGCTGGGGGGAGGGTTTCAGCAGCCCGTGGTCCCCTCTAACGGAGCCTTTTCCCTTTCAGGCAGCAGCAGCCCCCCCAACAGACAGAGCTGGAAGTGGTCCCAGGCAGAGAGAGCCTGGCTGGCTACGACCACTCGCAGGTAGTCACTTGCTCCTTGTGGTTTGCTCTCCTGCACTGTGGAAGTTCCCTTTGTGCTCGTCCCCGTGAGGCCACCGACATCCTTCATGCTCTGAGTGGTCCCTCTGGGCCTCCTCACAGGTTCCTGTCCAGCCGGTGAGCGCGGCCGGCCCCGAGCACAGCAAACCCTTGGAGAAGGCCGAGAGCCTCTTCAGCCAGGAGCGGGACCCGAGGTTCAGCGAGATCTACAGCAGCATCAGCACAGGTAGGGGGACACCGGGCTCAGCAGAGTCTTTGTCTGCTCTCAGCTCCCATCAGAGGGCTCTCTGCTCTTCCCACGGAACCTCAGGGCTGTTCTGGGTGTGAGGGAGCTGGGGCTGTGCAGCTGCAGAGGAGGAGGCTCTGGGGGCACCTTGGGGCAGCTGCCAGGCCCTGCAGGGGCTCCAGGAGAGCTGCTGAGGGGCTTTTCCTGAGGGATCCAGGGCTGGAACAAGGGGGCTGGGTTCCAGCTCCCAGAGGGGAGACTGGGCTGAGCTGGGAGAAACTGGTGTCTGGGAGGGGGCTGAGGCCCTGGTCCAGGTTGCTCAGGGAGGTTGTGGCTGCTCCCTGACCCCTGGCAGTGTTGAAGAGCAGGTTGGCTGTGGCTGGGGGCACCCTGGTGTAGGGAGAGGTGTCACTGTCCCTGGCAGTGCTGGGGGAGCTCTGAGCTCCTTCCCAGCCCAACCCAGTCTGGGGTTCTGTGACAAGGTGTCCCCTGACCCCTCCTGCCTGTCCCCAGAGAGCAGACCTGTCTGTTCCTGGTCCCAGAACACAGCAGATGCTCTAACCCCAGAGAAGCCTAATGCCAATTTATTAGAAAATGGAGAGGAAATTAAATTAAATGAAATTAAAGAGGCTTTTATGAAAAAAAAGCCCAGCTGGGGTCTGTGTCTGGACAAGGACCAGTTGCCTTTACTTTGGCTCTGAGCCCTCCTCCTTCACACTGGCACCTCTTGCAAATCCTTCTCCACCCCTGTCAGAGAATCCCAGAACCATCCAGGTTGGAAGAGCCCTTCAAGATCATCCAGTCCAACCCCCAACCACTGCCCCAGCTCCTCAAACCCCCCTGGCTGCCTGGTTGTTGAACCCCCACCCTCTCCCTGGGCAGCCCCTGTTCCAAGGCCTCCCCACTCTTGCTGGGAAGAAGTTTCTCCTCAGCTCCAACCTGACCCTCCCCTGGCACCCCCTGACCCCATCTCCTCTGGTCTGATCACCAGTCCCAGGGGAGAAGAGGCCAACCCCCCTTGCAGGGAGCTGCAGAGAGCAGTGAGGTCTCCCCTCGGCCTCCTCCTCTGCAGGCTGGGCAGCCCCAGCTCCCTCAGCCTCTCCCCATCTCAGCCCAGTTCTCCAGACCCCCAGCTGCCCTTCTCAGCCCTGAAGCCCCTCGGCTCTCTCCGCAGACCAGAGCAAAGCCATCCCCTCCAGCACAGTGCCTGCCAACCAGCCCCTCTTCACCCAGGGAAACACCTTCACGCCGTCCCGGCCTGCTGAGAACTTCAGGTGAGGCTCCCTCTGCGTGTCCCCAGCCCCCTCCACCCAGTGGAGCCCAGCTGGGCACCAGTTTCCCCCACCAGTGACTCTGGGGGTCAGCTGGTGACCCCCCGGTGTCCCGTTCCACCTCCAGGAGCAGCAGCATGGTGCCTCCAGTCAACATCATCCAGCAGCAGCCGCCCTCCTCGGCCGGTCGGATCTTGGCCCAGATCTCCCGCCAGGCCAACCCGGCTCAGGTCAGCGGGGCCAACTGGTCCTCAGGGACGCGGCCGGCGTTCACACCCCAGGTAGCCCAATCCCGAGCTCCCCCCTGGCTCCTCCGACTCCTCCTCTGCCGTGACTGCTCCTTGAGGCCACTCCAGCCCCTCCTGAGTGTCTCCTCCCCTGTCACCTCCAGCAGGTAGCGTCCCAGACGGTGAAGACTCGCCCCCCTTCCTTCAGCCTGGGGACTTTCCAGGGCACCCAGTCCTCCTTCAGCCCCATGACAGGCCCCGGCTCTACGGCTTCTCCCACGGGGGCTGCTTACCCGAGCCTCGGCGGCCGCGGCACGGGCTTCGGTGAGTGCCACTGGGGACACTGGGATGGCAGCACAACCCTCTCGGAGGAGAGCTGGGAGGACCCCAGGCAGGGAAGCAGAGCTAAATCCCCCTGCTTTTGGTTGGGTTCTGAACCAGTGGAGGAGGAGGAAACCAACCCCCTCTGGGTCTCCCCTGCTTTGTTCTGCCCCATAACTGGGTGCTGGGAGACACCTTCCTGCTCATCACGGGTGGCTTTACCTGGAGGTGAGATCTCACCCCCATCAGGCACTTCCCCACCCCACCAAGGGACGTCAGAACCCACCTCCCCACCCCAGCAGTCCCTCCCTGACCTTCTCTTTTCCCTGCAGCAGCCGCCGAGGCAGCAGCAGCAGCAGCACAGCCACCGGCCCCGTTCCAGCCGCGGGCGGCCGACGCCGTGGGGATGTGGCCACAGTGGCAGGGCCAGCACCATGGCCCCGCGTCAGGCGAGCAGCACGTGCAGCAGCCACAGCCCAGCCAGCCCGAGGTCTTCCCAGTAAGACAGTGCTTTGTGTAACCTCCAGAGTGGGATGGGCTGGGGCCCTGCTTCCCCAGCGCGGGGGGCAGCGGGCTCGTGGCCAGTCGTCCCTCGCTCCCCCTCCAGTTTGCTCTCTCTGCTGAGCTCTCACACCTGAGTAACCAGAGGAGAGGCTTGAGAGGCCCCTCTGGGGGTGGTTTGTAGCCTGTCAACAGGCCCCACAGTTGAATTAACCCTCCAGACTCTAATTAACAACAACACACCCCCCTCCCCACCCCAGTCCCGTGAAGGGAAGAGGATTCCAGAGAATCCACCTCCTTGCTGCCTCCTTTTTCTCAAAGGAGTCGCAGCAGTTGCTGCTCTTGAACTAGAGGACCTCTAGAAGGTCCTTCTCATCCTGATTCACCCTCCAGTTCCATGGTTCTGTGGTGCTAGAACTTCATTGTGCAGCCTTGGATGCAAAGAGGGGGTTGAAAAGCCCCAGCTTGGTGCTGCCGACCCCTCCATGACTGAAATTCTAGCTGGGAGTGCCCTGGAGTTTAGGGCTTTGGTCCTGTGGAGCAGGAGCTGTGAGGCTGATGCTCCTAGTGCAGATGAGCACCTTTTGGATGGGAATCCCAGCATCCTGGACTGATTGAGGCTGGAGAAGCCCTCTGAGCTCAGCCAGGGTCCCCAGCAGCCAGACCAGGGCACTCAGGGCTACAGCCCGGCTGGCCTTCAACACCTCCAGGGATGGGGACTCCCCAGTGTCAGATCATCCAGGCTCTGATCCCCCTTTCCATGAGGAAGGGCTTCCTAACATCACACCTGACTCTCCCCTGCAGCCTCACAGCCTGCCCTCTCCTCCTGGTGCTGGGAGAAGAGCCTGACCCCCACCTGACTACAACCTCCCTTCATGGAGCTGGAGAGAGGGAGAGGGTCCCCCCTGAGTCTCCTCTTCTCCAGCTGAACCCCCCCAGCTCCCTCAGCCTCTCCCCACCAGCCTCTCCCTCCAGCCCCTTCCCCAGTCTCGTGGCTCCTCTGGCCCCACTCCAGCCCCTCCATCTCCCTCTTGAAGAGGGGGGCCCAGCCCAGCCCCCAGGACTCAAGGGGAGGCTCCCCAGTGCCCAGGACAGGGGGACAACCCCATCCCAAGTCTTGCTGGCCATACTAGTGCTGATCCTTCCGGGCCACCTGGGCACCCTGCTGGCTTCTGTTGAGCTGGCTGTCACCCAGTGCTCCCAGTTCCCTCTGTGCCAGGCTGCTCTCCAGCCCCTCATCCCCAGGTCTGTAGCTGCAGGGGTTTCCCGTGGCCAAAATGTAGAACCCTTGGCCCTGGAGGCCCCACCCTTGGAGCCTTTCAAGGTCAGGCTGGCTGGGGCCCTGGGCAACCTGGGCTGAGGGGTTGGACTGGCTGCCCTTTGGAGGTCCCTTCTTACCCACTGATTCCATGAAAACCAGCCCATACTGGGAAAAGCTTGCCCCTGAGTCCCGCTCTGCTCCCAGTCCGGGCTGTTGGTTGTGGCTGTGGGGTTGCCCAGGAGCCACGAGCTACCCAGGCCCCCGCGGGAGGGGAAACCAGCCAACAGGGCTGGAACAGGGGGTGTCCTGAAGGAGCCTCACTGGAGGTTTGTGGGGCTGGGCAGAGGGGGGGCTCCTCGAGCAGCACCAGGGGCAGAGCCCCTAACTCTCCCCTCTTTTCCCCCCCTGCAGGATATGCTGACCATGCTGGGAGACCAAGGCCCCAACTACAACAACGAGGAGTTCCCAGAGTTGAACATTTTCCCTTCTTTTTCAGAATAAAACCCCCAAAACCCCCCTCAAACCCCAGAGGGACCCCGATTTTTCTAGCCCTCTCTCCTCCACCTCTGAAGGAAGCCACCACAGCCTCCTGTGCAGAGGCTGCCTGGACTTTCCTCAGCACCTCCCTGGAGGCCAAAGAGGAAGGACGGCCAGACCGATGGATTTTGGGGGTTCAGAGCCCTTCCTGTGCCAAAGCAGCCGCTCCACTTGCCCCCCCTGGGCCAGTTCCTGCTCCTCCCAGCTCGCAGGTGGCTTCTCCTTGGCTTTTCTTCCTGTCTCTCCGATGACCCTTCTGTTTTCTGCTGTCACCACCACGTTACTGGGACTTCTGCAGCGCTGGGGGGGGCTTCCAGGAGTTGACCCCAGCAGCGGGGTGTTGGGGCTGCTTTGGGGGCTCCCCATGGGGACCTGTCAGCCCTGGGCCATAAACCCCTTCTTGGTCTCGATGCAGCTGATGGGGGAGGTCTGTGCTGTCCCTAGATGGGGGTTTGTGTCACCTTAGGGGGGGAACTCGCTCTGCCCAGGTGATTCCCCACCTCTGCAGTGGGTCCTTCCCCCCACTTCTGGCTTTGGCAGGGCTGCCCTTTCCCTCCCTTGAAGTCAGAGCCCCACTGGGACGGTGCCACCCTGTTGCCAAACCAGGACATGAAGAGGAAAAGAAGGGGAGCAGGATGTTGGGGGGAAGGGGGGGGATTTGTTATTTTATAAATATATATATAATTTTTATTTTTAAATTCTTCAACCCTCGACTCTGAGACTCCTGTGGCTCCTGCAGTGCTAAAACCAAACACCCCTGACTCTTCAGAGGAGCAGTTGGGGGGGGTCCCTCCAAGGTTTTTGGGGACCTATCCAGCAGGAAACATCTCTGGGGGGAGGATTTTGGGGATGTGAGGAAGGGTTTGAGATGTTTCTGTTGCTGATGGAAGAGGTTCCTGGAGGGGCCTGTGGGAGCTTCCATTCCAGGAAGGTGGGAATGTCCCAGCAGGGAGCTGGGAATCACCCTGGGATCCACCCAGTGTCCTCCACCGCGGGGAAACTGGTACCAGCAAACCCTCCCCAGGAGCTGGGGGAGATGCAGCTCCAGCTCTGGGTGTCCCCAGACCCCTCCTCTCCTCCCACTGAGGCTCCTGAGAGGAGCTGCTGAAAAGAAGCAGCCGGCAACAACCCGCTCCCAGCCCAATGGGAACCAGCGGCAGCCAAGGACTGGATGTGGGGGTCCCCTGGGGGGCTGTGGGGCAGAGCCTCAGGGACACCCCCAATTTGAGAATCGATTTATTTTTCAATGCAGGGGAGTTTTATTTTCTGGTACAACAGCTCTTGGAGGCTGGGGGCAGCCCTTCCCCTCGTGGGGAGGGGGTGTGCTGGGGGGCTCCCTCCTGCTGCCGGCGCCCCGATGATTTCTGTAGCAGAGGTTCCACAACAAGAGGGTCTCCCCGTTTGGCAACGTTTGGTCTCCTTTCTGCTGCCTCCAGTCCTCCCTCCTGCATCCCCTCTGCCATAGCCCTGGCTGGTGCCTTCTGCCTTTCCCTCCCTCCCTCCTTTCCCTCTCCCCTTGTCCTCCTTCCCTCTCCCCCTGCCTTCCCCCTCATCACCCCTTGGAGACTGGAGCCCCATCAGAAGCCCCTCAGCCTTCAGCTTTCCCACTGGACCCCCCCCAACCCAGTGCTCCCAGTTCAGCCTCTGGCCTCCCATAACTCTCTCCAGTAGCTCCTGGTGGTTTGGTAGCCACTGGGTCACGAGTAGCCGAGTCAAGGCCCCGTGCTCCAGCCGATGAATCTGCAGCGGAGCCCCGGCCTGACTCAGTCACCCGCTGTGAGCTCCTGCCGGAGCTGGGGGACCCCTGGGACCCCCCAGTTTGGAGGTGGCTGTGGTGCTTCTCCAGTCCCCTGAGCTCTGCTCCTGGTAGCCAGGGCTGGAGGAGGAGGAGGAGATGTCCAGACACTACAAGGCAGTGACCAGGGTTCTCCGTTGTCCCGACGGAGCCTCGTGACGGGGGACAGTCACCTCAGAAACTCCCGTCTGGGCTTGGGGACCAGTCTGGGACTGGGCCCATCCTGCCCTGGTAGGGGAAGTCCTGGCTTGGGCCAGCGAGGGGGTGCTGGGGGGGCCTCCTGGGACTGTAATGGGGCAGGAAGGTGAGACTGGGGCAAGAGGATGTCCCTGGGGCAGGGAGATGTCCACAGGGTGGGCTACTGATGCAGAATGGTGGGCTACTAGTGCAGAATGATGTCCCCAAGGTGGGTTATTGGGGCAGAAGGACATCACTGGGGCAGGATTGTATCCCCAGTGTGAGGTGCTGGGGCAGGGGGTATCTCTAGGGCAGGATACTGGGGCAGGATGGTGCCCCCAGTATGGGATACTGGGGCAGGAGACTCTGACTGGTGTGGGGTACTGGGGCATAAGGGATTCCTGGGGTAGGATAATGGGGCAGGAGGTTGTCCCCAGTGTGGGTTAATGGGACAGGAGGACATCACTGGGGCAGGATGGTGTCCCCAGTATGGGATACTGGGGCAGGAGGGTGTGACTGGTGTGGGGTACTGGGGCATAAGGGATTCCTAGGGCAGGAGGTCATCAATGGGACAGAATGATGTCCCCAGTGTGGGGTACTGGGGCAGGATACTGGGACAGGAGGGCTTCCCAGTGTGGGGTGTGGGAGCAGGAGGGTGTCCCCAGGGTGGGCTCCAGCGCCGTCGCCCCCCACCAGTGGTGCTGACTCAGCTCTGCCCCACGTGAAGTCGAGTGGGGGGAACCCCCCCCACCCCGCCCCCTCCAGGACTGGGCAGACCCGGCCAGTTGCCAACATTTTCCAGCAGCCTCCCGACTTCCTCAACCCGGCGGCATAAAAAGGGCTTCGAGCCGGGGTCCCGCATCGCCCAGACCCCCCCAGTCTGCACCGCCAGCGCCCCAGTAGCAGCACCTCGGGGTAAGCGGCTGGGTGGGGGCCCCGCGGGTGGGTTTTGGGGTCACTGGGTGGG
>VXBP01003072.1:1091-15994 GCA_013400115.1 Rhinopomastus cyanomelas | reverse complement strand
TAGGGTTAGGGTTAGATTAGGGTTAGGGTTAGATTAGGGTTGGGGTTAGATTAGGGTTGGGGTTAGATTAGGGTTGGGGTTAGATTAGGGTTGGGGTTAGATTAGGGTTAGGGTTAGGGTTAGATTAGAGTTAGGGTCAGATTAGGGTTAGATTAGGGTTAGGGTTAGATCAAGATGAGGGTTAGATTAGGGTTAGGGGTAGATTTGGTTTAGGGTTAGATTACGTTTAGCCTTAGGGTTAGGATTAGGGTTAGGATTAGTGTCAGGATTAGGCTGGCTGGCTGGGACTGGGGCTGCCGGCACCGCAGCGATGTGGAAACCCTGCGAAGGGAGCGGTGCCAGCGGGCCCGGCTCGAGGATGTCGTCACCCTGGTGCCCGTCCTACCAAACCGGCTCTGTCACCGAAGGGTCAAGCGTGGCTCCGGCTGGGAGCCCTTGGGCCGCCGCTCCCATTGCCCCGGACCCAGCGGAGCGGGATGGAGCTGGCCGGCTCCGTCGTCTTCCTGGCGGCGCTGGCGGCGGCACTGGGTCGCCCCGACCCCGCGCTCGACTGGCACTGGCAGCTCTGGAAGAAGACCTTCGGCAAGGAGTACGGCCACGAGGTGAGGGGCTCCGTGCGGGGTGGAGGGGGCTCGGGGTGCTGCCCCGGTCAGGGTGCTCTGGTGGGACCAGCTGTGGCAGCAGCGATGGGGAGAGGGGGTCAATGGGGAGAGGAGACAACGGGGAGAGGGGTCAACAGGGAGAGGGGTCAACAGGGAGAGGAGACAACAGGGAGAGGAGACAAGAAGGAGAGGAGACAACGGGGAGGGGGTCCACAGGGGGAGGGGTCAATGGGGAGAAGGGTCAATGGAAAAAGGGGTCAAGAAGGAGAGGGGTCAATGGGCAGTGGAGACAACAGGGAGAGAGATCAACAGGGAGAGGGTTCAGTGGGTAGAGGGGTCAACAGGGAAAGGGGTCAATGGGGAGAGGGGTCAATGGGGAGAAGGGTCAATGGGGAGAGGGGTCAACAGGGAGAAGGGTCAACAGGGAGAGGGGTCAAGAAGGAGAAGGGTCAACAGGGAGAAGAGCTGATGGTGCTTCCAAGCCCCGATGGTTGCCAGGGCTGGGCTTGGCCAGGGGTCCTGAAGACAAACACTGGGTGACCGGCCCGCTGCGGGGGGCTGCCGGGGGGCCTGATTCCAGCAAGAGGAAGGGGAGCGTCGCGTGACCTGGGAGAAGAACCTGTGGCTGGTGACTCTGCACAACCTGGAGCACTCCCTGGGGCTTCACTCCTACGAGCTGGGCATGAACCACCTGGCGGACATGGTAGGTGCTGGGGCTCCTCCTCACCCCGGGACACCCCCGGATTTGCTCGAACTGGGATCGGAGACGGGGTTGTCGGGGTGGAAGGAGTGTCCCTGCCACCCTTCCAGACCCGTCCCGGGCTTGGACATTCCCTCCCGGCATGAGGCAACCTGGCGTGAGGCAATAACTCCACCTCGTCGTGGCCCTTGGGGCCACCAGAGCCCCGTCACCACGGGGAGCTGGGCGGTGTCCGACGAAACCAGGGAGCCCTCCCCAGAAAGCTCCCAGTAGGATCCTCCCAGTCTCCCAGTGCTCCCAGGGAAGGACTGGGTCCCATGAGGAGACCACGAGCTGGAGGAGCTTTCTCTTCCCACCAGACCAGGGAGGAGGTGGCAGCTCTGTTGACCGGGACTGAGCCTCCTCTTCGGGCAAAGCCGGTGGCCGGCTACCGACGGCAGCCCAGCAGCGCCGCCCCGGACACGATGGACTGGAGGGAGAAGGGCTGCGTCACCGCCGTGAAGAACCAGGTGGGAAGAGCGTGGGACCCTAAGAATCGGGGGGTCATGGGGTTGGAAGGGACCTCCAAAGGGCAACCAGTCCAAATCCAACCCCGTATCCTGGCCCCGTGGGCTCTTGGCAGGGGGCCTGTGGCTCGTGTTGGGCGTTCAGCGCCGTGGGAGCCCTTGAAGCCCAGATGAAGCTCAAGACGGGCAAGTTGGTGTCGTTGAGCGCCCAGAACCTCGTCGACTGCTCCACCAGCTACGGGAACAAGGGCTGCAGCGGAGGGTTCATGACCAGGGCCTTCCAGTACATCATCGACAACGAAGGCATCGACTCGGACGAGTCCTACCCCTACACAGCCCAGGTAGCCACCCAACCCACCGCTAGCCCTGGCCCTGAGCTCCACGGCTGGGGCTGGCGACTCAACCCCCAGCCCTGGGCAGCCCCTGCCAAGGGCTCAGGACCCTCTTCAGGGGAGAGGTTTCTCCTCAGGGCCACCATCACCCTCCCCTGGGGCAGCTGGAGGCTACTTCCTCCTCTCCTGGCCCTGGCGACTGGGGGGGAAGAGACTGACCCCCCCATCTCTGCACCCTCTTGGAGAAGAAGGGCTCCCCTCAGCCTCCTCCTCTCCACACTGACCCCCCCTCAGCTCCCTCAGCTGCTCCTTCTTCTAGGGTTTCTTCTCTAGACCCTTCCCCAATCCTGATGCCCTTCTCACCCTGGAGGTGCCCACCCTGACCCCAGCTCTTGAGGTGGGACCTCCCCAGTGGCCAGGGCAGGGGGGCAACACCTTCCCTCCTCCTGCTGGCCCCCCAAGTCCTGACCCCAGCCAGGGTGCCTGTGGTCTTCTTGGCCCCCTGACGAGTCTGCACCCCAAGGTCCTTCACCCAGAACTTCTCCAGAGCTCTCTTCCTCTGGTCCCAGACTCCAGGGTCTTCTCCTCAGCTCTGTGGATCCCTCCATCTTCTGGGGGATCACAGTGGGATCTTGACCCCCCAACTGCTGCAGGAGGCTTCCAGGGAAGGACCCCTGGGTGGGTGGGTTCAGAAGGTCACCCTGAGGGCAGCTGCAAGGGCGGAAGGGAAGAGCCTGGAGGAGATGAAGCTCCTGGTGGGGGAGGCAGAGAGATGGGGGTGGCTGAGGTTTCTGTGGGGTCTGTAGGGCTCTATGGGGGGTCTGTAGGGCCCCTCTCGTCCTCTCATCTTCTCCCTGGTCCTACCAGAACGGGACGTGTCACTACAACGCGTCCGAGCGAGCCGCCACCTGCTCCGAGTACGTGGAGCTGCCGTACGGCGACGAAGAAGCCCTGAAGGACACAGTAGCCAACGTCGGCCCCGTCTCCGTCGCCATTGACGCTGCCCAACCCACCTTCTTCTTGTACAGGTCAGGTAGGTCCTGGAGAGCTTCTTTCCATGACGCAGCGATGGGCTCTGGTGGCCAAGAAGGCCAGTGGCATCCTGGGGTGGATCAGAAGGAGGTGCTTCCCCGCTGCTGTCTTCCAGGGGTTTATGATGACCCTCAGTGCACGCAGGAGGTGAACCACGGGGTGGTCATCATCGGCTACGGCACCCTCAACGAGAAGGACTACTGGCTGGTGAAGAACAGGTAAGGACACGGGGACGCATCGTTGAGTCTGTTGGCTCCATGTCCATGGGGAAAGGCTTCTCCTCCAGAACCTTCCACCACCCAACCCCACCCTTCACGGGTTGTGGATAAGAGGGTCATCAGTCAGGTGGTTGTAGAGTTGGGAGCTGGTGGTGACCCTTCATCTCATAGAATCATAAAGGTTGGAAGGAACTGCTGGGGTCATCAAGTCCAACCCTCAGCCACCACCAGGGTTCTGGCACCAGGTCCCAAAGTACCACATCTACAGGTTCTCTGAAGCCCTCCAGAGATGGTGGCTCCACCTGGGCCACCTCTTCCAGCGCTTGGCCAACGCTCTTCCCTAAGGCTTGATGTTCAGCCCTGGCCAAGCCCCTTTGGACCACTCAGAAGACCCTTAGTCCCACCTCGAGGTCCCTTGTTGTTGATGGGTGGTGGGAAAACATCACATGGGCTTAGCCACTGGGGAGTCACGGGCCGGTTTGTGTCGGAGAGGACCTCAGAGCTCACTGGAAGGCAGCAGCAGCTCTCTGCTGGACTTGGTTGCCCAAGGCCTCACCCAACGTGGCCTTGGGCACCTCCAGGCTCTCCAAGCAGCCGATTCCTCGGCACCCTGGTGCTGGAGAACTTCACCCTCAGACCCAGCCTGACCCTTCCCTCCTCCAGTTCAAACCACCTCCCCTTGCCCCCTCGAGGTCACCCTGGAGCTGGGAGGTAGCTAGAAGGTCCCGCCGGTGGTTCCTTCTCCTCATGTCTCCACCACCTGCCCATCCCACAGCTGGGGCTCCCAGTTTGGCGACGAGGGCTACATCCGCATGGCGAGGAACCACGGGAACCACTGCGGCATCGCCAGCTACGCCTCCTACCCGCTGGTGTAGCCGCAGCCTCCGCCGGACCTCCAGGAGGACCCTGGACCACCTGGTGGATCTGCTGGCTTCGAGAACCTCCATCTGGCTCATCCCACTGTTGGACTGGGAGGGACTGGGATGGGATTTCCCGGCTCTTTCTGCGGGAAGAGGTGGGATTTGATCTCTGTGGAGTAAAATCGCCGGCGGGTCCGATGGAGGTGGATCTTGATGCTCTTCATCTTCACCCTCCACGTGGGTTGGGGGCTACTCCCAGAGCTGGGAGCTGGTCCCTGGAGGCTGGAACTGGGAGCAGAGGGAATTCTGGATCACAACCCCCACCCCAAGGAGTGACGAGCGACCCCACTGGTGTGGGGACTGGAGGCTGTGGGGAGGGGTGGTGGCCAAAGTCTTCCTGCTGGTGGAAGTTCTCCTGGTGATGATGATGGTCCCCAACCTGAGGGTGGGGAATCAGGGGCTGCCCAGAGAGGAGGTGGAGGACTCACCCCTGGAGTCAGGCTGGCTGGGACTGAGGGCAACCTGGCCTGGGAAGCACTGGCCCTCGCTTGGTGCAGCAGGGGTTGGACTGGTTGCCCTTCCCACCCCGTGACCCTAATCCCAGTGCTGGCACTGGTGCTTCAAGCACACACCCCAGTCTGTTGGCAAACTAGCCTCCAACAGGGATACACACTCGGTCTGGGTCAGCCCAGTTCAAACCAGTGCGGAAGGAGCCGCTCTTCCAGGTGGGGCTGGGCGCTGGGGTGTCCTGGGGTGTCACTGCCACCTTCGGGGAACTGGTGGAACTGGAGGTCATGGACTGGTTTTGGCCTTTGGAGGCACCAGGTGGGTTGGGGTCGGGGGTTTTTGAACCCTGGGAGGGTTCTTGTGGCTGCTGGTGGGACTGGGGGGCACTGGGAGGGTGAGGGGTTGGTTCTTGGGGTTCCCAAAGGGGTTTTAGGGTAGATTTGGGTGGCCAGTGGGGTTACTGGGAGGCTCTGGGGGTATGGGGAGGGCATGGGAGCAGCTCTGAGGGTAAACTGGGGGCAACTGGAGGGTCACTGAGGGCTTTGGAGGTAACGGGGGGNGAAGGACTCTGGGAGGATACTGGGGAAACTGGGAGGGTCCTGGAGGGTTCTGGGAGGTTACTGGGGAAACTGGGAGAATTCTGGAGGGGTCTGGGAGGATACTGGGGAAACTGGGAAGATCTTGAAGGACTCTGGGAGGATACTGGGGAAACTGGGAGGGTCCTAGAGAGTTCTAATTGTGGTGCTTGAGACAGCTGGAGGGTTCTGGGTGACTCTGGGAAGATCTTGAAGGACTCTGGGAGGATACTGGGGAAACTGGGAGGGTCCTGGAGGGTTCTGGGAGGTTACTGGGGAAACTGGGAGAATTCTGGAGGGGTCTGGGAGGATACTGGGGAAACTGGGAAGATCTTGAAGGACTCTGGGAGGATACTGGAGGGCTCTGGGAGGATACTGGGGAAACTGGGAGGATCCTAGAAGGCTCTGATTGTGGTGCTGGAGGCAGTTGGAGGGTCCTGGGTGACTGTGGAGGGTCTTAAGGCTCCATAATTCAACAGACATTATGGAGGACACCAGATTTTCCTTAACTGGGAGGTACTGGGAGGCACCTGGCTGCTTCCAGTAGCAGCAGGAAGGCTGGAAAAGTGGGAGGAAAATCCCAGTATGACTCCAGCAGCAGAGACCAGGGCAGAGGGAGCTGGAAGGAGCAGAAGCCCCTTCAGCAGCTCCTCCAGAGGGGCAGATCCCTCATCCCATCCCTGATGGCACCAGTATGGGGTTTCCCTCCACCACCATAAACAAGTTATGGGGTGGCTGCTGCCACCCTGGATTTGAGGAGCTCAGGGGGGCCCCCCTTGGTTCCCCTCCACCAGGGTTTGGGCTCTGTTGGGCCTCCTGGCTCCATCCCAGCTCCATTTGCTCCATCCCAGTTTGCCCCCCCCCATTCCCCTCCCCACCCTGAGCTGGGAACTGGGAACACTGGGCCCTTGTTCCCAGAACAATGTCCCGAGGCTGGGATTCCTCGCCCCCTCATCCCGCTCCCCACCACATCCCCAGAGACCCAGAGCAACTGGGGCTACTGGGAGCCCCTCTTCGGAGGGGATAACTGGTCCAGTCGGTGCTGCCTGCTGGGATGAGCCCAGGAGTGGGGGGTCCTCGCCAGGCTGAGAGGTACCACTGGGTCCTACTGGTTTGGGGGGTGGGCTGGGATCCCAGGGTGGGATGGGGGAGGTTTTGATGGGATACTGGTGCCCAGAGGGGTTGTCCCTGCTCTGTCTCTAACACTGGTGCTTGTCTTCGTGCTTGTACTGGAGATACTGGTGGTGGTGGGTGGGTCTGGTACTGGTAGAACTGGAGCTGCCAACCGACCCCATAGCAACGAGGAGGGTGAGAGCCCAGCTGGTCCTAAAGCCAGTTCCCACTAGACCCCGGTGATGGCCCCAGCAGACCCCAGCAGTGGCCCCACCAGACCCCTAATGATGACCCCCAGCAGATCCCAATGGTGGCCCACCAGACCCTAATGATGGCCCCACCAGACCCCGAATGATTACCCCCACCAGATCCCAATGGTGGTCCAAATAAACCCCAATGGTGGCCCCACCAGACCTCAAATGATGACCCCCACCAGACCCCAGTTGTAGCCCTACCAGACCCCTAATGATGGCCCCACCAGACCCCAAATGGCCCTGGTGGCCCCAGAGCTGCGGTGCCAGCCACCCAGGGCAGAGGGTCTGGGGCCGGGAGCGGTGCCCCAGGGTGTTTATTTATCCTCCTGGATCTCCGGGCCGGGAGCAAAGGGCTGCCGGAGCCCTTCCAGCCCTGCGAGGCCACCGGTGCCCGATGGGGACTGACTGCTGCGGGGTGTCGGGTCCCCGCAGGTGGCTGCCCCGGCTGGGAGGGCGACGCTGGCCCCGGCTCCTGGGGGGTCTGCCCGGGCAATGAGAGCCCAGCGGGGTCGGGACGCGGAGCTGGGACTGTCCGAGGTGAGAGGATCCTGTTGGGAAGGGGGGGGGCTGCTGGCTGCAGTGGGGTGTGGGTGAGATTTGACCCCTTTGTTGTGGGGAGCAGGTAGGGTTTGAGGGTCTGACCCCACAGCGGTGGGGAGCAGAGGGGGTTTGACCCCATAGCTATAGGGAGTAGGTAGGGTTTGATCCCATAGGGGGGTTTGACCCCATAGCAGTGGGGAGCAGAGGGGGGTTTGACCCCATAGCTATAGGGAATAGGTAGGGTTTGATCCCATAGGGGGGTTTGACCCCATAGCAGTGGGGAGCAGATGGGGCTTGACCCCATAGCTATAGGGAGTAGGTAGGGTTTGATCCCATAGGGGGGTTTGACCCCATAGCAGTGGGGATCAGGGGGGTTTGACCCCATAGCTATAGGGAATAGGTAGGGTTTGATCCCATAGGGGGGTTTGACCCCATAGCAGTGGGGAGCAGAGGGGGGTTTGACCCCATAGCTATAGGGAGTAGGTAGGGTTTGACCCCATGTGGGGGTTTTGTCCCCATGGGGGGTTTTGACCCCATAGCAGTAAGGGTCAGGGGGGTTTGACCCCATAGAAGTGGGGAGCAGAGTGGGTTTGACCCCACAGCAGTGGGGAGGAGGTGATATTTGACCCCATGGGGGTGGTTTGACCCCACAGCAGTGGGGAGTAGAAGGGGTCTGACCCCACAGCAAAGGGGGTTTGAACCCATGGCGGGGTTTGACCCCGAGGCAATGGGGTGTAGGTGGGGTCTGACCCCACAGCAGTGGGGAGCAGAGGGGGGTTGGCCCCAGGGAGCCTCCTGAGTCACCTCCCGCCCCGTTATCACCACTCCTGGGTGTCCCAGTCCCCACCCAGTGCCCGGATCCAGCGCCCTGGGGTGGGGACGGACCTGGGGCAACTGAGGTCTGGCCATCCAAGCCCTGGGGGGGGGGGTGCATTGGGGTAGACCAGCCTGTGGGTGCAACTGGTGATGGAATATTTGTGGGATCCCCAACGGGGGACCCTAAAGCAGTTGTTGGACCCCACAACTGGCTTGGACTGGGATCAAATGGGATTTGCTCTGAGCCGGGGGCACCCACCTGCAGCGGCTGGTGGTGGAGGGAGGGCAGGAGGGACAAGGGCTGGGGAGGGGATGGGGATGAATTTGGGGTGTCCCACGCGATGGGGTGACAGGTCCGTCTGTCCCTGCTGGCAGGGCAAAGGGTTAACTGGGAAAAGGATCCCATTTGCCAGCTGGTTCCTGGTTTATTCTGGGTGGGAAGGAGGCTGGGACTGGGCAGGAGGAGGAGGAGGAGGAGGAGGAGGAGGAAGAGAGCACTGGGGTGGAGGGTGAAGGGGTGGTGGTCCCCACCTCCAGTGGTCCTATGGGACCCACCCACAGGTAGGTCCACTGGGGGTGACCTGAGCACCCCCCAAAACTACCCACCCCCCCTTCATGGGTGCTGCAGCACCCACCTCACTCACTGCTACCCCACTGGGCCACCCACTGGCACCCACTGGTTGCCCATGGGGTGAGATAGCTGGAACCCCTGCTCCCAGTCAGCCAGGACCCCCCCAGACCCAAAGGTCACTGCCTTGACCCCCTCGTCCCACTGCTCCCCAGTTATTCCATTCTGGGGCGGTGCCTGGCACGAGCAGCCCCAACAACCCCAAAAGCCGGGGGGTGACCCCCCCCCGTGGTGCCTGGGGAGGGGTTGGGGGTCAACCCCTCGACCCCACTGGGCAGGACCGAGCAGCCCCTTCCCCAGCAGCGACCCCAACGTGCTGCTCCAGCCGGGCACCACCAGTGGGCTCCGTGGGCTGGGTGCCAGGGCACTGGGACGAACTGGGATGGACTGGGATGGGGGTGGGTGGCCACAGCGTCGGTGCTGGATTCGTGGGGTGCTGCTCTGCCACGGCTCAGGGTGTTTCGGGGGGGACACCCCGCTATTCCCAGTCCAAACTGGGAAGCCCCCGACGGTTCCCATCGGTGTCTGAGAGCAAACAGGAGTGTGGGAGCCCCAACAGGACCCCGGCGCCCCAAGTCCTACCCCGGGAACTGGGGTGCCAGCAGGTCACGACCTCTGTCTCCCCTCGATTCCCTATTTAGGGGCAGACTCGGAGGAAAACGGGATCTTTTTTCCCTATTTATCAGCTGACTGGGCTGGGAGAGTAGAAAACAGGAAAGCGGCTGAGCTCATCCCAGTTCCCACTCCATCCCAAACTGGGAAGAGCCGCCTGCGGGGTCCGGGCACTGCGGGGTGAGTCCCTGGGGCTGGGCAGTGCCAGGGGGCCAGGGAGACACCTCCAGCATTAGGGACTGATGGAGGGATGGGGCTGGGGGGGGTCCACTGGGGTTTGACCCCGAAATAAAGTGGGGGGGTGTTTCCTTAATGGGAGGGGGGCGGGAAGAGATCTGGAGGGGTCTAGGGCCTGGGTTTGGGGTGGTCTGCACCCCACTGAGGTCTTATTTTAGGGGGTGTTATAGCTGCTTGGTGCAGGTGTGGCAGGGGGTTGGATGCTGGGGGGGATGGGAGGGCTATTGGGATGGTCTTGGGGTGCTCAGGAGATATTGGGTTGATGGGAGGCTATTGGGATGCTGGAGGGGTATCGGGGTGCCCAGGGGGTGTCAGGACACTCAGGGGGCATCAGGATGCTGGAGGTATCAGGGTGCTCCAGGGGTATTGGGGTGCTCAGGGATTATCTGGATGCTGAGGAGTGCTGGAGGGGTATCGGGGTGCCCAGGGGGTGTCAGGACACTCAGGGGGCATCAGGATGCTGGAGGTATCAGGGTGCTCCAGGGGTATTGGGGTGCTCAGGGATTATCTGGATGCTGAGGAGTGCTGGAGGGGTATCGGGGTGCCCTGGGGATAGCAGGGTACTGGGGGGTATCAGGGTGCTCAGAGGGTATCGGGGTGCTTAGGGGGTGTCAGAATCTTGGAGCAGTATTGGGATGCTGGAGAGGTATCAGGGAGCTCAGGAGGTCTTGGGGTGTTCAGGGGTTATTGGGATGCTGAAAGGTTATTGGGGTGCCCAGAGGGTGTTGCGATCTCTGAGGGATATTGGGGTGCTTGGGGATATCAGGGTGCTCAGGGAATGTTGAGAGTCTGGGGGGGGGTTGCTATTGAGGTGCTTGAGGGGTATTGGGGTGCTCAGGTGGTATCAGGGTTCTGGGGGTGTTGGGGTGCTCAGGGGTTATTGGGATGTTCAGGGGGTTTTGGGGTACTCAGAGGTCATCGGGATGCTGGGGGATGCTGGAGGGATATTGGGGTGCTCAGTGGGTGTCATGATCCTGGAGCCATACTGGGATGCTGGGGAAGTATTGGGGTGCTCAGGAGGTGTCATGATCTTGGAGCTTGTATTGGGATGCTGGGGAGGTATTGGGGTGCTCAGAAGGTCTTGGGGTGCTCAGAGGGTATCAGGATGCTCAGGAGTTATTGAGGTGCTTGGAGGGATATTAGGATGCTGGGAGTTTATTGGGGTGCTCAGGGGGTATCGGGGTGCTCAGGGGCTTCCCCACCCCTGCTGTTGTCTAACTGGAGCACAACCAGTCTAAAACCCCCCTGGCCCCCACCCCGCTGCCATACTGGGACCAGTACACACCAGTTCCAGACACCACCAGCCCAACCCCGAGACCCCAAATAACTTTAGGGCCACCTGTCCGTCCCCTCCTGCGGGGTCATGGGGGGGTACAATATGTGACCCCGGGGAGATGGAAATCGGGGGGCTGGGGGGGGGGCTTATGTCTGAGACCCTGGTGGGGTCCCTGTGGGCTAGTGGCCCCCCCAAACCCCCGGCCACGGTAACAAGGAGCCGCTCTGATCCCAGACGAATTCCTGGGAGTTTAATGAGTAACCGGCCGCCCCAGCCTCGAGTGGGTGTTACTGGGTGTTACTGGGTGTTACTGGGTGCTCCTGCCAGCACCCCCTCCCCACCAGCGGCCCCTCTTTGTATAGGGCTGGGGGGCTGGGAACCCTCTCCCCAGGGGCCTCGGCAGGGTCAGCACCGAGAAGGCTCGGGCAAGGGGCTTTCTGGCCACCATCAGCCTCACGGGCCGTTCCCAACCCCGAGAGCGACCGTAAAGAGCTGGGGATGGGGTAGGGGGGGTCTGCGGAGCTGATCTGAGACCCCCCCAACTCATCCCGCGCCAACACCATCGGCCACCCCGCAGCGTCCGGAGCCATGGACGGAGCCGACGGCTTCCCGGGAGCCTTCCGAGGGGTCCCGTGGGGTCAGGAGCCGGCGCTGGGACCCGGCGCTGCGCCCCGGCCGGGCTGGGATGAGGAGGAGGAGGAGGAGGAGGAGGATGGGGAGGAAGAGGATGGGTGCCACCGCGGGGTGCCCCTGCGCAGAGCCTGTGCCCTCCGTGCCTCCGTCCGCAGCCGCGACCCTTTCCGACGGCACAGCTGGGAGCCGGGCAGGGAGCTGCGGGGGGGCCCCTGCCTCGACCACCTCAGGTAGCCGTGTCCTGCCCCATCACCCCGTTGTGGCCCTGGGACCCCCATCCCATCCCATCCCATCTCCATGTCCCCCAGCCCTGTCCCCCGCATCCTTGTCCTGTGTCTCCNAGCAGTGGGTCCTAGAGCAAAGCTGACCCCGTGGGGGTCCTGCTGTGGGGTCCCCCTGCCCCATCTCACTGACCCCTCCCCCCCCATCCCAGTGTCAGCCCCAAAAGGCTGAGCCCTGATGGGCACCTGGAGGGGCTAGGGGGCCACCATCGAGACCCCCGGAGAACCCCCCTCATCCACAGCAACGATGACCTGGAGTCACTGCTCTCCCAGGATGAGGAGGACGAGGCCAACAGGCAGCGGGGACAGGTGGGACCCTCCTCCTCCTCTTCCTCAGCACCCCAGGGTGCCCCAGCACCCAGCACCCTGGGGATGGTGCCAGGGGCCCAGCTCGGGGCAGGGAGACCTGAGAGGGATCAGGATCCTGGGTTCTTAGGAAAACCCCATCCTGGGTGGCACTGGCGCCATTCTGGGTGGCACTGACATCACTCTGGGTGGCACTGGCATCACCTTGGGTGACACTGGCATCATTCTGGGTGTCTTTGCCACCATCTTGGGTGACATTGACATCACTCTGGGTGACACTGGCATTGTTCTGGGTGTCACTGGCACCATCCTGGATGGCTTTACCATCACGCTGGGTAGCACTGAGATCATCTTGGGTGGTATTGGCATCACCCTGGGTGCCACTGGCATCAAACTGGGTGGCTTTGCTACCATCCTGGATGGCACTGGCATTGGCCCGGGTGGCTTTGGCATCATTCTGGGTGGCACTGAGGTCACGTTGGGTGCATTGGCTTCACCCTGGGTAGCTTTGGCATCATCCCAGGTGGCACTGGCACCACCCTGGGTGGCTCTGCCACCATCCTGGGTGACACTGGCATCGCCCTGGGGTCCCCATGCTGGCACCAAGACACCCATCTGGCCTCTCCCTTGGGACCCCCTTCCTTTTGGGATCAGTTGGGCAGGGAGGGGACTGTGGGGTGGCCACAACCTCAGGGTCCCTGGTGCCACCATCCTGGGGGTGTGGGGTGAGGGATGGCAACCCCGTGCCCCCTCCCTCCCGATGCTAACCCCGTCCCCGCTGTAGGACCCCAGGCCCAGCTCCATCCTCTCCAAATCGGCGTCGCTCAGCGTCATCGACTCCTTCCCCGACGGTGAGTGGGGGGCACCCCACACCCCCCCGTAACCCCTTGATACCCCCTTGACCCCATAGCTCACCCCATGGCGCCACATCCCGCACGGCCCTGTTATCGACCCCGAATCGATGCCACCACTGCTGCCCCAGTTAATGATCGCTCATGGTCCCCCCTCCCCAGTTCCCACCCGCTCCCCCTCCCCTGGCAAAACCCTACAGCCCCTCTTATAGGGTTTTTTGCCCTTTGACCCCACAGAAATCTCCCCCTTTGCCCCCCTGCGGAGCCTGGTCAATGGGTGAGTTATGGGGTCGATGGGGAGGGGAATATAGGGTCAGGGTTGGGGGGGTGCACCCCAAAGAGATCCCCCCCAAGAGCTGAAACTGTTTGGGTCAATATGGGATTTTCTATGGGGAGAATATGGGATGAGGGGGGTTCAACTGGGACCACCCCCCCACACTTTCACTCCCAGTATTGGGGTCAGAGGCAGCGAAACCCCACAGAGCATCGGGGTGGGGGATTTGGGGGGGAAAGGGGATGGTACCCCCTGCCCCATGCTATGGAGGGGCCCCCTCGGTCCCCAGCGCCTGTCACTGCCCATCACCGTCATCATTAGGGTCTGGTCCGGTGCCCCATGATGGTGGGGGGGGACAACAACTGAGGGCAGGGACAGGCTGACCCCAAATCTGAGTGGGAGGGAGCTGCCCCATGTGTGACCCCAAAACCCCAGAGCAGGGCCCACCTCGGAAAAATATAGGGTGGGGGGGGTCAGACCCATCACACCCCACAACAGTAGGGTCTGGGTACCCCACAACAGGAAAGGGACAGGCTGACCCCAAATCCCTTTGTGGAGCTGTCAGTGTGTGACCCCCAAACCCCTGAACAGGACCCTCTAGAACAATATCGGGGTGAGAAGGGGGGTCACACCCATAGCACCCCACAACAGTAGGGTCTGGGTACCCCACAACAGGAGAGGGACAGGCTGACCTCAAATCCCTTCATGGAGCTGCCAGCATGTCACCCCGAAACCCCATATAGGGGGTGGGGGCCGCAGCCCCACAGCCCGCATTAGGGTGAGGATTAGGGTCCCCCTGTTTTGGGGTTGGGGGGTGCTCCGGAGGGGAACAGAAGGGGCTCTGTGCCGGATCCCGCAGCAGCCGGGTCGCTCCTCCCTACTTCCCGGGGACAGAGCGGGGATTGTCCAGCGGGATCTTCCGTCTCCCGCAGCCTCGGGACTGGGAGCTGTGGGCAGCTGGAGAGGGGACTGGGGTCCCCCAACTGGGACGGGACCCCGCTGGGCCGAACCCTCAGCTTCATCAAGAGGATGACGGGGAAGACCAAGGTAGGAGAGTTATGGGGGGTTCGGGGTGGGTTTTAGGGTGTTTCAGGGACGTGATTCCCATCGATGGGACTGGGATGGGGTGTTGCAGCGGGGGCCCTTCGGGGTTGCTGCGCCCCAGCTTTCTCCCCCCACAGCGGGGTCTTTGGGGGTGGGAGGTCCCCCCAAAAAACACCCAGGAGCACTTAACGGGGTTTCACCCCGTCGCCTGCGTTGAAGGGCGGCGGTGGGTCCTGGTGGCACAACCAGTCTCAGTTGGCAACTTGTGGGGCCACGCAGTGACCCCCCATTCCTCGCTGTGGGGCCATATAGTGACCCCATTCCCCGCTGAGGGGCCACATGGCGACCCCATTCCTTCTTGTGGGGCCACATGGCGACCCCATTCCCCATTATGGGGCCACATGGTGACCCCATTCCTTCTTGTGGGGCCACACGGCGACCCCATTCCTGGTTGTGGGGTTGGGGTTCGGGGGGTGTTGACCAACGGCAGCCCCACAGTTGTGTCCCTCCCCCGCCCCGGCACCGTAACGGGGCCAGCGAGGCTGCTCCTGGCACCGGCGGCCCCGCTTGTCCGTCGGACCCGCCGCCCCCACCGGGGCCCCTCCGGCTCCATCCCAGCGGTTTCCTGCTTTTGGGGTTTTTTTTCGCCTTCCGGCTTCTTTCCCGTCTGGGACGGGCGGCAGAACCCTACTGAGACACCCCCCCG
>VXBP01003071.1:0-33654 GCA_013400115.1 Rhinopomastus cyanomelas | reverse complement strand
TGGCATTTATGACACAGTTTCTAGTTTGTGTGCACTGACTTGTGTAACCTTTCCTTCCATTCTGTATATAGTTATAGTGTTAATAAACCTTTCTGCAGTTTCCCTAAGCCATCCACTGTCTGGCATTGTCATCGAGACCTCACTGCTTTGCTTTCTTTTCTTTTACGTTAAATTGTGGTCCTGAACCGACCACAAAATTGGTGCCGAAAACCCGGGAGCAAAGCACTTTCTTAGTTTCAACCTGCTACAACCTTCTACTTCTAGATTGAGAACGTCTCTCCTTAAACTTGTCTTTCCCAAGAAATTCAGCTGATTTACATGAAATTTGATTTGTGCTCCTAACAGTTGCCTTATTAATCTATTCAACCAAACCACAGTGGTGGAAAAAAGAAGCTCTGCTCTTTGTGAGAAGTATTAATGTTCTAAAATGCTTTTGATTTCGTATGAGGCAAAAGTACTGAATGTTTGAAACACTGTCTAAGAAGAAATTTTGAAATGAAAAATGAAGTTTTCCAGAAAAATAAAACAGGCAGATGCTCCAAAAGGACTTCATTGTGAGTGGAAATTTAAACCAAAACGTACTCAGATAATTAAAATTAAGATGTGACTGACAATTTAGGTCACACATTTTACAGCATGGTTTTTGATACTGTGTATCCTCTAAATTTATTGTGAAGTGAAACAAATAGCTACAAAGGTCTTCTAAGAAAAATCATCTGCTTCTGGAGGGCCAGGATGTAGAAGAGAATCTTACAGTTCTGGAAGATGCTTCTGCAGTGCAGACACTGACACCTCTGAGTATAAGGAAGCCCAGCATCAGAGGATTCCCAGAATTATTTCAGGCTCTGAGCAGTTGTTGTGGGTTAAAATCATGAGAGCAGTTTGGCACGATAAGAAATTGGCAAGGGCATGAGAAATAGCTTACTGCAGTACTAGTCTGTAAGCTATTTCCATGGTCACTTCAAGAGGAATTTCTAGAGGAATACTTTCCCTACTCAAAATGGCTTCATGTACACCTCAGTTACTCAAAATGTACACTGAAGGCATATTTTACTGAGGCCCACAGGAAAAACAAAAAATAGCTTCACACAAGATCAGTAAATCGTGTCTTAAAACAACTGGATCCCAGATAAAGCACTAAAACATACTATAGAGAACACATACATATTGCGAGGTGAACGGATTTTCTTACAGCCTAAGCAAAAACAATCAACAACAAAATGGTGAACTAACAGAGAAATCTGTCTGAAATTTCACTCGGCACATTCTTTCTGTGGAAAGTGAAGTGATGGGAGAAAGTGATCAGCAGTTGTTAAGAAGAAAATACAAATTGGAACCAGCACTAGTTACTGTCCTATTTAAATACTTAGAATGCTTCACTTTTAGACATTAAATACGTTACTACATCTACACAAGAGAAATAATCCCTCTCACAATCCCTATCTGAATGTCACATTGCGTTGTTTATTCAGAAGCATTGCAAAACATTTATAGTTCTTGTACAGCTGCATAAAAATACATTTCTAACTGAAACATTACTAATCATGGACAAAATATTGCAACCATTTTAAAAAACCCAGAGAAATCTAAAGTAAAAGATCGAAACAGTCCAAGCCAAGAAATGAAGAAAAAGAACATGAAACTGGACGCTCTACAGGAGGGGGCGGCATGTCAGCATCACAACCAGAATCTAGCAGAGCCTTGTGGTCTGTTCTTATGAAAATGCACCCTGGTGTCCAACCTTCATCTTTTCTAAAAGTCATGTCCTGCCGTGTGCTACAATCTAAGTGGCAGCAGTGAAAATCCTGCATCTTTGTCCTAGTTCAGACTCTCTTCTCCTTTCCTTCTTTGCAGTTCTCCATCCGAGTGTCACCACAATAACACTGGTTGTCAGATCAACAAATTTCAGAATGCGTCAATTTGTGTCCCTGTTCCTGCCCATCACAAAACCAGGAGCTTTCCTACTTCTGGGGCATTTAGCTTTCAGGGTGTGGACAATACTGGAGTGATCACATGGAAGACAGCACGATGTATCTAGTGTGCTACCCACCTTGCTTCTCCAGCCTTGCTGCCCTTCAGCTCCTGCCTACTGTAGCTACTGCAGCCAGGTCAGCCCCACCACTGACCGCATTTTTGAGCGCTGCCTGACTCAGCAGCCCTGGCCCTGCATACTAATTGGCACATTTAATGACTTTCTCTTACTCTCCCTCCTGTCTCCTCCTGTGCTGCAGTCTGGAAGCAGTGGAGCCCAGCTGCCATGGAAACTGAGCCTCCAAACACCCTGCCATAGAAGCCTTTGGAGAAGATTCTAGTTCTGAAGCTCAAATGAAAAGGAGGATGCTTGAGGGGGTGTAAAAGTGTAGGTGTGGTATGGGGAGCATTTCCCTTGACTGTGGCATGAGTGGGCCTGGGATGTCCTGCCAAAGCACTGCACAACCTGAATGTATACTGGACATGAAAAATCAGGCATTCACAGGAAAAACAGATTAACCCTCTACTACCTTTTTTTTTTCAGAATGTTTATGTGTTTCTCAACCCCTTCCCTTCCACTCTCAGTGTTGATCAAATGGTGCAAATGCGTTCACACTTTGTGCAATCAAAGGGGTTTTGAGAGTATCAAAAATGACCCACCTATCCAAAGGACTGTTTGTAGCCAGATGAAGTGCTGATTGCAGTGACTGAAAAGTTCAAGGCAGCCTCAGATCTTCCACCGCACAAGCTGGCAGAGGACAAATGCCAGCCTAGTCAATAGAACTGTGATCCTACGCCCAGGCTTTCACTCCTGTTTCCCTTCTCCAGTCCCACGGGACTGCAGTTGCAAGGAAATGCAGCCTTTGTGGCACTGTCTGTGTATGTTGATGTCTTTTCTGAGCAGGCACCTAATTCAACTCCAGCTCTGTGTCCAGAAACATTTTGGACCCTGCTTCAGGCCATGTGGCAATGGGAACTGCACTATTATCCTCAGTTCTTCCTCCTGAGGATTTCTGGACATATTAAGGGTGAAGATGACTATGCACTTAAATCTAAGCACCCACATTTCAGCCTTCAAAGGATACCATCACTTGCACCCATTCTGCTTGTAAACTTTCAGGCCAGTAATGGAGATTCTCCTGTCTAAGCAAAGTTCCCCATGATATGATTTATTAATGCAGGGAGCCCTCAGAAGGTCAGTAAAACTGGCGTGCTCCCAAAAACACACAAACAAACAAAACAAGGAAGAAAAAAAACCCCACTGTTCTCCCAGTGAAACATTCAAAAAATTTTAGACTGGGTCAGCACATTTCCAAGGACTAGATGGAGCTGACTATATTACAAGTCAGACTCTCACATACAAGGGATACAACAAATGTTTCAACTCTCATTCTCTGTCCTAACCACTCAAACAACCGATTTAACACTGAGAATTTTACTTCAGATCCAAGTCAGAATGTGCCATACCATGAAGTGTTGCAGGCTTTTGGAGCTGAAATATCTGAGACACCAATCAAACATCCCATATGACATTCCTATCAGGCAGGGGGAGGTACCACAGTGTAGGCTAGGCAGCATAGTGAGACAGATCTCAGGCATGACAACCTGCTTCCCATGGAGATACTTTGCCAAACAACGTTTGAAACACAAAATATTAGAGGGTTACAGGATTACTAGCAAATAGAGAAATTGGTTGTTACCAAAGTTGTCTGAAGGTATGTAGGGAAACTGCAGGTGTATGACTATAATTAAAAAGAACAACTATGCTGAGAGCTGAGTAAAAACCAGTCTGCCTGTATCTTTCTGGGCAGAGTGGGAAAAAAAGCTTCTGCAAGATTCCACTCTACCAATCCAGTAGTGGCCACCAGGGAGTCAAGATGAATGTGTGCAAAAAAGTGATGAGGCAAAGCATATGTGGATTTTCAAAACATGTGTGATAAGGCTCTACATCAAAAATTATTTTAAAAAAAGCTGCTGCAAGGTTTAAGCATTTTTATGTACTGAAGTCTGGTTAAAGGACAAGAAACCACATGTAGGACTTCTTGGTACAGACAGAAGGCAGTAGTGGAGTCCTCAGAGGTCAATGTCATCAGTGGCCTGAAGGTCGAAGGGCACTGTAAATTATCTGAGTGTAGGGGTGATAGTAAGTTCTTGGAGAGAATTGTGATAAGGATTTCAGAAAAGAGAGGAGGCAGCAGATGAGCAGATGTTAACTACATGCATGATAAATAGGTGTAATAACATAGTAACCTATGTGTATACCCAACACTGGCAGCTGCATCTTGGGAAGAAGATCATGTCATCTCTGACATGAACAGCTCAGTGAGTGACAAGCTGCCAGAAAAACTCAAGACTATAAGCATCACTAGCACAGGTACTAACAAAACAGCACAGGGTATAATTCTGCTGCTTTACACAGCCACAGGCTTGTACATGACTCTCGTGCTGTGTGTAGTGCTAGTCTCCACTGCTCAGAGTGGATGTAATGTAGTCAGAGAGGCACAGAAAAGGAGAAATAAAATCCTTAAGTTGAGGCTTACAAAATCATTAAATTGACGGATGAAGAGAGGTCAATCAACAACTGCAGAACTGTTATTAGCAGAGCCAGAAATGCTGTAATGAAAGTACACTCAATGAAACAAAGTACAAAGTTCAGAACAAGTAAAAGTAAGTTGGTTTTTTTTTTTTTTACATTATGGTTATTAAACTTCTGGAACTGCCACAGTTATGAAGGTAGATATAACCTTCAGTAAGTGGGAACAAGCATTAGACAAGTTCATAAACAGATAGTGATGTGAGCTGTCAAGAATGTACCCTAACATCACAAGAAACAACCCAGAAAGATCGTTAGAAACAGGGCAGAGAGCTTGCAAGCAAATCTGATTTACAGTTAAGAACAAGCATAGTAGTTTCTTAGAAAGACTGGAGAGTCACATGCGTGTTGAGCTTGTTGATTGCAGGCCAGTGCAATCAAGACAGTATCTGCCTTGTCAGACAGAATTAGGGGAGAATGGAGAGATCCACATACCTAGGAGATGTCTAAGTGTGAAGATGGGCCCAGTTTGCACCTGAATGTATTGCTTATTGTCAGGTACTGCATGCATCTCACATAAGAAGGACAGGCTTAAATCTTCCATGTGTCAGGAAAAATCTCCTTTGCATGTTGAATTAAAACATGGTGAAAAGTTAGAAGATCTTTGCCAATGTACAACAAGTCATGTTTTTGAGCAGCCAAGTATGTTTACAGGTACTGGGTTCAGCCATTTGTGAATATAATTAATCAGAGCAACTGATCACATGTTTGCACTTATATAGTTTCATAGGATCATAGGATGTTAGGGGTTGGAAGGGACCCAAGAGATCATCAAGTCCAAACCCCCTGCCGGAGCAGGACAAAACTATCTAACACAGATCACAGAGGAACGCATCCAGGCGGGCCTTGAAAGTCCCCAGAGAAGGAGACTCCACGACCTCCCTGGGGAGTCTGTTCCAGTGCTCTGTGACCCTCACAGTAAAGAAGTTCCCCCTTGTGTTGAGGCGGAACCTCCTCTGCTGCAACTTACACCCATTGCTCCTTGTCCTGTCACAGGGAGCAAGTGAAAAGAGCCTGTCCCCCCCCTCCTGGCCAGCCTTCAGGTACTTATAAACATTTATCAAATCTCCCCTAAGTCTTCTCTTCTCCAGACTAAAAAGCCCCAAGTCCCTCAGCCTCTCCTCATAAGCCATGCCCTCCTGTCCCCTCATCATCCTCGTAGCCCTCCACTGGACCCTCTCCAGTAGATCCCTGTCCCACTTAAACTGGGGGGCCCAAAACTGAACACAGTACTCAAGATGAGGCCTCACCAGGGCAGAGTAGAGGGGGAGAAGAACCTCCCTCGATCTGCTGGACACACTCCTCCTAATAGACCCCAGGATCCCATTGGCCTTCTTGGCCACCAGGGCACATTGCTGTGCCATGGTTAACCTGTTGTCCACCAGGACCCCCAGGTCCCTCTCCACAGGACTGCTTTCCAGTAGATCACCTCCCAGCCTGTACTGGTGGAGTTTCTGTATAAATATATAAATACATATATCACACATATGATAAATAAGGGTTGTGGGTTTTTTGTCGTAGAGTGAAAGATTCCAGTACCACTAGCAATCTGAATATGCACTATGGAAAAATAAATTAATTATAGGCTCTAATAGTGTTTTTATAACAGAACCTCTGTTTACTCCTGTACATTTGCTAGGTTGTACTCAGCAGATGAGGGAACTATCAAATATTTTTTTGTGGCTACCTGCTTAAGTCCTTTTACATATGTCTTTATGCAAAAATAAATACAATGTATCAGCAAAGGGATTTGACCATGGAAGGTTCAAACTGCAGCAGACACCAGATCTGTTGTCTGCTTGGACTAACTACCCTGTCTCTGAATTGTTACACTAAAAGAATGTAAATTAAATCGGCACTGGGGCCAGATGTTGACATAGTGTTTACAGCAAACCTGTGGCTTCTTTGCTAACTTTCAGAAGAACAGATTTTCATCTTGCATCTGGGACATCCCGAAGGTGTATGTGCTGCTGGGATATGGGAAGGTATATGGGAAAGTTGTAGCAGGAGAGAATAGAGCCAGTGTTCTTCCAGACACTAATACGGGAGTCAAGCCCTTCTTAGCAGCATGCTAGACTGGCTTGAGTAGTCAAGAATCACAGAGTAGTTTTGTTTGGAAGGGACTTTTAAGATTGTCAAGTCTAGCCATTAGCTCTGCACTGCCAGATCACCACTAAGCCAAGACCCTAAGCACCACATCTACATGTCTTTTAAATATCTCCAGAGATGGTGACTCCACCACTTCCCTAGGCAGCCTTTTCCAATGTATAACAACTCTTTCAGTAAAGAGATTTTTCCTAATATACAATCTAAACAATGTGCTGCAATTTGAGCTCACATTCTCTTGTCCTCTCACTTTTTTCTGGGGAGAATAGACCCCACTTCACTACAACCCCCTTTCAGGCAGTTGTACTGAGTGGTAAGTCTCCCCTGAGCCTCCATATCTCCAGACTAAACAGACTCGGTTCCCTCAGCTGGTCCTCAAAGGACTTCTGCTGTAGATACTTTACCAGCTTTATTGCCCTTTGAACCCTCTTCAGTACCTCAATATACTTCTTGTAGTGAGTAGTCCAGAACTGATCACAGTATTTAGGCATGGCCTCACCAGTACAGAGTGTGTACAGATCATCAGTTTCCTTCCCCAGTCCTGCTGATGTCACACACTATTTCCGACACAAGCCAGAAAGCTACTCACCACCTAAGAACACTGCTGGCTCATAGACAGGTGGCTGGCAACCAACACCCCCAGGTCTGGGGTCAACTGCTGGTCAGTTTTCCATCCACTCTTCCCCAAGCACGTATCATTACAGGGTGTTGTTGTGACCCAAGTGCAAAACCAGGAACTTGGCATTGTTGAACCTCATGAAATTGGTCTCAGCTCATTCATCCAGCCTGTCTAGATCCTTCTATAGACCCTGTCTACCTTCAAGTAGATCAACACTCCAGCCTAATTTGGTGAAATCTGCAAACTCAAATACAGGTGCACTTGATCCTGTGAAGACTGTCAAGCCCAACTATCCACCCTAAGCCACCCTGCCCTGTAAACCATGTTTTCTAGTGCCATATCTACAAATTTTTTTGACACTTCAGGGACAGTGACTCCAACACCTCCTTGGACAGACTGTTTCAATACTTGACCACTCTTTCAGTGAAGAAAATTTTCCTGATGTCCCCTGGCCGATCTTGAGGCCATTTCCTCTCATGACTTCATTAAAGCTATTGACACTGACATTGAGAGCCCCATCTGTAAGTCTGCTGATGATACCAAGATGGGTGGTGCAGTCAATATGCTAGAGGGACAGGATGCCATCCAGAGGGACCTGCACAGGCTAGAGAAGTGGGCCCAGGTGAACCTCATGAGGTTCAACAAGGCCAAGTGCAGGGTTCTGCACCTTGAATAAGGCAAGCAGAGATTGCCCCCACTGGTTGAGGATACACTTGAAAGCAGCAAAGGGAAAAGACCTTGCAGTGCTATTGGACCAAAAGCTGGACACGAACCACCAGTGTGCAATTGCCAGCCACATCTGGGCTGTATCAAAAGAAGTGTGGCCAGTAGAATCATAGAATCGTAGAATCATTACGGATTGGAAGGGACCTTGAAAGATCATCTAGTCCAATCCCCCTGACACCTACACCAAGTCACAAAGGNTAACCACGCCCCTTGTGATCCACCCCAGGATGCTGTTGGCCCTCTTGGCCACAAGTGCACACTGCTGGCTCATAGTCATCCTGCTGTCCACCAGGTCCCCCCCACATCCCTCTCTCCCACACTACTCTCCAACAGCTCAGTCCCAAGCCTATACTCGTACCTGGGGTTGTTCTTGCCCACATGCAAGACTCTACACTTACCCTTGTTATACCTCATTACATTTTTCTCAGACCAGCTCTCCAGCCTGTCCAGGTCTTGCTGAATGGCAGCACAGTCTGCAGGGGTGTCGGCGACACCACCCAGCTTTGTGTCGTCAGCAAACTTGCTGACAGTGCATGCCAATCCCTCATCTAAGTCATCAATGAATAGATTGAACAGGACTGGTCCCAGCGCTGACCCCTGCCAACTCTCTCAACACTTTAGGATGTACCCCATTTGTCCCCACAGATTTGTGGACATCAGTGTGGAGCAGCAGGTCCCTGACCATCTGCTCCTGGATTGTGAGGGGACATTTTGCTCCTGGTCCTCATCTCTTGGCTTGGAGGGCTGGCTTTCCCCAGGTGTTTCCATTAATAAAGACTGAGGCAGAGGAGGCATTAAGAACCCCAGCCTTATCCTTATCATTTGTCACTATATTTTCTCCTGGGTTGAGCAGGGGATGGAGGCTCTCCTTGGTCTCTCTTTTGTTATTAAATATTTAGAGAAGCTTTTCTTGCTGTCTTCTACTTTTAAAGCCAGATTTATTTCTAGCTGGGCTTTGGATCTTCTAATTAACTCCCTGCACAACCTAACAATATCCTTGTACTCATTATGAGTGGCCTGCCCCTTCTTCCAGAGGCCATAAATTCTCATTTTTGCTTGGTTTTCAGCCAAATATTCCTATTTAGCTAGGGTGGTCTTCTATGCTGCAGGCTTGTCTTAGGGCACATGGGGATGGCCTGCTCCTCTGTCTTTAAGGTTTCCTCCTTAAGGAGTGTCCAGCCTTCCTGGACTCCCCTATCCTTCAAAATGGATTCCCAAGGGATTCTATCAAATCACCCCCCAAACAAATCAAAGTCTTCAGAAGTCCCAAGTTACAGTTTGGCTGTCTCCCATCCTAACATTTCTGATCATAGAGAACTTCGTAATTTCATGGTCACTGTTCCCCAGACAGCTTCCAACTGCCACATCCTCCACAAGACCTTCTCTGTTCACAAATAGGAAGTCCAGCAGGGTGCCTTCCCTGGTTGGCTCACTTAGCACCTGTGTGTGGAAGGAACCTTCTGGACTGTTCCCTCTGCTATGCTGTATTTCCAGCAGATTAAATTCCCCCACAAAGGCAACAGCAAGTGCTGTGAGATTTCTCCCACTGGGTTATATAAAGCTTCATCCACCTCTATAGCAGACTCCCACAGCAATATCAGCTTTATTGGCACTTAACCTAATCCAGACACTCTCGACCCCATAATCACTACACTTGATTTCTCGGCTTTCATAGCATTCCCTAACATACAGGGCCACTCCACCCCCTCTTCTTCCCTGTCTATCCCTCCTAAAGAGCTTGTAGCCATCAGTTGTGGCACTCCAATCATGCAAAGCATCCCATCATGTTCCCGTAATAGCCACTATGTCATAGTGCTCCTGCTGCACCATGGCTCCAAGCTCCCCGCGTCTGTGGCTCATGCCGCGTGCACTGCAATACACACACTTCAGATGAGACAGCGATGCCAGCTCCTGCTTGTGAGTGCAGGCCCTACGTCCTACCAAACCTTTGTCAGGTGCTTCCATGATTTCTAAACAGCAATTTCTTCCTGCAAATGAAAAGGCAAAGCAAGAGTCCTCTCTAGTCCACTACCCTGCAAGCCCTGGCATGCTTTGTTTTGGCTTATTCCTAACAGGCCCAGTTATCTCCCCTTCCCCCTTCACATCTAGTTTAAGGCTCTAGCAAGGCCAAGGGGTAATGGTTTTAAACTGAAAGAGATTTAGGTTGGAGATTTGGAAAAAGTTTAGTGTGAGGGTAGTGAGACACTGGAACAGGTTACCGAGAGAGGTTGTGGAGGCACCATCCTTGGAACCCTTCAAGGCCAGCTTGGATGGAGCTCTGAGCAACCGGATCTAGTGGCAGATGTCCCTTCACATATAGGGCGAGTGGAGCTCAATGATCTTTAAGGTCCCTTTGAACCCTAACCTTTTTATCATTCTATTATTCTTATGAGGACAGTAGTCCCAACTCTCTCTTAAGAGAGAGAGTTAGGACTACTTAGCCTGGAGAAGACCAAGAGGAGACGTTATCCATGTCTATAAATAAATACCTGATGAGTGGAGACAGTAGGTAATGGTTTTATGATCTCTGTGGAGAAGTTTTGAGCAGAGCACAGATATGCATTAATGGCTGTAATGAATGTACATGGAAACTCCGGTGAGAACCTGTCACGATCCAGTATGAAAGCCCCTAAGCAGTTAACACTTAACATGTGAACCTGTAGCTTTCTGATCTAAAGGGTAACTTCCATCTTGCTGAAACAAGCAACATTCATGATAAACCTTGTCACAAATAGAAGACATTTGCATTTTTTGATGGGCTTATGCTAAAAAGGGAAGTTCAAAATCTTATAAAAAAAAGAAAATGTGAAGAACATACAAGGAAGATACAGATGGACCAGAAAATTATGTACATCTCTCAATCCTTCCAAGTCTTCCTCTTTCAATACTTGATAATAAATAGATGACACTGGGAATCAATGTCAAAGCAAAATTTATTTTGTCTATTGTCAAACAGATGCATCTGTGAAGCTTGAACCCATCCTGCTTGGAATGTGGAAGGTTAATGCCTAATTAAACCTAACCAAAGTCAGGGTAGACAGCATGGATGATCAAAGAACAAGTTTTACCATGGTCATAGACAGGCTACAAAATCAGAAGTGATTTTCTGTTGTGTATATGGTTTTTGTAAGCCCTGAGAGAAGCTAAGAAGTTTCAAGAGCTGCAGAGCTATTGGCAAGTATTTCCATAAATATGAAATATTTTATCTTCAAAACTTTTTCTTTGCCATGACAAATCATCCACTTTAAGCACAAATACTAGTAACACTTCTTGAAATATGCTGTGCAAACTAAAGACAGAGTGAACTTATCCATACAAAATGAAGTATCTGTCCTCTTCTGCTACTCATGTAGATACCCTGTTGAAGCAAATACTTCTAACACAATCATTAGTTTTGGTTCTTCAGGCTCTACAAAGTACCAGCGAAGAACTGTCAGTCACACACTAAGTCCTCTGGTGCTCTTGCACCCTGTTATATGGTTCATCTACATCACACTATTCCCTTCAAAAACTCCATCGTGCCACCTTAAGTTAGATGGTTTTTCTTTCCAGTTCATAGGCTGCCCAAGAATCTCATTTCTCTCATGGCAGAAACTAGTTTTTAGGCTCTTGCTTAAATTCTTACATGGCCAGCTTGCATTCATTTGTTCTTATGCAAACATTGTCCTTTTGTTTAAATAGTATTTTTCCTTCCCTGATGTTTATTTACTTTTCTGATGTGTTCATACAGCACAGTTCTTTTAGACTGTGCTTCAACAAAGGAATGAATGCCCTGGTACTGTAATTTGGTTTGGAGAAGTATTCTGTCTTTCCCAAAACCAGGGAAAAAAAGAAGGATTGTTTTTCAGCTGGATTGTTTCGTAAATACAGTTTGTTCAGTGGCTGCAGAAGCACTTGTGCTGGTGCAGAAAAGTAGAGATGCAGAAATTAGCTGTTGAGACTAGCATGAGAGTAGAACGCTGTCTTTGGACAGCTGGGCTGGCTTATGGTGCTTGAAGAGTTCATAGAATTATTTGTTTCCTGCCACAGAATAGGGTGCCCGTGTTCCAGGCTGTTTAAAGATCTCTTGTCTATACATGTTCCAAGTGTAGCCCTCATGTTCTCAGCCCCATTAGCCACTTTGCCTGTATCTTCATATTAATTGCTGTCCTTTCAAGGCCTGATGTAAAAAAATAACTTTGCTTTGAGGTCAGACAAACTCTCCTTCCAACATTATTAACTTCTGAAGTGGTAACATTTTCTTCCTCATTTAAACAGTTCAAGGAACTTTCTCCTATTTATTTTAATATACTTTTCAAAGTCAGTCTCAGGCACTTTATGGCACTTTGAAATAAGTCCCTCTTCATCATTAGCCTTTCCCTCTGGCATGTTTTTGCTTACCTCCAGTGTCTTTTATCAGGTGNGGCTCCTCAGTTCAAGAGGGATGTGGAGCTGCTGGAGAGAGTCCAGTGTAGGGCAATGAAGATGATGAAGGAGGTGGAGCACCTCCCTTATGAGGAGAGGCTGAGGGAGCTGGGTCTCTTTACCTTAGAGAAAAGGCATTTGAGGTGTGACCACATTAATGTCTACAAACACTTGAGGGGTGGGGGTCAGGAGGATGGAGCTGGGCTCTTCTCAACGTCATCTAGTGATAGGATGAGGGGCAATGGTTGTAAGCTAGAACATAGGAGGTTCCACATCAACCTGAGAAGGAACTTCTTCACAGTGAGGGTGAGGAAGCACTGGAACAGGTTGCCCAGGGATGTTGTGGCATCTCCTTCACTGGAGACATTTAAGACCCTGTCTGGTTGTGTTCCTGTGTGACTTGGTTTAGGTGATCCTGCTGTTGCAGGCGGATTGGACTAGATGATCTTTCAAGGTCCCTTCCAATCCCTAATGATTCTATGATTCTATGAAATCACAGACAGTTCTGCAACACATTGCTCACTGTCTTCTAATCTGGTCTAGGGACCAAATTTCAACTACTTTCTCTACCTTTATTTAAAAGAATCATAGAATCATATAATCCATCCCTATCCCTAAGCTTTCTTACAATGTGAAATTATTCAATTACAGGCACAGAGTAGTTGCCTGCTTTATGTAACCTGAAGTCTAAACAGATCCAGATCTTTTTTTCTCTATTTTTATCCTAAAGAAATCTATTAAGATATTTTAAAATAGTGTCAGATTATAAAGAACTAGGATAGAAGCTTACTTTTTTTCTGATTGTGTTAATTAACATAATGTTGTTTTCCATATCCCTAATGACATAACTGAGCATGTATAAATGCAATGTACCTTTAAAGCAGCTGGTTTGCACTTGGTCAATTACACAAAGAGAAAAATGCACATCCCAGAAAAAAGGAGCATTCGACCTGTTGTGAACAGCTCTGCAGTCTGCATCAAGCTGGTGTCACAGTTTTAGAGCTAGTGGTGCCTGCAGACTAGACATACTTTCAGTCTCATGTTGTACAGTGGAGCTGTATAAAGCTTGCTGTGAAACTCCTTTGTAACTCTTAGTTTATGCCATTTTAGCTGTGCTTAAAGCTGTATTTGAAGGGCTCCTTACTGTGTGTATTACAGCATAGCCTTCTGTTTCCTCCTTTTCTATTGAGTGTTTCGTTCTACTAACTAAAGCTGATTTGGACAGTAAAAAGAAGGTTAACATTGCATAATATGTAGGGATATACAAGCTGGCTGCAAACCCACCATTTAGTCCCTCTTCAAACTGCCATGGAAACACTTGTTGGTCGAGACTGCACTTACCTCTATGCATGACTGATTTAAAACATTGCAACTGTGCATGTCTATAGAAACAGGTAGGAGCTGGTTAAGATATATCTTTTGATCACTTTCAATAGAATTCCCTTTTGGAGAAAACGGCAATATTTGGCCTGTATATATTAAACAATGTATATGCTTTATTTTGTGGCTAGAAGGCTTACTGCTGAGGGGCACATTTCCACTCTGTGTATTGCCATTGAGCTTTATTTTAATGTGGTTAGGCTTTTCCTACAGAAGTACTCAACATTAGATTCTTCTCTCTAAAAAATTACTGATACAGCATGAAGGCCAGTGCTAGCATACAAGGAGCAGAAAAAGTCACTCAACTGAAAAATGCACTGTGTCCATTTTTCACTGGTGCTTTCAATGTAGAAAACAAGATGAGACAGTGGTGCCAAAACTGTGGCATGAAATATTCTGTTCTATTTTGATCTTTCTTTTTTCTCTGTGTCTTGTTATTCTAAAGATGATTTAAAATTCTGCTTGCTGAATCCAAAAACAAACAGCTCATACATATAACAGGCTGTCAAGAATGCAGGAACCTGCCCTTTGCTTAGCTCACAAGCAAGAAAAATCTCCTACAAGGATACTGCCAGCCAGCTATGCTCCACTAAATCTCAGCCAGAAAAAAACATTGGCAGCATAATCAGCTGCAAAAGGACTGCATGCAGAGCACTAACTTGCAGAGACCAGGCTATCAGCATATTAAAGTGACTTGGTGGTGACAGGCATCTGGTAAATCAGTCTGGAAAGAACCTGTATACTCCAGATAACATCATATTTGTGGGGTTGGTCTCAGGCAGTACAAGGAAGGTAGATGACAAAAAAATTAGGACAAACAATTTGTAATTGTTATGTCTGTCATTTGTGATGTTTTCTTCCTCCCTTTTGCTTTTTTTCTGCTGGTATTAAAACAATTGCAACACTGATGTGTTATCACAGAATATCTGACAGTATATTACATGAACTGTTGTTTATTTTCCTGAAATCCTAAAACCAAAACAAGAAAATTAAAAATGAAAAAGAAAATGGAAATTATTTCTTTGCCCTGGTCAGATTTTTCCCTTTCTGCGTATATTATTAATTCCAGATTTTATAGACTTAATCTTGCAGGTCATATAATAATTTGAAAGACTTCCTTCACCTACACACCTTAGAATGTATTAAATTATATTATAAAATAGCATCCTAATGGAGGCTGAAACTGCATCACATTTTATATATCAGTTGAAAAAAACTAAAAAAACCCCAACAACTTACATTTCCAGAAAAAACATTTGTTTGCTTTATGGTGTGGCATGCAAGGGTTGAATCACAGAATGATGTAATTTTTTTTTGCCCTTTAGATATAGAAGTGAACGCAGAAGTGAAAACAGATGTAAAGCCATTAAAAATTTGCAGTTAACAAGGATAAAGGTAAAAATCCTGTCCTCAGTGATGTCAGCTTGCTCATTGGTCTGGAAGCTAGACAAGTTTTCATTCTTTGAAAATGTACCAGTGTTTTTCTGCTTTTATAAAAACTGTGCAGTCTATAAAACTAACTGCTTAGATCATATTCCTTTTCAACAGCAAGAGAAAAAAACCCCCAGTGTTTTGTGCTTTAAAGTATCACAGCCTTAAATTTCCTTATCTCTAAATAGAAAAAAGGGAAAAAAATGCCACAACAAATTAAAGGCATGATTATTCCAGGTCAAATCAACAACTAAAATTTAAAACTAACTACACTGATCAGCAAAGAGACAAAATGTAACTTGAGCAAAGTTGTACTTCCTTAGGCTTTAAACTAAGGATGACCTACTTGGGACATTAAACTTTTCACCAAAACAAATATGTGTTGGGGAATAGCTTGAAAACAGACCATATAAATTCTATGCCTTCCTGGAAAACAAAGCAAGGGTGTAAGACTAAAGAGAATAGTTTTGAAACTTCATTTGCATCATCTCTCAGAGTTGGTACCTCTATTTAAGTATCTCAATGAGTCTGACTCTGCTCCAAAAGAATAAACATTAACTTCTAAAAGTATATTCAAGGGTATTAAGCTAGGTACAATTCTTGAAAGCATTTCAGTACACAAGGAATAACAAAATTACTTCCCACATATGTGTAGTTTTTTTCTACATATTTGTGTACCTGCTTGATGAAGGCAGAAGCATTTGATTTACTGCCATCTTTCCTAAGTTTTTCATCTCACTTTGATACCAGATGGACACTTCCTCACTCACCTTAAATCAGGCCTTCTTCCTAGAGCTTGGCCACAGCTAGAAGCTTGACAGCATTTTGTAAGCACTTCGACCCCATTTTATGTAAGACTAGATTAATGCAAAACCAAGTTATCTCTCTAGTCAAATCACAAATTTCCTGCAAGATGCAAAATCACCTCAGGTTGGATCCTTCATCTTTTGGGAAGCTTGGAGAGCTGTTCCTGACAACTTCTTATAAACTTCAGTACTGTTCATGGTGTAAGATACTGAAAAGGCTTCCTAAAGTCATACGTGTTACAGCTATACAGGTAATGTCATCTGGCTCTGACTGACCCAAGCTTTGGCTAATGACTTCCTTTTCCCCATATTGGACACAATGCAACAGTGCCTGGATGGCCAGGTGTTCCACCAGGCCGCTGAAGGACCCAGAGAGCAGTGAAGATCTAAATGGCATGCAGTATAACACACTGCTTCCCTTGTTCCCCGTTTCCACTCACCATCAGCAGCTCTTTGCTATGGATGCCTCAGTCTCAGAGCCAGATTCGTAGGCTCGGCTCTGTTACTAGCTGATGCTGTTCTTTCATCTTCTCGATCCTGCTACACATAGCACTTTATAGTCTAATTGTCTAATTCCTTTCCAAGCTTCCTGAGTTCTGTGAGCCAAAGAGTGCCCATTGTTCTTTGGGCCCAGGAAAAAAAATGCGTATTTAGGAAAACTGCCTAGCAACTCCTTTCCTTATTGCAAGTTGAGAGAGTTCATTTGCATAAGAAAACCTTTCTGCTGGAAGACTGCAAATACTCTGCTGGGAGTTGATTCTGCGACCAGTCCTAAAAGGAGAGCTCCCGTTCAGTCCTGCTCCCTCTGGGTGGCCTTTCTGTGTGTTCTCACCATCAGTGGGGCCACAGGCACAGTCGCTCTGCAGCAGCCAGGAGCTGCCACTCTAGTTTCTGACTGGGCTCACAGTGCTCCCAAAGATTTTTTTCTCATTTTTTTCCCACATCCTTTCCTCACGCTGTGTGCATCTCACATTACAAAGTCAACAGCTTCAGCTGCTAACCTTTTGAGTTCAGTCATTTGCTTTGCTGATTTCCTGCCAAAAGTTACAATCTGTAGCACTATAGTAGAGTATCTCTTTCTCCAGATATTTACAAAGGGTTTCTCCCCACAATTACTAAACGGCATCAATGGTTTGCACAAAGACCTGGTCCAAGAACGACGACTATAGAACTCACTTCATGATTTCTCTTTCTGTCCTATGCCTGCTCTCTACAAAATGTCACCCCTCAACTTTATACTTTCTAAAGCAATGGCTTTTTTTTTCTAAAGCATTGGCTCTAGCACACTCAACATACAGAGCCTGCACCAATATTCCAACTACAATATGCCGGCTAGCATCCAGTAAATTGCAAAGTGGGTTGATATTGAGGACATGGCCCTTTTATGTGCTAAACATCTAAACAGCAGTCAAATTATTTCAGCACCTGCAAAAATGGCTTTGTAGGACTCTGCTGCCTCTTAATGGAATGAGCCAATTTTGATCAGAGTTCTGCAAAGCTCTCAAAATCGTGGTTCATAAAGCTAATTTCAATGTGTGAATCATTGCTTTCCTGCAATTTATATCCATATGTGTGGTTATTTTTGAGAATGATTCAGTTTTGTATATATAGTTTTAAAAGGACTTTTTAAGTTAATGAACATCTGTGCTAAGAGCCCCTCAACAGAAAAGCTTGTGTCAGCCTCCAGTGATGCTGACTGTGTAAACTTCCTGCTAATCTGCAGGCATGCATATGGATCCTCAGGCTCTTAGTGACTGCATACAACAGGAGTAACCCCAGTAAAAAGCCTCACCAGTAAAATGCTTTAAAAATGGGATGGGAAAGCCAGAATTTACATCCATTTGAGAACAGTAACATCTGTATATAATCAAAATGGCACTAAATGGTAATTTCTCAAAGCCTTTAACAGAAGCAAACAGAGGCAAAATTTTCATTTGAAAATTTTCAAACAGTTTTATTAAGTTTGTGATTGACATACATTCAGAGCTCTTAGCTACAGTGTGCTTCATCATGATTTCTACACTTCCTGGAATATGTTACTAGGTGTTGATTTCTGGCTGAACTTATTTTCTCAAGATGAAACTATTTCTTGACACCCTGCATGAGAACAACACAGCTACAAATCTGGTGTGGGTGGATTAACAAAGGAATAATTAGATGCCCAAATTCAATGGGTAGTCAAGTAACTAGTCACAGAAGGAAGGTCACTCTGCTCTAGTTCATCTTTTAATCAGCTCAGTTTTCAACCTAGTTAAGTTTTTCTGTTTCTGCCCTCTCTACACTCTTTGATCTTGTAGAACAAAGGAGAATGTGCTCCAGGAGCTGAGGAACTGGGTTGTCACTTGCACTTTGCATATAACAGGGGGCTTAAATCTCACAAAACAAAGTATGTCACAACCTTCTAGTTAAAAACGTCATTTCTCTATTATTAAGAAATAATAGCCATTAATAACACAAGGAAGTTTAGAAAAAAGTAGCACAGTATGCATGCTGGACATCCTATGTTCCTTCTCCTAGCACTAAAACTTCCTTGGACTCCTATCTTAAGGTCTGTGTTGGTGAAAGCAGATGGACCAGTAACCCTGTGTGAAGAGTATGAGAAAGCTTCATGTGAGAAATGACTACATCTTTAGCCATACTAAAAAGATGGAACTGTATTTGCTTGAAACAAAACTAAATTTGGCCTCGTGGTGTAGAACTGAACATGTTAGAAAATGGCAATTCCAGACAAAATGATGCTTGCAGTCAGGGATATGTAAGTTAGAGCTGGGGAAAGAGCATGCCTCCTGCACACAGCAGAATATCCTCCTGCAAGCTGTAACACTCATCCAGCCATGCTGCTAATCCTTTAGCTTCATGGTACTACCACATCTCAGTGCATACAAGTTTCCAAATGCTGACATCATGATGACCTTTAGGAAGCTCCTAGAAGTCCATAAAAATCACATAGCCTAATTCTGCACGTGACTGTATTACTGTAAGTTCAGGGTTACTGCACTGACTTCAAGGTAGACAACTTGGATGTATGTACCTCTGGCTGGCCCATTATTTCCTGTATTGTTTCGACTTGCATGAAATCATTTGTGCCCATCCTCCAGGGCTGCTGGAACCCTCTGTCCTCCCTAGCACTACACATGATGCAATGAGCCTCTGACAGGGGAAGATAGCTGAGAATTCCATGTAAGGAAGCAGATAATTTCCTTTTGAGCAATGGATGCAAAAATAGCAGTTAATAAAAAGCCTTCAAACTGTGCCTTCAAACTGTGACAATTCAATACACACACCTACAAGGATCCCTTGACAAGCTGCTTGACTTCTCAGCAACTCCTTCTTGTTTTCTTTAGTGCAGTCTCCTCCAAACACCCACACACAGGTATTCATCTCTGTAGTGACAGCTGAGACCTGCAGGTATTTGTTGCTACTGCCCTTTCAGAATAGACAGACTCTTACTTTTCACTGTAAACATTTGTATGCTGATGCTTACCTGGCTAGTTATAGCCTAAATAATGATAAACGAGCCTTTTCCTTTTTTTAGCCCCTTGCTGTCATGCATTAATTCTCTTTGCAAGTAGACATTTGGTACTTGGATGTAGCTTAAGCAAGATCAGTCTCTGGCGAATATTTTACTAGCACTATTTTTTAGCAAATGTTTCACAAGGATAGTCGCCAGAAAAGTGCTATACGGTTGCGAGAAACATAGGATTCTACAACATTAGGCTCACATGAAGGAAGGACTCTGTCTAGTGGACAAGATACTCTTTGCCCTCTCACTACTCCAATAGTAACATTACTTCAGTGTCTTCAAACTGCTACTCTGGCTTTGCTAAGCAACAGCAGAGATGAGAATCATGGCTGTTTGCTGAGGACTATAATAAAGTGTCAAACAGTTTCTCAAAAGGGTTTTTCACCTTTTTATGTAGAAAGATTTGAAAGCTGGATATTTTTAAAACTGGCCTCAGAAAGCAAATTGTGTAATCCTTCATTTTTCTGGAAATCTTCCTCAGAGGCAAAGGAGTGTAATAATTTCTCGCATCTTAACTGAAAGCACATGTGTATTCTATGTTTTTAAATTACATCCTTTCCCAAAATACTTGCTTCACATTAACATGAAATGAAGACATCAAAAAGCAGAACATTAACAAAACCACAAAAATCTACAAAATTTCATGACAAATCTCTTTCACTCTCTTGGCTGATTCAGGTATTATGATTCTGTTTCTTTAGTTCTTTACTTACCGCTAAACTAGACAAGACCTGAATTTTAATTTTTTTGAAAAACATCCCCCAAAGAAGCCAAAAATAAAACAAGAGACAACGGTCTATCTCAGCCACTAGAGGTACAAAATGTGCCAGTATGAATTGCAGGGATTGAACCCAAAAACTTCAAAAAAAGGGGGTGTTCTTTATTTATAAGAAGTGGAATGAGAAAGTGGCCCACGGCACTTGACAATTCAGAGACTGCGTGTCATGGCACCGTCTATACAAGTCTAGGATATATGGTGCAGCACATTTTCATTAGAGGCTGGGAAGGAGCTCTGATCCAAGAATGGGCAAAATCTCATTTGAGAATGCTGCTCATAGTCCTAATGATGTCTGCACCAGAAAGAGACACTGAAACTGCTTTTTCACACACTGAAATTCATGGGAGAAGGCTACTTCTGTTTCTGTCAGCTGTAAGGTCAGAGAGGTTGGGGAACAGCCTTCTAAGGAAAGCCCTGGTAAAAGGATCCAACTTATTTGCAACATCCACTTTGATAGAAGGGGCTTTGTGACAGGACAGGAGTGATTCAGGAGATAGAAATTCAAGATTCAGAGATAGAAGACTGCTGTATTTTATGGTATACCTTTGAGAAAAAGCCTGTAAATATTTTGCACATTCATTTATTTAACTAATGTCCTTCTTCAGGACTTGTATTTGTTACCTGTATTTTTGTTTCTCCTTTTGCTCTACAATCAGGCTTGGGGTCATCTTTCATTCCCACACTGCTGTGAGGCACTGAGGGCAGGCAACAAGGCCAGATGTGCTCTGACGTGCATCACCAATCACTAGCAAGAGCACAGGCTTGCTTGTCTGGCTTGTGGACTTCAATGTTATAAGTTTGCCAACTCCAAGCATATGTGTCACCAAGCCAGACTGATGGAGGTTGCTGTCACCTCCTGTTGTGTGATGGGCGTCACTGACTTCCTAAGCTCTGTCAAGGATTTTTGCCAAACATAATTTCTCTCTAGAGTCTTAGAACCCTGTTGATATCTTTGACATCTCCTGGTTTTCCCTGGCAAACGGAATTATAAAGGGGTTTGATGCCTTATGCAGAAGGGGCTAAAGTCTTAATTAGTGTGGAGCCTTTATCTGTGGCTTTACAAGGTCTGAGGTTCTTGAGGCAGCCTTAACACCTACCATGTGGCTTCCTGCAAGAGTGAAAGGCTTGAGGTCAGTAACCTATGTTGCTTTTTCCAATCCTACACATTATGCTGTCTTTAAGTGGCACATCATGGTACAAAATATCCAGATTTTAAAGATAAACTGGGTCACTGGAATTTATACTGAAACACATCCTCTTGGTTTCTCCTGTTCCATCTGTGCTAGAAGTGGAGGAAAGTAATTTGTGACTTATGAACCCGTCTGTTCCTTTGAGGTGAGCTGGGCCTAAAGGAAGATGAAAATCTTACTAATAGTCCCAGACTTTTGACAGATGCTTGCACAGTTGTACAAGTGATAGGAAGAATCCTTATTTTCTCCACTGTTCCTCGTGCTGTTGCATAAAGGCAAGTAAGTTATACAATAGCTAAATAAGGATTACACAAATGCACTCCATAAATCTAAATCAGAGACAAAATCTCTGTGCTGCACTGGACAAGCATAAAAATGTGGAAGGATGAAAATTATGGCCCTAATGAAGTTAGGTAAAGCTCTTATGCCAGTGAGATCACAGTTTCAACCAAAATCTTGGTTCAAGCTTGTAGTTGGCTGACCAAGCTGACTATGTAAAACATATTTCTGTTCAGATTTTTCAGGTACTAGAGTACTAGAATAAGACTGCCTTCCCTTTTTTTGTTGTTCTCTTTCAGGTATTTGGTTATCATAAATACACGCAGACAAGTATTTTATGACTAAGTACTAAGCAACAACTTGCAAACCTAAACTATAAGCCAAAAAAATCACCTGATACACTATCTCTGAGTGCAAGAATAAATGCTAGCGAAGTAGTTGTTCCTATGCTTCAGTGTCAACATTTCAAGACTCTGAAAGTTGTTGCTGAGTCACACTACATGAGTGTCAGAGGGAAAGATGGGAATCTCTGAGCTGAGGGGATTGGGAATTCAAACAGCAAAAAACATGTATCAGCAAAACAAATGGAAGCATCTAATGAACCTGAGACCCAAACTCTGCAAGCAAATAACTTTTTAAATGATACCCTGTGCTACAAAGACTGCAGTGCAACAGAGTGTAGAGAGCCGTGCAACTCAAGCTGCTTGGCGCACAGAACTACCTGACAACTTGAGTGTTGTTTCAGTATGGACAGCAGTGCCGAGTCAGAAAAGCCACTGTAGTTTTTTCATGTCCTCAGGCTCACTTGGTCTGCTTGTGCAATCACAGAACCACAGAATCATTAGGGATTGGAAGGGACCTCGAAAGATCATCTAGTCCAAGCCGCCTGCAACAGCAGGATCACCTAGACCAAGTCACACAGGAACACAACCAGACAGGGTCTTAAATGTCTCCAGTGAAGAAGACTCCACAACCTCCCTAGGCAGCCTGTTCTAGTGCTCCATCACCCTCACTGTGATGAAGTTCCTTCTCAGGTTGATGTGGAACCTCCTATGTTCTAGCTTACAACCGTTGCCCCTCATCCTATCACTAGATGACACTGAGAAGAGCCTGGCTCCATGCATCACATGTATTCCCAGCCCATGGGTTATTCCTCCCCACCTTTTCCCTGAAGCATCTCTTAACAACTGAGCTGATTCAATGCAGAATGTCACTAACAATCTAACAGTGAACAAGGACTATGGATCATCCTTATCTTACAGAAGCATACTATGAATAATGATCTTGGGCAAAAATAACATCCTGACAAGGCAGTAAGATCCCCCAAAAAAGTAATTCTAGTGTGTTAATAAACACAAATGCTGAACCATTTCTTGCAGATTTTTTGAGGCTGCATATATCCTTCCAGTGAGCACCAGATAAAGCCATTGAGGTTAGGGATGAATTGCTCCTGTGCATGCATGCAGTTTAAAAGACAGCCTGCTATAAACACTTAGATATGATAGGTCAGTGCCATGCCAGTGTCATCACTAACAACTTCATTACTTAGACTTGCCATGGATATAATTCTCCAGGCAACTGTCTGGAAAGTCATCACAGCCTTAACTCTTTCATGATCAGCTTCTGACAGGCCCACATATGGTCCAAGCAAGGACAGGACAAAACCTCACTGGCTCAACTGTGAAATATGGTGGCACAGCAGGCTATGTGTCTGGTACTCCTCTGCACCAGCCAGAAAGCAGCTGAAACATAAGGGGCCAGAAAAACGGTCCCTTTTTTTTCTCACAGCACATAATGTGCAACTATCCAACTTTAAATTTCATCTCCATCCATCATATTCCAAGTTTACATCACCAGTTTGGATGGTGCTATGCTACATTTGCCCACTCTGACACTTGACTACCTCTTCTTCCCTTCATTCACCCTTGTGTCTTTTACTGACTCCTCTCTATTTTTCCTGACTCATCTATTCCCTCTTCCACATCTGTGTTTGCACCTTCTTCCTGTTGTTCCCTCTTTCCTCTCCTTTGTTGTACCTTGGGCCCCACAGATCCTTCCTTGGACTCAAAAAAAGTGGCAAAGAGGGAGAGAAGAAGCAAAAAAGAGAGTGAAGTTTTTATAAGAGGTAGTGAGATATGCAGTGCATCCCTTGAATGACGTCCTTTCAGAGGTACCCAAGGACTATCCAGGTTACTAGAATTTCCTTCTGTGAACCTTTACTTTCTCATGGTTGTAGCTCTGGTTCTAAATTTGATCTAAAATTGTGCTCATGTGTAAGACTTGAGAATCAAAACCATACTTACCTAAACAGGTAAGATGTCACCAGAATTGGCATACTATCACATGATTGTATCAGACTCCAAGGATCCGCAAGAAGCCCATATGATTCCTTAGATCCCACCCCTTTTGGCAGGGAGTTAAAAATTTTTTCCACAAATAAGCAGATCACTTAATTGTTCAAAAATGCTGCCTATGAGTGTCAAGTTCATTGAAACACTTATTGCTAAGCATGGACATTCTTTCTTAGGGGTAATGACAAACATGGTAAGCAAATCTATTGTCAATAATTAGGTAAAGAACAAAGATGTGCCTCTAGTTCCAACAATTATTGCCCATACTTCAGATGCAAAATCAAAAAACCAATGGTCTTTGTTGCTAACAGGAGTCCTTGCAAACAGCGGCAGTGATTACCATTCTGTACGTTCTGCGAAGTTCTGAAGTGCAGTCAAGCTTGTTTTGCATTGACCAAGTGTCTTGAAATGCCAAGTTGTATAGTGGTGGGTAAGCAAAACAATAAAATCTAAGAGGCTCATATGGCTCATATGCTCACTAAATAATAAGTTTGCCTTTTGAAAGAAAAGACAAACAACAAAGGAGACTGATACTTCTCTGTTAAGTGAAACAACACTCAACAATCATTCTGGTGTAGTTTCCTCTTTTCTGTCCAGCCTCAGCTAGATGTAGAGCTGCCAAAATGGCAAAAAGCCATGTGAGAGGCAGATACAGAAAATGTACTTAAATGTAGTGAGTGGCTTATCTTACAGGATAAACTTGAGGGCTTACAAACTAACAGATTGCCTTCCCCAAACCACAAATAACGGATAGCTTCGACTCCGATAATGAAAGTACAAATGCGGTAGAAACCAGCAAATGCTGTAAACCACATGACCTGCCACACACTGTTAAGACAACATCAACAACAGTAATTAATGTACACTCATTTTTACCCTAGTGATCCTAGAAGCCAGGACAGATCCCTCATTTTGTGGTAACCGAACACAGGGAAAACAGCCTCCCCCAGACAAAACAAGTGTGATAGGCTACTTTTACCCACCACAAAACAACTTGTCCACCATAAACAGTAATCTTGCCTGAAGACCTGGCTTTAGGCAAGAAAAGCTTACTGACAGCCTTTTGGGTTCTGAGCACGCAATAATTTCTTACCCAGTCTATTCCTGAGTAAAATAAGTCGTCCAGTGCCACTGTTTAGTACTTACACCTCCTCTAGTACACTGAAGCATTACACAATACCTGAAAGTTACAATTTCCACTTGTTTTATCAATATATACGGACATATTTAAATAACTTTGAAGTGTTGGGCCAAATTAGCTACTACTTATCTCCTTCTACTTCATCTTCCTGCTGTGGCAGGAGGATCGGACTAGAAGATCTTTCAAGTTGCCTTCCAATTCCTAGTGATTCTATGATTCATTAAAGCCAAGGAAACATGAAAAATTTCCATCCAAAGAAAAATAACTCTATGTGATATATTATCAAATTACAAAGCAAACAAATGAAAACAACAAGACACGCCAATCTTACTCTGATTGGTTCTCTCTGAATTTACCAAAACTTTACAACTCAAAACTGTGTTCTTTGTATGCCAGCCTCTACATTTCCCAACAGGTAGATAGTAGGTATAAGATGGTCTAAGGTCAGAATCAGTCACATCAATGTAGTAAAATGACTGAACAAGATCTAGGTTATTACCAGTTACAGCAATTTACTTACCCTATAGTAGTCTGTGCTGTACACATCTCTAGACATCCCAAAATCCCCAATCTTCACTAGTAGGTTCTCACCAACTAGACAGTTACGAGTAGCAAGATCCCGATGCACAAAGTGCTGTGATGCTAGGTAAACCATACCAGCTGCAATCTGTTGGGCAATGTGAAGCATCTGGGACTGGGTCAGCTCAGCAGGACGGTTGCCTTCTGCCATCAGTACTGCATCTGGTCCATGTGCCCTGCACCAAAACACAATCTGATTAACGAACCACTTGGAAGCTGGAGAGGTGAAATGCATTAGGCAGTATAAAACCACTCATACAAAAGGCTCAAATGTAATAACAGGAATTTATTGGTGCAATAGGCATTTTTCATTTGCAATTTTCACTGATTGCATGAAAGATGGTGTTAAAAGCATTAAAAAATATCTTATATATTACTTATGGAAATTAGGCACATGCATTTGTAATAATACCCCTCAGTCTGAAAACATCACCTTTCTTCTCTTCTGTTATAGAAATCTTTTCTGGGACAAGGCTGATGAACATAAGAAAATGTCACTTTATAAGAGTGAAAAGCAATGAAGTGGCATGCACAGCACCACTTTTCCTATGACAGGCATCTGCTGATTTCTGCAGGGAGAACCATCTTTTCTTAAAAAAGAAAGCTGACTTTCTTCTGAGATGCCATCTGAGAAACAAAGGCAGCAGTTTTGGATTTACACTTCTAATTTCTACCCAAATGCACCGGAGACTATTTTTGCTTATTTCATCACTGAGGGTGTGTCCTGCCTGAGATGGGAGTTCTTGCCAACAGGAAGAGGACACATGACACACAGTATTAGGAACAACTGCACAGCTTTAGAAATAGACTTTCAGGATCTAGCAAGTCCCTAAGATGCAAGTCCCTAAAATGAGTAATGAGAAGCATGCATATACTTCAGCAAAAGGAAAGACCATTTTATGGAAAGACCAGCAAAGTGCTGGAACACTTGTGCTTCACCAATCTTAACCATGTTAGTTCTAATAAACATGTGTAACACTCTAGTATCTTGAAGACAGAGATGTAGATATTCCTACACACAACCGTTCATAGTCAGAATTACTAGATAATCTTTAGCCAGTTAATGAGGTCTGGCAGTCATTCTTCATTTGATCTACCTTATGTTCTTATATTCTGAATATCCCAAATATTCAATCCTTTCCATTATTCTGCATTTTTAGAAATCCTTTTTATCCCAGTCATGCAGACTATCCTTACTGAGAGACTTCCTCAACATTTCATGTTATCAGTCTCCAGAATGGATTTTCATTTTTTCTCAAAAGTCCTTCCTTCCTAGAAAGAGGAGTTTTAGAGCATACCTTTTCTAATCAATAAGGATGAGGCTTTAACTTGTCCATAGGGAAGGGGTACAGGATTTTGGGAAAGAGTTGAAATGTAATAAAAATTTGTGAGATCAAATCTGATATTATGTATTAGCAATATGATTCAAAATTGGCCCAAGGGCAGAACTTAATGAGCAGATGCAAGAAACCTAAGTGACAGATGTAAGAAAACAACAAAACAGGGTGTGTAGAACTGCTGGGATTGCAACTGGCACCAAGCAAAAAAGCTGTCTGCTGCAGGGTACATACAGGCTAAATCTTTCACTAAATTCCTTGAGTAAATGGTCTGCATGTAAACAGATTCCTGAATTATTCTTAACAACCCACCCTCCTTACTTGTCCTCTGGGTGCTGACTTAAAGTGAGGTGCTCCTCAGAGCCTGAAAGAGCCAGAATCACTGACAGAGATTCCTTTGGACCCATATCAGCCTCCACTAACAGAACAAGCACAGGCTTTGAGGCTTTAGTCAGACGTTTGAAACAGCCTTTGGGTGCAGACAGATCGGAAGGCTCCTTTGGGTTAAATTTCTTACTAATGTTTCTCCAACAGCCTTTGGTGGCGCTGCAGGGTAAGAAATGGAGTCTCTCACAGCCCACTTAAAGCTAACCTCTGATTCACAGTGCTAGCTGCAGCACATGTGAGAGGAATGACAAATTGGAGCTTAGGTTTAACAGCTTGTCCCAGCATAATCATTTTATGTACTAAAGACAAGGTCTGATTAATAATTAAAACAAGATAGAAGAAAATAGAATACCTGAAATAGGAAATATACTGTCTGCTAAACCAGCTTTCTGTATAATAATTCAAAATCAGAGTTAAGGAAAGACCAATCAGAAATAATCAAAGAATAAGGATTTCTTATTAAATGAGAAATTATTTCTTATAAGCTGCAAATCTTGCTTCTTCTAATGGAAATCCAATGCCCTGAAAAAGTACTGGGATGATATCTTAGGAAAGCACAGTTCTCTCCTGATCCATGGCAGAGGTCCAAGAAGGCAAATGTAAATGCCCCAAGATGGCTTGGACAATACACTTAAAACTTCTGCCAGAGAGACAACTGGTCTGGGAAAAGGAGTAGCATTTTCTCTGCATCCCCAGTTCAGGCTTTGGTCTGCCTGCCAAATCTGGCAGCCCTGCTACTAAGGGAGGATGATAATTGATGTCACTTACTTTTACTGGGTGGCCATTTGTTCAGTGGAGATTGAAAAGACCGAAAACACATTTCACCTAAATTATCAAAAATGCATAAATGGTGACACAGGCAGTCACCAGCCCTTTCAGCAAGATACAAAAACTGAACTCATTCAAAGGGACATCCACAGCTCTGCCACAGGTATCTTTCAAAAAAGCGGTGCTCGCAGTTATCTTCACCAGGAGAGATTTCAGGAGACTGAAATCTTTGTGATATCCTTTTATGAAAATGACTCAGAAGACCTTGAAAGAGCAGTCCATCACGTCTTTTTTTTTTTAACATAGGAGCAAAGGCTGTCTCTTAACTACTTATTTTAATGTCAAAAATTACAGGCTAGTGAAAATAGCACATACAGAAGGCCACTGTTCATGACTTCCTGGTTCATAAGTTAACCATTATTATGAATCTCAGGTATCATCTGCTTATCTGTGACTGCTTTACTTCCAGGTTTCAATTTCCTATACACATTCCTGAACAGCTTTATGAAGTACAATACTAATCCAGACCCAAAAATGCAGGATTTTACATTGAAGTTTCCATGGCTTACTGTTTTCTTGCTTCAGTTTAATTGCAGTCTTTCCAGAACACTGAAAGGAGGGAAAAGGGAATAGATTTCAAAAACTCTTAGACACCTACAGATCTTGATAGGTGTTGAGTGGTATCTTCCCAAGTGCAACCAGAAAGCCTGCAAGAAAGCTACTCCTACTGTAAGATTTATAACCGAGCATTGCAGAATACACTGAAACATACTGGAAGTAGTATTTCTTTTCTTCCCATTCCTTCAGTGAAAAGCATGAGGCTTGGCTAAATGGTATTTCCACATAGGCAAAGAAACAATGAGGACCACATCACAGTACAGAGGATCTGAGCTGTACAGTTTCACACTCCTAGATGTCAGCATTTTTGAGCAAAAGTAGTTCATTTACATTAAGTACCAGTAACATCTGCCTTTTCAGCACACTTCTGGCTCACCAGTACAATATGTGTTCATGGATTTACCTGAGGAATTTGTTAAGATCTCCGTGCTTCATATACTCAAAGACCATGATGAGTGGATCACCCTCTACACAGACACCATAGAACTTGACAATGTGCTCATGTTGCAGGTTAGTTAGCAGCTCTGCCTCACGGTGGAAGTCCTTGCGGGCATTGTCACTGGCATCCTTCAGCGTCTGGCAGAGAAAATGAAACTGTAAGAAAGGGAAGATGTTCTCAGAAGGTAACAAAAATGTAGGATGGTACGGTAAGAGTAGGATATGGGCACTCTACTGCATAAAGGATGAAGAAAGTTCTCAGTAACTCTCAGAACTGCAAATGTGATATGTAAATTCAGTTAAATAATGGCACTACAATTTGCATTCTCCTGCTGTGTCATCCCAAACAATTTTCTTTTTTCTTTTCTTTTCTTTTCTTTTCTTTTCTTTTCTTTTCTTTTCTTTTCTTTTCTTTTCTTTTCTTTTCTTTTCTTTTCTTTTCTTTTCTTTTCTTTTTTCTCTTTTTCTTTCTTTTCTCTCTTCTTTTTTCTCTTCTTTCTTTTTTCTTTTTTCTTCTTTTCCTTTCCTTTCTTCTTTTCCTTTCTTTTCTTTCCCTGTATTTTCTTGTCTTTTCTTGTCTTTTTTTCTTGTCTTTTCTTGTCTTTTTTTCTTGTCTTTTCCTCTTCTCTTCTCTTCTCTTCTCTTCTCTTCTCTTCTCTTCTCTTCTCTTCTCTTTTCACTGGAACTCATAGTTTTACTGATACAAGTGTTTTCCAAACATAGATCAAATAAAGTGATGTTCTCCAAAAATTATGCTAGCACACTGCTGGTTCATATCCTTAAGAAGTAACAAAAGTAAACACCAGTGTCTTGTTGGTTTGTCAAAATAACTTTGTCAGAAGTTCTTTAAAAGAAAACCCTGCTTGCTTATAATAATTACTGGGGATGTTGATGCATTCTCTATATGTTACTAATGTCATTGCTGCTTTTGTTGTCTCCTGTGACATGCTCATACATTAGGCAGACGTATACAAGGGTACACTCCTGGATCAGAATTTACATCCTAAGGCTTCAGGAAGAAATCCCTTGAAATTCAGTAAATCTACTCACATAACTAAGATTAAGCATATGTGTAAGTAACTGGAGGATCAGACCTAAACTGACAGGCAGAAAGTAAGTAGATGCAGGTCAGAATCCTGGAGTGTTAATTTCTCTTACCCTCCTTTTATTTATTGATTTTAGAGTAAAATCTCTAAACTCTTCCATTTTTATTTTTTTTTGTGAAAGAAGTACATCAATGCTGGATCCTAAGTAATGAAATGTAATGAAACAATGCTAATTTACTGCCACACATAGACAGTTTCCATTTCAGATCTCTTCTTAAGAACCACACTTTCTCAGCAGGGAAACACTTTCATGTACCAAAAAAGGCAAATTATCACACCAAATAAATTTGGATTAATTATAATTGACAATAAATCACTACTAGGCTCTACATTCAAAGCTACAGTGGTTCCATAATACTAACTCTAACAATTTTTTTGAAATAAGATAGCAGGTTACCAATGTTCATAAATCATTATTCTCAGAAAGTGATTTATGTGCTATGTACCTGAGATTTTAACTACACTTAGACTTAATACAAAGGAAGATGAGATATAGGAAGCCATGGCATTGTTTTAGCTAAAGATGCTTTTTCCTAAACTTCTAATCACTTTATTTTCAGCCCTGAATCTATATACAAAGCATGGTAACATCAGAATAGCCACAGAACAAGTTGACACTGGGCAATCGTTCTGCCAACAAACCCAATTTATAGCTGCAGTTCTCATTGTTCAAGCTTTTTAATAGCGACTCTTCTACTTTTATAGTATTATACACATGCTTTTGTGATGAAGGGTCTAAAATATGGCAGAGAAAAAGTTTTACTTGTGAAACTACACACACAGGTCTCAAAAAATCAAGATACCATAGTAAGTTTTGCATGGAGGGAAAGAAACAGGGCAGACTGGATAGCTACCAAATTCAAGGTCTTTTCCCTATGGATTTCAGGCTTTATGGATCCTAGAGGCAATAGAAGTCACTCATGCCACAGGTGCCCCTTCCCTGAAGGGCCTGCTTGTGAATCTCACATGTCTTCAGGCACAGGCACTTTCATTCACAAGTTTTACCAATAATAATGCAACAAGGATACCACATCATCAGAGCTTCAGAAGCTATGATATGTTAGTATACACAGCTATATCAAACGACATGAATATCAAATTGGCTCCCTCTATGATCCTCACATAATCACATCTGAACTGAATGAGGACTGGAACTGAAATGTTTTCCAATGTTTCTGAGCTCTGGGATGGTGTTTCAGCATGGTACAGGCACCAAGCTACAGTCCAATCTACACTACATAATGAAATTACTGAGAGCAATTCTGTTGTTACTTGAATTTCCACTGGTCATTTACTGTATAAAGTAGTTGGATTGTAATTCTTCTTAACAGAATTATAAAAACTATTTATATTTTAAAAATGTTTAAGGTAGTAGTAGTAACCTGGAAAAAACCTGACAGTGAGAAGCACAGGCTGATAATCTTTCCAGCATGCCTTCCCTGGAAAGACAATAAAAATGCTGACAGCTCTGCCCTGTGAGCATGCTTTTTATCTGAAAGAAACGGTAAAATTATCATATGACAGAGCAGTTGCCATGGTAATTACACATTTCTGTCAAAAAAAAATGCAAAAAGGGCTAAAATCCAGGTAAAACTCAGGCAGAGTTTCTACTTCCAGTTGTGATGTGAATTTCTGTCACCCACCACTGCAAAATCCCCTTTTCATTATTTCGTACAGCACACGGAATAGACACAGTGTATGAGGGACAGCTGACACTGCCAAGGACAAGACTGGAAAACAAAACAATTAATAAGTATGTAGAATTTACATTAGAATGACATTGCCTAATGCATTTAGCGCATTCTGAGTGCAAGCACAAAAATAAAATCAAAATAGAACCATAAAAGCACAAAGAGAGAAAAAGACATATTGTTATTATCATTACTGACAAATACACTAGATTTCTACACAAAAAGCACTCTTACTAGTTGACAGGACTTCTTCCTAAGTACAAACTGAGATAGAATTATATGTATGTTCCAGCTACTTGGGCCAGCTAGGGAGGAGGGACACACAAAGGGGCCCCCTGGTTGTTCCAGAAGCTCCACATCTGCTGTGTTCATCCTTCAGGCATTCAGACCTCCTCTCCATGACTAGTCCTGCATTGAGTCCTTGCAGAGCCATCCAAACAGCCTCTGTTCTCTACACATTTGTGCTCTGCAGTGAATTCAAACCACCAGTTCCCTCGTTCACAAGACCAGGGCAATGCAGCTCTCACCAATGTCATTATGACTTGGCAATGAACCACATTATGTAGCTTCATAATGGCTCACTCTTCCTCCCCTCATGAAATCCTTACTGCTGCTTTGCATCACCATGCAGAGTGCTACATGATGCATTTCTGTAAGGTTTTGACCTTTCTCTGAACTGAAGACCTGAGTGTTTGAAACATTTGGTTTTGTCCTGGGAGTGCCATGAAAATGCTTTTCATCTTACACAGGCAACACATCTGTTAGCTGAGCACAACTCTGGGGCAGCACAGGGTGAATCCCCCTCTCACCTCCCGGGGAACCAGAGTCAGCTGCTAACCTGTGCTCTAAGAGACATTCTCACATTCACCCCTCTGGCAGTTTAAACTAATGTAAAGCTATACCCAGGGATCCAACCTTATTGGGAGACAATACCATCCCACTCATGAACAACTACTGTGGCACGGCAAAACATCCCACGAGGAAATCTTGCCTGATGAATCTGGTGGCCTTCTATGAACAGGTCACAACATTAATGGATGAGGGGCGAGCGACTGATGTCATTTACCTGGACCTGAGCAAAGCCTTTGGCACTGTCCCACACCACATTCTGGTCTCCAAGTTGGTAGACCATGGGATTGATGGGTGGACCGCTAGATGGGTAAGGAACCGGCTCAATGGCTGCACCCAGAGAGTGGTTGTTGATGGATCCATGTCCAAGTAGAGGCCAGTGACAAGTGGAGTCCCTCAGGAATCGGTCCTGGGACCAGTGTTGTTCAACATCTTTGTAGGTGACATGGACAAGGGCATTGAGTGCACCCTCAGCAGGTCTGATGACGATACCAAGCCGTGTGGCGCAGCAGACACGCTGAAGGGAAGGGATGCCATACAGAGGTCCTGGACAGGCTGGAGAAGTGGGCAAAGACCAACCTCA
>VXBP01003070.1:0-13730 GCA_013400115.1 Rhinopomastus cyanomelas | reverse complement strand
CATGGCTTTCGTCCCACCAGGCGTAACTCAGTTCTGTTCCTGCCCATAGCCCTCCTCAAAGCCTGGACTGTACAAAGCCTCTATTGATCCACGCCCCTTTTCTCTTAGCCATTCTGCAACAGCCAGACTCTTCTCAATGTTGTCTAATGATAGGAAAAGGGGTGTAATCTGGTACATAGGAGGTTCCACATCAGTATGAGAAGGAACTTCTTCCAATGAGGGTGACAGCACTGGAATGGGCTGCCCAGGGGGTTGTGGAGTCTCCTTCTCTGGAGATGCCTGGATATGTTCCTGTCCAACTTGGTCTAGGTGATCCTGCTCTGGCAAGGAAATTGGACTAGATGATCATTCGAGATCCTTTCCAATCCATAATGTTCTGTGGTTCTGTGACTGTGGGAATTCTAATGGCTCATTCCACAAAAAGACAAAAGTGTGTTAGGTAGACACAGTACTCACTCATAGTTTATATATACATCTAACTGATGGGGAAAACAAAGACTGTCTCCTTTTAGAGTTATTTCATAAAAATAAATTATACTCACAAGTCAATTCCTGGCTCCAACTTCTAGCTTTTCATTGTATTTAAAGAAAATTCTGTGATTAATAGTTTATGTGCATTAATGTGATAATGGAAACAAGAAAATTGCACAATATTTTTACAATAAAATGTCTCAGCAATTTTGTAAATGTGGAATATTTGTGCAACTTTTGAGCAATGATTTTTTGCATATTGACAGATCTGCTTACAGAACATTGAACAAGATAATTCTATGTTTCCTTAGCTACAGCTAAGGAAATTTGTGATTAGAATACAATTAACACATTTGAAACTTAATGCATATAATTTAATATTCTTTCACTGAAAAAGTTAGAAAGCCAGAAAAAAGAAACAAACCCCCCCAAACCAGGCTTTTTTCCAGGAAGCTGTTAGAGACTAGAATTATCATTTAACAGAGAAAGTTTTAGTAAAAAAAAAACAAACAAAAAACCCTAAAAATGTAACAGTTGAATTAAGAGAAAATATGTAAGCATGTCAAGCAGAGAAGTTGACTGAAGTTTGGAGTCATATGCTTCATTTTATCTTTTGACACTGCATTTGCACAAATTTTTTTAGTAGTTTAATCTAAATATATGTTCTCCTCTTTCATGAAATTATTTTGATTTATTTGCTGTTGTCTCTATGCTAATGGCCTGCATTTTGGATGTAGAGTCACATGACTGTAGATTAATTTACGTGGGAAAGGATCTTGCAAAGTCTCTACTCCAAATTTCTGTAAAGGCAGCTCTGAAGTCACAGCTGGTTGCTCATATCTGATCAGATTTGTTCATGCTGCCTCCATTCAGGTTTTGATAATCACTACTCTTTTAAAATCTTTCAGGGCATTTCACACCACTCCTTCACTGTCGTATTGAAAATTTTATTTTCATCTTATCCCATAAATGTCCAGTATTCCTAAGTGCATCCATTTTTCTCAACATCTCACCAAACACAGCTGTGAAGAGCCTAGATCCATCTACTTGGTGGCTACTATGCAGATACTATGCTGTTGGATTCCCCCTTACAGCCATCTTTTGTTAAGGCTAAATAAACCTTGATTCCCCTAGCCTTTTTTCTCAAAAGCTCCAGCCAAACACAGATTCAGTGCTCATTAAGCCCAACTACACAACTCTTTATTTTACTTCTCTAGTTCTTTACTCATGCAGATCATAATATTTCAGCTTGTGTACAAATACCTCTGATGAGGTTCAAAACTTCAGTCCTGCCTGAAATACTAGGAAAATCCGTTTAAAATTCAAAATTTCTTCTTTACTAAATAGTCTATATTAATAATTCCAACAGATATTTTATAGTGCTAATTTTAAAAACTCTGTTGCTCTGAAGGTACTAACAAGGCAAGAATGGAATCCAAATTCTATTGTATGCATACGGCAAAGAGAGACATTAAACTATTTGCCCTTTTTTGAATTCGTTTGCAATTCTGATAAAAAATATATCACTAAACCATGGAATTAATTCAAAAATTTTCTCCTTCACAGTAAAACAGGATGACTTAGAAAAAATATGTTAAATCGAGTAAATCTCAAATTTACTTAGAAGTCTAAACTGTAATGATATTTATTTGTATGCTATTAATTTTAGATAGATTTTAAAGAGTAATATCAAGCAGAAGTTCTTTTTTATTACATTAATTTTTATTAAGTTCCCCAGATACTGAATGAAAGATTATTCACAAATTAAATGGACTATTCATTAAAAATATGGTAGAGGAAATACACATAGGAGAAAGCAATTAAGTTATTTTAGAGTGATGATACTGTCAATCCAGCTACTCTCTGTCATGGTTGTATCAGAAGCCAAAATTTGAAAATATTTTATAATTATAGAAATAATTTTTCAATCTCTTTAAAGAAGTGACACAAGATATAAAAACTCATTTTTTGTTCCTTTTCACCTTTTTTTTGACTGAGATGTCAAACTACTTATGTAAGAACATGCATGTATTCTGAAACAGAGATGAAGTAGCTAAAAAGATTGGACTCTGTATTAAAGTCTGACTTACTTATAATTTTTTCATGAGTTAGTTCTCATAATACTTTATTTTGTACTGTATCAAACTGTTAACATTTGTTGTGTAAAACAGTCAGAGGTGCTCTGACTCCAGCCCTAGTAATGTCATTGAAGATGACTCACAGTTTTATGCAAGGAAAGTATTAATCAATAAATTCTGTAAGACCTTTTTCCTAAAATAAAGGTAATATTTTCTCTCTCTGCTTCAATCACTGAATGAACACCAGCTAATCCTGATGTCTAATTCTGAACAAAATGATTAATCTTCTTCCAGTAATCCACCATCTGATCAGTCACTTATTTTCAGATTGTTGGATAGGCACATCTCCTACAAAAAGGAAGTGTTCACATAACAAGGTCAATAATATTGATATTTCAAGCTTACTTAAGAGGAATATTGTGAGTTACATGAGGTTCTGTTCTTACCAAATCTCTGTTCCATCCTAAGGACTGTTCTCATGATGGAAAGTAATAATGTGGCCTGCCATTACTTAATGCTGGGTAATGGCATAAAATTTGACCTATTCATTGTCACAAGTTTTGCTTGGTATGAAAGTAAAACTCCACTACCACCCTGGGCAGCCTGTTCCAGTGCTCCGTCACCCTCACTGTGAAGTTCCTTCTCATATTGATGTGGAACCTCCTATGTTCCAGCTTACACCCATTGCCCCTTGTCCTATCACTAGGTGACATTGAGAAGAACCTGGTTCCATCCTCTTGAAACCCACTCTTCAAATATTTATAGACATTAATGAGGTTACCCTTCAGCCTCCTCTTCTCCAAGCTAAAGAGACCCAGCTCCCTTAGCCTCTCCTCGTAAGGGAGGTGCCCCACTTCCTTCATCATCCTCGTTGCTCTGCACTGGACTCCCGCCAGCAGCTCTGTGGCTTTCTTGAACTGAGCGGCTCAGAACTGGGCACAATACTCCAGATGTTGTCTCACCAGTGCAGAGCAGAATGGGAGAAGAACCTCTCTTGATCTGCTAACCACCCCCCTTCTGATCCACCCTTCTTGGCCACAAGAGCACACTGCTGGCTCATGGTCATCCTGCTGCCCACAATAACTCCCAGGTCCCTTTCTCCTACATCGTTATCCAACAGGTCAGTTGCCCAACCTGTATTGGTACCTGCGGTTGTTCTTGCCCACATGTAAGACTCTACACTTACCTTTGTTATACTTCATTCAATTTTTCCCTTTCCCGGCTCTCCAGCCTGTCCAGGTCTCACTAAATGGCAGCACAGTCTGCTGGGGTGTCACAACACCACCCAGCTTTGTGTCATCAGCAAACTTGCTGACAGTGCACCCTAATCCCTCATCTAAGTCATCAATGAATAGAGTGAACAGGACCGGTCCCAGCACCCACCCCTGGGGCACTCCACTAGATACAGGCCTCCAACTAGACTCTGTCCCATTGGCCACAACTCTATGACTTCTATCCTGTAGCCCGTTCACGATCCACCTCACTACCTGAAAATCTAGACCACACTGCCTCAGTTTGTCTGCAAGGATGTTGTGAGAGACCGTGTCAAATGTCTTACTCAAGTCAAGATAGACCACATCCACGGCTCTGCCATCATCCATCCACCTGGTTATGCCCTCATAAAAGGCTATCAGATTGGTCAAGCATGACTTTCCCTTTGTAAAGCCATGCTGACTGTCCCTAATGACCCTCCTGCCCTTGATGTGCCTGGAGTCAGCCTCTAGAACAAATTGTTCCATCACCTTTCCTGGGATGGAGGTGAGGCTGACCGGTCTATAGTTACCTGGGTCTTCCTTCTTACTCTTTTTGAAGATTGGAATGACATTTGCTATCCTCCGGTCCCTAGGCACCTCTCCTGTTCCCCATGACTTTGAAAAGATGATGGAGAGTGGCTTAGCAATGACTTTCACCATCTCCCTTAGTACACACGGGTGCATCCCATGTGGCCCCCAGAAGTATAGACAGAGGCAAAGTAGGTGTTCAGTAGCTCTGCTTTCTCTGTATACTCTGTCTCCAGGACACCCACCTCTCTCAGCAGGGGGCCTATGTTGCATCTAGGTTTTATTTTACCTGCAATGTATTTGAAGAAGCCCTTTTTGTTACCCTTGACCTCTCTTGCAAGGTTTAATTCCAAGGAGGCCTTGGCGTTTCTAGTTGCATCCTTGCATTCTCTCACCAGAGCCTTATAATCTTCCCAAGTGGCCATCCCCTCCTTCTATCACTATAGGCTTTCTTCTTCAGTTTGCCCGGCAGCTACCTATTTAACCACGCAGGTCTTCTGGCTCCTTTCGTTGACTTATTTGTTGTTGGAGTGCTGATTTCTTGTGTTTTAAAAAGGTAGTCTCTGAATGTTAACCAGCTATCCTGAGATACTTTACCTGCCAGTACCCTGTCCCATGGGATTTCCCCTAGCAATTGCTTGAAAAGGCCAAAGTTGGCCCTTCTGAAGTCTAGGGTTGTGATTCTACTAGGTATTCTGTTCCTACCACATGAGACCCTCAACTGCACCATCTCATGGTCACTGCACCCAAGGCTGCCCTCAACCTTCACTGCTTCAACCAGATCCTCCTTGTTGGTGAGTACAAGATCCAGCATCACTCGTCTCCTAGTGGGTTCTTCCACCATCTGCATCAGGAATTAGTCACCAATGCACTGAAGGAACCTCCTGGACTGTGGATGGCTGACTGAGTGGGTTTTCCACCAGATGTCTGGGTAGTTAAAACCTCCCATGGTAACCAGGGCTTGTAATTGTGAGGCTGCTGTCAGCTGCCCGTGGAAGACCTCATCAACCTCATTCTGATCTGGAGGTCTGTAATAGACACCCAGAACAGTGTCACCCATGCCAGCCTACCCCTTTATCTGCACCCACAAACTCTCAACTGTCTCTTCATACGCCCCTGAACAGAACTAAATACATTCCTGTTGCTCTCTCCTCCACCCTACCTTGCTCACCTGTCCTTCCTAAAAAGGTTGTAGTCGTCCATGACCATATTCTAGTCATGCAAGCTTTCCCACCAGGTCTCTGTAATTGCCACCATATCATAATCACCTGACTGGACACAGATTTCTAACTCCTCCTCCTTATTCCCTATGCTGCATGCATTGGTGTACAGGGATTTTGAGGAGTGAGCTGAGTGTTCCAATTTCACCCTAGGACAATGGGAGACCACTTGATTTTCATTAATACCAGAGCTCTGTTCCACTGGTGCTTGCCCATCAACTATCCCACCCTACCTCAAATCTAGTTTAAAGTCTTCTGAATCAGCCCTGCCAACTCCTGCCCCAGAACCACTTTTCCACTCTGAGATAAACCCCTTCCCTGTGTATCAGCAAGGTCTGATGTATGATAAGACCGGTTTTATGAAAGAACCCAAAGCCCTGCCTGCAACACCAGTCTTGTATGCAGGCATTAATGGACTGAGTCCTTCTATTCTGGCCAGTGTCATCACCTGAAAAAGGAAGAAATGACAGGAATACAATTTGTGCCCCAGAGTATTTCACCAAACATCCTAATGCCTTAAGTTCTTTCTTCATTCCCCTCAGGCTATGGACTTCCCCCCACCTGTCTGGATGATCAGCTGATTTTCGAGTCCTTCTGCTTTCTTCAGCTAAGCCTGACAGAATTGTCCCTCTGTCCAGCAGAGAGCTATCAAGATGATTGGGCCACATTGTCCAGGATGAGTATCTGATGGCACTGGACTTAGGGCAACTTAGAAAGGTAAAGGGGTTGGAATATAAGCCCTACGAGGAAAGGCTGAGGGAACTGGGTTTGTTTAGCCTGGAAAAGAGGAGGATCAGGGGTGACCTTATCGCTGTCTATAACTATCTAAAAGGTGGTTGTAGTCAGGCAGGGGTCAGTCTTTTCTCCCTAGCCACTGGAGACAAGACAAGAGGTCACAGTCTTAAGCTCCTTCAGGGGAGGTTTAGACTTGACATTAGGAAAAGATTTTCACTGAAAGAGTGATCTGGTTTTGGAATGGGTTGCCCACAGAGGTGGTTGAGTCACTGTCTCTGGACGCATTCAGGGTTAGGCTGGATAAGGTGCTGAGTGGCATGATCTAGATGATAGATGTTAGGATTATTGAGTTTATTTGGATTTAGGTTGGACTGGATGATCTTTAAGGTCTTTTCCAACCTTATCATTACTGTGATACAGTGACTTACTTGTACTGGGCAAGAGGAGGCCAGGGTATGCTCTGGCAGGAGATTAAATTGCTTGCATGTTAGTTCCAAACGTGATGGAAATAAGCTTCTCTTAGTGATAAGAAACATGGCCAAAAATTTTATTCAAAACTGTTCCATTATTAGAAAAGAGTTGTTTTTGAGAGGACAAACTTTTATAAGGGGGGAAAAAAAATCTCTGCTCCTAAAGGAAAAAACCAACAACAAAATGCACACACTTTGCCATTCCTCTTAGTCTTGCTTTGACTAGGGAGCTTCAGGGAGCTCTTTCTTTTGAGAGAGATTTTCCAAGCCTGTCATTCATGCCTGTTCAGAGTTGACAGGTTTCTATAACAGCAAAAGCACTCCCTTTACATGTCATCCAGACAAAGAGATATAATTGATAGAGTAGGTCAAGGCAATGGTGGTTCAGTGTTTTAGAAACAACTCAGTATCCAATGTACCATACAAGAGAGTCAGTAACCCGCAGATATATCATACATCTCTGATTTAGTTTAGCTTCAATCTGTAATATAAATAGACCTTTGTTTTCATTGCAACTATTGTCGCATTGCATCCCAAATATTAAGTCAAAACAAATGTAAAAATTACAAAGGATTTAGATGGTTACAGTAAAAGGCATTTCAGTGAAGAAAGAATGATATGTGGTGCCTTTATCTCCGATTTACTCTGCAGTATTTAGTGAACATGATAGTGTTAAATTCTTAGCTAGAATCATAGAATCATAGAATCACTATGGATTGGAAGGGACCCCGAAAGATCATCTAGTCCAATCTGCCCGCAACAGCAGGATCACCTAAACCAAGTCACACAGGAACTTATCCAGTTGGGTCTTGAATATCTCCAGTGAAGGAGACTCTACAACCTCCCTGGGCAGCCNATTTTTCTCAGCCCAGCTCTCCAGCCTGTCCAGATCTCGCTGAATGGCAGCACAGGCTGCTGGGGTGTCGGCGACACCACCCAGCTTTGTGTCGTCAGCAAACTTGCTGACAGTGCATGCCAATCCCTCATCCAAGTCATCAATGAGTAGATTGAACAGGAACAGTCCCAGCACCGACCCCTGGGGCACTCCACTAGATACAGGCCTCCAACTAGACTCTGTCCCATTGACCACCACTCTCTGACTTCTACCCTGTAGCCAGTTTACAATCCACCTCACTACCTGAAAATCTAGGCCACACTGCCTCAGTTTGGCTTCAAGGATGCTGTACTAGGTGTACTAGCTACAATGTGATTAGTACTTCACTATGTGATTTTAGCTGTCAGTCTCTGTATTTCTCTGTATTTTAGAAATATATCTATAAATCATCAACTTGTATAGATCACTGGTTTATATGCTCCTGTTCTAGAGATTTTCTTAGGCATGATGCTACTAGAAGTGAAGATATACTTGAAAAAGGAATCTGACTGTCACGTTTGACACATGGCAATATCAAACTTAAAGTACACATTTTTAGTATTTTTTTTTTCTTTTTGTAGATCATGTATATGATGGATTGTATCACCAGAACTGCCGTTACAAACATTCAAAATGTGAGCATTCCTAATATGCTTTTTTTTTTCTAGTTAAAAAGATCATGAAACTCCTTTGTTAGGGAAAGGATTTTATAAAAATTATTAATGTGAACCTGTTAATTTCTTGCAAACAAGCCTGCAAAGGTCAACAGGAACTGTAGCCATAACACTTTAGGGTCGAAAAAACCTGCCAGTCATCAGATTAATGGCATCTTTCAAGTGTGAAATGTTTCTACGTGTTCTGCAAGATTCTGTTTCTGTAAACAGCAAAATCTTTATCTGAACTGAGCTTATGAACAACAGAATCTGGATCTTCTAATGGCTTAGCTGGGTATTTATTTAGGTTTTTTGGATGTAATTTGCAATACAACTCCTTTCCAAGACACTATAAAGGAGAAATGAGGGAGTATTGACATGTGGCTGTGACTTAATTTTAAAGAGAGTTAATGTGAATGAGCCTAGAGGCATGAGATCTTGGGAGAGCTCAAAGATCCACAGGACTCTCTAGCTTGCTTTGATAGCAGAATTTGTTTGGAGCAGTGATGCACAAGTTTTTGCAAGGGGACATGTTTCCCTCTCATATTGATTTCATGGATCAATGGCAGCACAAAGCCCCTACTTTTCTGTGTAAGATGATCTTCTTTGTGAAAATATTGTTGTTTTTAATTCACTGCTCCCACTGAACTCAGCAACTAGTATGAGTTTCTACCACACAGAAAGAGACTTACACATATGAGAAACTGCCATAAATACTTCCTGTTTAACTACTTCCCCTAATATTCCTTTGCTCACATAAAGTAGATGATTGTCTGCAGGAGAGCATCTGTCCCTAGCTGCCAGATCATGCTGAGCTTTGTAGCAGCTGGCCTCCTGTTGAGCTTGGATCTGTATTGTGCCTTTTGCCTCCACTTTGCACAACTCAGGATAATCAGTAGCTGAACAGTCTGTGCTGCCACCGTTCTTTGTGTACCTGTCTTTTTCTCTCTTTTTACTTCATATTTTATTAAAAATGAATTGTCTTTGTCTGCTGTCCCCCCGGAGCCGCAATTCCCACCCCCCCCCACTGCCTGTTCTCGGGGCGGTGGGGGGGCACTGCCTTCAGGGCCACAGCCCCCTAAAAAGGATGCGAACAAAGACCCTGCGCCGGTGTCTATAGTCTCCCCTTAGCCCACCTTTCAGGGGCTGGTCCCAGGACAGACACTTCCGGGGAAGGGTCCTGAGACCTGTGCAACTGGGAACAGGTCCCCCAGAACACAATACAACTTTTCTTCCTCATGAAAGCACTTCTACAAGTTCTAGCAGTTCTCAAACTGCAACATTTTTCAATTAAAATTTAAAATTTGACATTACTATACATATGTAACCATGGACAAGCCTAGATTCCATATGATTATAGATTTTACATTTACTATAAATGATGTAATTTGTACATCATTATTTACTAACTGTTAGATTATTCATGCTGTGAAGTTACAAATGATATAGGCCCAGTTTTAAAGAGAGTAAAAAGGTAGACCTGGAAAACCACAGGACAGTCAGTCTCAGCTCTATATCCAGCAAGACCATGGAGTAGATCCTAGTAGGATCTAGGAAACTATGCTAACGCATATGGGAAAAACCTGAGGTAATTCTGGCAGTCAAGATTGCTCCACTAAGGGCAGATCATGTCAGACAGATTTGTTTGCCTTCTAAACAAGATATTACAGGATAGTGGATAAGTGATGAACAACTTATGTTATCTCTGTGGGGTTGCGCAAAGCATTTGACAGTGTTCAACACAACATCCTTGTCTCTAAAACAGGCATGGATTTGACCAACAGACCACTCAGTGGATAAGGATGGTAACACACAAAAGTTTGTGGAAAAGGGCTTGATGCCTGAGTGGAGAGCAGTGACAAATTTTGTTCTACAGAGGTCAACGCTGAGACCCATGCTGTTTAATACCTTCATCAATAACACAGTATCACAGTATTACCAAGGTCGGAAGAGACCTCATAGATCATCAAGTCCAACCTCTTACCACAGAGCTCAAGGCTAGACCATGGCACCAAGTGCCACGTCCAAACCTGCCTCGAACAGCTCCAGAGTTGGCGACTCCACCACCTCCCTGGGCAGGCCATTCCAGTGGCCAATGACTCTCTCAGTGAAGAAACATGGGCAGTGGCATCATTGCACTGACAGCACGTTTGCAGATGACAATAAACTATTCTGTTGTCAACATGCTGGAGGAAGGCATCCCATCCAGAAGGTTTAGGAGGTGGGCCCATGCAAGTTCAAGGCCAAGTGTGAAGTTCTGAGCATGGGCCAGGACAATCTCAAGCACACAAACAGGCTTGGCAATGAACGGAATGAGAGCAGTGCATCAAAGAAGGACTTTGGTATAATTATCTGTACCTCCAAAAAGGTGATGAAAAATTGAGCATGAGCCAGAAATGTGTGTTTACAGCACAGAAAACCAATTGCATTCTGGGCTGCATCAGGAGAAATATGACCAGCACTTTGAGGGAGGCAATTCTGCCCCTCTACTCTGATATCATACTATATCCTGGAGTACTGTGTTCAGCTCTGGAGCCCTCAGAAAAAGAAATAAATGGAATTTCAAGAGCAGGTCCAGGTAGGGCCACAAAAGGGACAGGAGCTCCTGTTTTGTGAAAACAGGCTGAGTGACTTGGAGTAGTTCAGCCTGCAGAAGAGGTGGCTCCAGAAGGCCTCTCAATTCCTAAAGAGGGTCTACAGGAAAGATAAGGAGGTAGTCTTCATCAGAAAGCATAGCAATAGGATGAGGAATAATGGCTTTAAAACAAAAAGAAGATAAATCTAGAATAGGAAGAACCAGAGTTGTGGATTCCCTCTCTCTCAAAGTATTCAAGGCAAGATTGGATGGGGCTTTGAGCAAACTACATTAATGGAAGGTGTCCCTGCCCATGGCAGGTGTGTTAGAACTAGATGATTTTTGGTGTCACTCAGCCCAAATCATTCCATGATTCTATGAAATAAGAAAAATATCACAAAAGAGGCAGAAAAGTTTTAGGCAGAAAAGCAAGACTTATGACAATGTCCTTTAAAATAAATTGTCAGGTAAGAAAAGAACATAAACAGACCATATCTGTTTTTAGAGCACATGCTTCACTTGGGTTTTTTTTTTGGGTTAAATTAAATATCTTCTTTGTCAAGGTTAAAAACCCCCTCAAAACAAACTTCTCAGGTATTCAAATGCTAAAAACCAATTCAGATTATGTTTGATATTTGCACTTTATGTAGTTTTTTATAACTCACTAAAATTAATTGCAAAAACATCTTTAATTGTAAAAGACTAAACAAGGGAAGTATATGAAGGAAAATTCTTTAGACAACAATGTCATTACTTGTGGCTCATTCAATACAGGGAATAAAGCATTTCAAGAATCTGAGCCTGTCTCAATTATGTGAGTCCCTTGGTCCAGTAGTACTGGTGCTTCTGAAGTTTGCTAGGGATTTTATACTGATGGAGAAAGTACAGCAAGACCGTACCATGAACTTTCTTACTCGTAATATTTGTCTTTTCCCAGTGAAGACATGAAACTATAGTGCCTGAGAATGGTAATTTGCTGAAGACAGGAAATCCTTCACCAGCAATTTGCAGCTAGGTTATGGTTCATTTGTAACAGCTGAGTGGCACAATGGGATCATAACTACCTTTGAGAATCTGATACAATATTTCCCAGAGGAGTTTCCATTGCTGAAGTAGATGAAATGTTGTATGTTTTATATATCCCAAGTTCTATTGTATTCCTATAAAATGAAACAAAAACATATATAATGATATTTTCTATATTTATAGGCATTATTTGTGTCTGCTGTGTGTATATATTGTATTTCAAGACTTTCTGGTACCTCCTCGCTGCATTTATATACAGACTATGCTTTCCAAAAAGAGCTGAGTTGACAGCATCTAGCTATAAATATCCAGTTTTTCTGAGCTACACTCTAATCTACAGAAATGAGACATGATCTGGCATTTTACCAGTTATACTTCTACAAAGATTAGACACATGATCCCTGGGCAGTAGAATGGTGTATATTTCTGCTAGTGATTAATAAAAATAAAATGCTATTCTTACATATTTTGAATACAGATTTACAGTGCTGGTTTGATTTATCAAAGCAGCAACATGTGTGGTAGAAACATTCTACAGTACGCATTTCTCTTTTATTATTAATATTGACTGTATGTCATCTGTTGCCCACTCTCACTAGCTCTGGAACAGACTTTCCCTAATTAGCAAAGTGCTCAGGAGCTGAGTCAAAACAAAAGAACAAAGAAGGCTTAGTCATCACTTAAGGTCACAGGGAAAAAAATAAAATTGAATTTTAACAACAAATCTCCCAATACAAACAAAACCTCATCACCCACAACAGAGAGAGAGAGATTACAAGTCATGATGCACATTCCCAGACCCAACACTATAGCCTCTTTTACCTCAGGGGAAAATTTCAGGCAGACCTGCCAGGTGGTAACACGGTGACCCTTTCAGAGACAATCTCTCAGTCACTTCTCTGACAAATTGAGGCAGCTGGTGAGGCCAGGCACTCGATGGTGGGCTTTCTCCAAGTCACAACTGCTTTAATGATATGGTTTCTCTGCTTCTGATGCTGTCAACCCTTCTCCACTATTGACCTTCACAGGTTCCAGACCAAAACTCTTCTGTTCACCATGACCTTCAACACATTCTAAGGTAAGGGCTGCTTCCCCTTCTTCCTCTCTTCACAAAGCTGGGCTGTAGTGCATCTGTCTCCTCCCCTCACTGCTTCCCCAAATAAAAATAGGAAGTCTCTGAAAGCAAAGCCCAAAAGCATGAAAACTTTTTTCTTATTTCAGAAATATTCATTCACAGAGGCAATGAGTGGCTGAGCCAGAGTCAGGTTCTGTCTGAATCTGGGGGTAGCTTCTTTCACAAAAATTCTTACATGGGCCATGAAAGAGCCTTACCCCTACTATAGAAACCCTGCCAGACTCAAACTACTAAACTCTAGCAAGCTAACAACATAAAATTGCAAAACCCATAATATTATACCAAAACTCCTTTTTTTCCTTCCTGAGGCTGATTCCTACTGTGCTGTATTATGTATATCTCAGAAAACGACATATAGCTGTCTGATGTACTGATTCCCAAGCTTGATAATGTAATTATATTTAATTCTTAATTTTTTCCCATTCATTATGGAGGTATGATAATGATTAATACTCCATAAAGCTATCAGGATAGAATAGAATCATATTTCTTGAGATACATTTTAAGTAGCTGCAAATATATGAGATGCTTGGTTTACAGTGATATAAAGCAACTTACAAAATACTTTGTGTATTAAAAAAATCAAGAAATCATGGTTTAACTTTTATTTATTCCTCTTTAGAGCTTTCTGTTTGCATTTCTAACGGCTATCTCCCCTAAAGGAGAGATTTGGGTTTAGTTAGGATGTATGGCAGCATAAAGGAAAAAAAAA
>VXBP01003069.1:161399-177103 GCA_013400115.1 Rhinopomastus cyanomelas | reverse complement strand
CCCCCCCCCCCCCGGTTTGAGGGAAATCCAGGAAGATCTTTGTGAAGGACCTGGGCTGGGGGCAACTCAGTTACTGCAGGGGGCCACCACCTGCGGGCTGGGGGCTGTTGGAGGGGGGATGGTTCCCCAGAGGGAGGTGGAATGAGGGGTTTGAGGTCAGTGGGGTGAGGGGCACCAAGGAGAGGGGTCTGGAGGAGGTGGAGAGGGAAGTAGAAGGGGCCAGAGAAGGAGAGGGGCTGGAGAAGCAAATGGAGAAGAAGATGGAGGAGAAGGGGCCAGAGAAGCAGGAGACGGGGCTGGAGGAGTAACTGGGAGAACTGGGAGCCTCTTCCACTCTACTCCTTTTGAGCCTTCTCTGCCCCAATGTTGGTCGGTTTTGCCCTTCCAGCACCTTTAGATTTTGTTTCTGCTCCATTTTCTGTCTGTTTTACCCATTTTTACCTTTTCTGCACCATTTCCCCCCCCTTTTCTATCTTTTTTTGTGCCTTTTCTACCTATTTTAGCCCTATTACACTCTTTTTTGTCCCTTTTCTGCCCATTTTTACCCCTTTTCTGACCATTTTTGCCGCTTTCCCACTAATTTTTAAGCTTTTTACACCCATTTCCCCCATTTTTTTGCATTTTCCACCCGTTTTTGCCCCTTTTCTGCTCTTTTTCCCCCTTTTCAGCCCATTTTTTTCATCTTTTCCAGCAATTTTGCCCCTTTTCCACCCCCTTTTTACCCATTTTTGTTCCTTGTCCATCCATTTGGGCCCCTTTTTTGGGGGAAAAATTTGGATTTTGGATGGAAAACTGTCAATCTGGGGAGGGAAAAGTTGGATTTGTGAAAGGAAAATGTGGAATTTGGGGAGGAAAACCATGGATTTGGGGGTTTGGAAAAAACCACGGATCAGGTTTCCAAATGATTTTTGTGGAATGATGTGGATTCTTTTGGTGAAAACAGGGATTTGGGGGGAGGGAAATTGGATTCTAGATGGGAAAACCCATCGATCTTTCAGGAACAACCGGGATGTTGAGGTGAAAAGAGGGATTTGGGGGAGAACAGTGGAATTTTGTGGATTCACTTGATCCAGAGGAGCCCAAACCCAGAGGATCTGGAGTCTTCAGGGCTTTCTCTAAGCAAAACCAGGGCCTTTTGTAGCCCCCAGCTCCCCCTGTGAGTGACATTTGGGGACGGTAGTTGAGACTAAAGGAGAAGGGGGGGCCCAGCTGCCTCTTTGCAGCAGCACCCCCTTTTTTATTTGTTTCTTTGAACCAAAATCCCATTAATTTAAGGGAAAAAAGGAGAAGCAACATCGTCGGTGCAGAGAAGCCCCTGCAGTGATGGGGGAGATAAAGAAGAGGAGAGATAAAGAAGGGGAATAAAGGGTTGACTCCCCCTCCCTCAATTTCTCCCTCTACAGTGGGGGGGGGACACACCCTTGTGGCAAGGTGGGAGCGCCCCCAATTCCCCACCCTCTCCCCGGCAATATTGGGGAGGGGGGTGTTAACCTCCCTAAATAAAGGGATAAGGGGGGGAACCTTAATTTCACCCTTAGAATGGGAGGGGGGAAGCCTCTGTTACCGCAGGGGGGGTCACCCCCATTAACAGCCAACCCTCCCCATTTCGGGGGGTCGGGGGAATCACCCCAGTGACCACCCCCTTATTATTAGGAGGGGAGGGTTTACCTCAAATACCCCCTCCGCATCCCAAACCCTGAAAGGAGGGGAGTAAAACCCACCCCACGCCCACCCCCCCCGGTCCCCATCACGGGAGGGGGTAACTCCCCCCACCTCAATCCCGGCCCCTCCCTCCTACCTGTCCGCCGTTGCCATGGCGACCGCCGGCTGCCTCCGAGGGCGGGGGGCGGTGGCCCCGAGGGGTCCCCCCGCCGCCACCGGCAGCCGAACGGGACCCGCTGCTGCCATTGAGGGAGGGGGCTCGGGAAGGGGTGGGGGGGGAACACACGGACGGACACCGGGACCCGCCACCGCCCTCCCTGACCCTGATTGACAGGAAGCCCCGCCCAGCAGCCAATTAAATCGGCGGTTCCGCGCTAGCATCCGCCTCCCAGCCAATAACAGCCCGATGTGAGATGACGGGCAGCACAGTAGGCCAGTGAGATGCTTCCGCGCTGAGAGGAGGTGGGCCCCGCGTTGCTGCAGGACGAATGAAGGGCACAGAAGGGCGAGACGGACAGGCCGGACAGCCAATGGCTGTCCGAGTCTTCGCTGGGAAGGCAACAAGGCCCACCCTGCGAGCGGGAGACTGGCATGGCTTGGTTGACGGGCGGCTAGACCAATCAGCAGAGACTCAGCGGCAATTCCCACCCTTGCGAGACAGGCCCCGAGGGGGTTGATCCCGCCCCCTTGGAGCGTACCTCGACCCTGATTGGCAGACAAGGGATGAGAGACAGGCGGTTCGTCCAGTGGGGTGTCGAGTAGCTTAATGGCGGCTGCAGGGTGAGTGGGGCCCTCAGGGGTGGGGGGAGGGGCCCTGTCAGTGGAAAATGGATTAAAAAAATCGATTTTGACCGAATTTTAAAGTCAATTTTTTAAGGAATTGGGGAAATAAAGCTGCACTTTAATGAGTTGTTTCAAAATTTAGTGGTAAATTGGAAGTTTTAGTCTAAAATGCAGGGACTGCAGGAACATTGGGACTGAAGCTGTAAATAAAAACCATCTAACTAAATAAAAATTTAAATGAAATTATAAATAAAACTGTAAAAAAAGCTATAAATAAAATAGTAAATTAAACTGTAAATAAAATTGTAAATAAAAAAGGCTATAAATTAAGTTCTGAATAAAATTGGAAATGAAACAGTAAAAAATTATAAATAAAATAGTAAACATAAAATTTAAAGTCTTAAAATTGTAAAAAAATAGAAAATAAGGAAAATTATAAAGCACATTGTAAATAAATTGCAAAGAAAAAAGCTATAAAGCAAATTGCAAATAAAATGGTTAATAAAAAGGAAATACAATTTAAAGTTGTAAATACAATACGTAAAAAATTGTAAGTACAAAATTTTAAGTAAAACAGTAGAGAAAAGAGTAAATAAAGAAAACGGTAAAGAAAAAGCTACAAAAAATATCCTATAAAAACGATAAATAAAATTATAAATTCACAAAGCTGTGAATAACAAAAATTAAATAAATCTCAAATAAATTGCTTTTTAGATTAAAAAAATTGCAAATAAAAACCCTTTTAGTAAAACAAAATCAAACTGTAAATCAAGTGGTAAATAAAAGTGCTAATAAATAAAATTGTAAAGAAAAATGCTGTGAATTATTAAAGCCATAAAATAAATTGTAAATAAAATTGTAAGAAAAATTGTAAAAAATTGAGATTCTAAATAAACAAACTGTGAATAAGTAAAACTGTAAATAGAGCAGCCGTAAATTAATAAAACTAAAAATAAATCTAATTGTAAATAAATAAAACTGTAAATAAAATTCAGAATAAATAAGATTGTACATAAGATAGTAAATAAACATTTTAAACAATATAAAAAGGAACCTAACTTTAAATAACTTTTTAAACAACCTGGTTTTAAAAATAGCTCAAGACATCTTCTTTTCAATCCAAAAGCTCCTGAAATAGAAAAATTGGAATGAATTTTTAAGCAGCAGGCTTTCAAATCTCCTCAAAAAGAGCAATTTTGAAATTAAATTTTAAAGTACTCTCTGAATCAAGTATGGTTTTACATAAAAATTCATGTTAAATCAAAATTATTTTAAATTTGATTAGAGACTGTTGTCAATTTAAAATAAATTTTAAGTTTTTTAATTTTAAAATTATTGTCAGCATTTTAAATATTTTATAAAGTTAAATTTCAAATTTTTGTAGAATATTTTAGTGGACAAAGAAGTTTAGACCTTGAACTTGACTGAATTTTCAGGCTATTTTGAAAACCATTTCATTTCCGAGCAAATCCCCTCCTTTCAAATGTCGCTGTCAGTAAACGCAAAGAGAAGTTTTATTTTCAAATTCTCATTGGATTCCCCATCCCGCAGCAGCTGCGAAGAACCGGAACTGCCCCTTGAAAATCCCAGCGGAAAGGAACTGCCAAGTCATTTGGTCCAAAAAGAGAGGAATACAGAGCCACAAAAACACCCCTGAAACCCACCCCCCACCTCAAATCTCTATAATCCCCCCCAAAATAACAAATCCCTGAAATCTAAAATAAACCCCTCAAATCCTAAAAAAAAAAAAAAAAAAAAACCTTGAAAAAATGCTGAAAACACCCCCAAAAATCCTCCCTAAATCTCTGAAATCTGAAAAAAACAAACAAAAAAATATCCACAAACTCCAAATAAATCCTCCCCCAAATCCCTGGAAAATGAAAAAAAACCCCTCAAATCCCCCCTCCCAAACCACTCAAATCCCAAAAAAGCCCCCGAAAACTCTGAAACATGAAAAAAAAAAATCTCCCAAACCCCAACCTCATACCCCAAGATCCCAAAGAATTCCCTGAAACCAGAAAAAAATTCACAAAATCCCCCCAGCATTCCTTAAAATCCAGTTGACTGCCAATTTCTTCTACACAGGGTCTTGGTGGCCACTAGGAGTTGTCCAGTGGTTTTTCTAGGGGGCCACTGAGCTCCCTGGCGGCTGCCTCATCCAGGAGCCAGCGGAGCCGGCCAGATTGGGGCCGGATGAGGGCGGCTGGGAGGGGATCTTCCTTGTTGCCCTCCAGGATCCGCTGTGGGGAGAGAAGAGTTTGGAGGGAATCTGCAGGAAATGCATAAAATATTTTTGGAAAACAGGAATTTTGGGGGTAAACTGGGAAATTTTGGGGTAAAAACAGGAATTTTGGGGAAAACCAAATAATTTTGGGGAAAACTAAAATAATTGGCGAGAAAACCAGGGTTTTGAGGAATTTGGGAGGGGAAACGGGAATTTGGGGGCAATAATGTTGAGGTAAAATGGAGAATTTTGGGGGCCAAATTGACAATTTTGGGAGGAAATAGAGAATTTTGAGGGGAAATCGATAATTTGAGGGGAAATTTACAAATGTGAGCACTAAATAGATAATTTTGGGAACCAAATCCACAATTTCTGGGTTAAAATAGATAATTTTGAGGGAAAAAACTGAGAATTTTAGTGGCAAATAGATAATTTTGTAGCCAATAGACAATTGGGCGGCCAAATGGATAATTTGAGGGGGGGGGAGAAAGGATAATTTTAGTTGAAAATCACTGAATTTTGGGTTCAACCTTCAGGACAGCGGCTTTGCCCTCCCCAGTGGCCACAAAGACGACGGAGCGGGCGGCGTTGAGCACTGGCAGCGTCAGGGTGATCCTCTGCGGCGGCGGCTTCGGGGAATTGGTGATGGCAGCCACCAGCTTCTCCTTCTCCTGGGTTGGGGGGAGTGGGGGGGGGCTTGAATTTGACCCCCAGAAAAACCACCCCAAAAAGAGGTTTTGGGGGTCACAGGGGTAGGGGTGGTAGCCCCCAGGGGGAAGTTGGGCTAACCTGGAGCAGGGGGTGGCCAGGGAAGAGGGAGCAAGTGTGGCCATCAGGGCCCAGCCCCAGAAGGAGGAGGTCGAAGGTTGGGACGGTGTCCCCGGGAAAAGCCTGGGAGAAGGAGAAAATGGTGGGACCACAACTCCTGGGGTGGGGTGGCCTGGAGAAGACTCAGGAGGCCCCACTGAACCCCAGCCGTCACTCCACAACTCCCTGGCTTGGGAACCCCAACAGGGATGGGGAGTTTCACCTCCTGGCGGGGCTGAAACTAGTCCCTCAGGGGCAACCTCACTTTCCCCTGGGACAACTGGAGGGGCTGGTTGCTCATCCCAACCCTTGGGAGAAGAGACCGATCCGACCCTCACCCCAACCTCCTGCTCTGGAGACACAGAAGGTCTCCCCTGAGGCTCCTTCTCCAGCCCCTTCTGCAGCCCCTCAATGCCCTCCTGGCTGTGAAGACCACCCCCAACCCAACCCCGGGAGCTCAGCTGGACCCTCCCCAGTGCCCCCAGCCCAGGGGGCTGCTCCCTGCTCCTGCCCCAGTGGCCACCCGAGTGCTGCCCCAACCCAGGACCTCCTGACCACCAGCAGCACTTTCTCCCCAGCCACCCAAGGGCCTCCACCACCCCTTGAACTTTGATGCCCCTCACAGACCTTCCTGGGGACCCCCCCAGCAGTTCCCCAGCCCCTCGGGGTGCTGGTACCTGCCGGAGCTGCTGCTCGTAGTCTTTGGCAGCAGCAGCGGGGTCCAGCTCGGTGGCCGGGAGCAGCACCTGGGGGCCGGGGCTGGGCAACTGTGGCAGCAGCTGGGCCTGGAGGAGGCAAATGAGGCGGCTGAGCGCAGGGAATGGGGAGCAGGTCAGAGACCCCCAAAGTTGAGAAGGGTCAACAGGGAGTCTTTGAGAAGTATCTATGGGGTTGTTGGAGGAGGATCAACAGGACTACTCTCTGTTTCAGTGCTACTGGATCTCTGGGGTGCAGTAAAACCCAGCATAGGCCAGTATAACCCAGAGCCCTCTGACCTCGTAGGCCCCGGCCGTGCTCTCCGGGTCACTCCGCGGCACCAGCCGTTCGTCGCAGAAGGCCAGGAGCCAGCGGGCGGGAGCGGCTACGGCTCCGCTGGAAGCCGCGACGGCGGCGGGGAGGTCCCGGGCCAGAAGACCCACGAGGCTCCCGCCGGATAGTCCCAGCGAGAAGCGGCCACTCGCAGCGGCCGCCGCCGCCGCCGCTTCCGCCGCCACCAGGGCCGCCAGGGCCGGACCCAGCTCCCGCGAAGAGGGGAACACGGAGACCGCCATGGCGGCGGGGAGGAGGCGGCGCGCGGAAGTGACGTCAGAAACGCGCCGGAAATGCCCGCGTGTTACTTAATGACCCGCCGGCCTAGGCCTTCCCGCTACTTCTTGAAGCCTCGGACTCGCGTAGCGGCGCTGCCCGGCGGAGGGAGGCCTGGCTCAGGTGTTGAAAGGTGGGGGGGGATGAGAAATTGCACTGAATCCAGGAATTTTCTCCATTGAATCCAGGAATTTTCCCCCTCAATCCGGCAATTTTCCTCACCCGATCTGGGAATTTTATCCACTCCATGCAGGAATCTCCCCACCCCTGCACCCAGAAATTTTCTCCACTCAATCTGGGAAGCACAGAATCAAAGCCAAAATTAATCCCATTTCCTTTATCAGGAAGAGGTGGAAATTGAGACCCAGCAACCCTCTGCCCCATTGATCAGAAAACTTGGCAGATTCCCAACCGGAGTTGGTTCCATGAGGGGCTGCTTTGGTTGCCCAAAAGGAGCTCCAGTAGCCACCCAAAGGCCTGGGAAGGGGGCCCTGAGCCTCTCTCACAAGATGCCCCTCTCCCTTCCAAATCCCATCAATTTCTCCCACTCCCTTTCCCATTGGATCCTTCCTGGAATCCTCCTTCCTGGCTTCGGTGCTGCTGAACTGGGGAGGACTGGGGTGGTAGGGGAGGGAAAGAGGGAGGGAAAGAGGGAGGGAAAGAGGGAGGGAAAGAGGGAGGGAAAGAGGGAGGGAAAGAGGGAGGGAAAGAGGGAGGGAAAGAGGGAGGGAAAGAGGGAGGGGCCTCCACCTGCAGCACCGGACAGAGAGAAGAGCTGACAGAAGAGCTGACATGAAGCTGAATCGGAGCCAGAACGTAGCGATGCGGGGTTCTCTGAGCAGATCAGAGCCTCCAGCCTCTTTTCAGAGGCTCTGGAAATGAAGGGGGAGTCAGAGGTGGTTTCAGGACGGTCCTTTTATCACCCCCCCGACCCGAAAACATCCACCTGGGCAACAGCATACAAACAACAGGACAGAGACACCTCCCGGAGTTTCGCTCGGCATTCCCAGAGAGAAGAAAACACCAGGTAGGGGAGAGGAGCGATGTTCACAGTCACACGGACATTGGGCAGGACGGAGATGAAAGGAAAACCCCAAGGAAACCCAAATGAAACCCTCAGAAATCCCAGCTCAACCCCAACCCAACCCCAACCACTCAACCCAAACTTAACCCCAACAACTCAACCCCAGCTCAAACCTAATCCAAATCCCAACTCAACCCAAACCCCAATCAAATCCCAACCTGAAGCCCCAAGCAAACCCCAACTAAAACCCCTACTCAATTCCAACTCAATCTAGGCTCAACCCCCAACCCAAACCCCAACCACTCAATCCCAAACTCAACATCAACTATTCAACCCCAACCCAACCCTCACCCAAACTCCAAAAACTCAACCCCTACCCAGCTCCCAACCCAACCTCAACCCCTGCTAAACCCCAGCTCAACCCACCAACCACTCCACTCAAATTTGACCCCAAACTCAACCCCCAACCAAACCAGCCCCCAGGAGGGAATTCCCAAAGGGACTGAAGGGAACAACCAACGTCTCCATTAAATAAAGGGATTTGGACTCGGGCCGGGGCCGGGGCAGTGACAGACGAGGAGGTGGTTGCAGGCTCCAGGGAGGGGAGTGAAGCAGCACTGGAGGTGGCAGGGGGGTGTCACTCTCATCCTCCAAAGGGGCAACAAAAAGTCTTTCCTAATCCCGCCCCCCCAAACCAAAACCTCAGAGACAAACAAACAAAACCCCGACCTAATGGGCTAAAAACTCGGGAGATTTCGTAAAAAAAAACTCCTCTATTTCAAAAACTGCCCCCAGAAACCAACCAACCCCCCAGTCCAATTCCCAACTGGATGGGGGAACGGCCGGCCTCCCCTTGCTGACGGGAGTCAAGTGGGATGAGAACTTCCAACCCTTCACAGCTTCCAGTCAGGAGTTGCACCAAAAAAAACCAACCCCTAAAACTCAACAAAATGGGGCAAAACAGTCAGTTCCACGGCAGCTTCCCCCTACCCAGGGCAGCTCATTCTGCCTCCTCTTGTGCTGCAGCGGCTTCTTCCCCTTCCCCTTCCTCCTCCTCCTCCTCCTCCTCTCCCTGGATTTCTACACCTTCAACCAGCTGCTGCTGCTCCTCTTCCTTGGGGGTGGCTGGGGAATCCTCCTCCTGCTCCTCCTCCTCCTCGGGACTCCCCTTGGATTGTGCTTGTGTGTCTGTCCCTGTTTTCTCTCCTTCACCTTCCAGGGTCTCTCCGGGATCTTTGTTCTCCTCATCTACAGTTCCCTGCTCTGGATTGTCCACTGGAGTTTCCTCTTCTTCCAAGTTCTCCCCTTCGGGATTTTCTTCTTCCAAGTTTTCCTCTTCTTCTTCTTCCTCCTCTTTGTTTTCATCGGCTCCTTCTGCTGCTCCTTCCTCCGTGGTTCCAGCAGCTCCACCTTCTCCTTCCTCAGGTTCTTCCTTTTCTTCCGGATCATCCGTGAAGGGATTTTCACCCTTAAAACCCAGAAGAGAAGGGGAGAACTGAGAGAAAGAGAAGCAAACCCGAACGGCCTCGAGAAGCGGGAATGAAGGCGCTGGGATCATCCCCAGCGGCTCCACCAGGCCCCACCTTCAGGTACCGCTCGAGTTTCTTGCTGATGAGTTTGTTGTTCAGGATGCTCCTGGCCACCACCAGCGACGACTTCTTCGACTGCTCCATCATGGCCTGAACAAGGAGAGGGGATCAAACACCCCCAACCCCCCATCGTTAGAGGGGTTGGAAGTTAACGGAGGAAGCTCCTCATGAGCTGGGGTGGGGAGTGTTGGACAAGGGGCTACAGGACAGCTCTGGGGGGGGGGCAACCAAATCTGCTGCTTTCTGCTTGTGAGCCCAGGGCTGGGGGGTCAGTGTGGGGAGGAAAAGGTACCTGGGGGGGCTGGAGAGGCTGAAGGGCTTCCTCAGTGCTCCTTCTCACCAGTTAAACCCTCCCAGTTCCCCCATTTGCTCCTTAGAAGTTCTCCAGCCTCTTCTCCACCTCCTCTAGCCCCTTCTATTCCTTTTCCAGCCCCTTGTCCCCCTCATCCTCCAGCCCCTCAGTGCCCTCCTGGCTGTGAAGACCCCAAACCCAATCCCAAGAGCTGAGCTGGACCCTCCTCAGTGCCCCCAGCCCAGGGGGCTGCTCCTTGCTCTGGTCCCAGTGGTCACCCCAGTGTTGCTCCACCCCAGGAGCCTCATGGCCACCAGTAGCCCCCAACCCCCAGCTGGGGAGTTGCCTGCCCTGATCTCCTCAGTGCCCTCATCCCAGCCGCTGACAAAGCTGTTAAGCGGTCCAGAGCCCAGTGCTGAGCCCTGAGGGTCCCAATGGCCACCAGTCCCCACCGCTTGTTTTGGGGTCAGACTGGGGAGAGAAACCCCGACAAAGCAGGATTCTCCAGGCATCCAAATCCACCCCAAATCCTGTAGCCAGATGGCCAGGAGACCCCCCCCGGACGCCCCCCTCACCCTGCGGTTGTGGTTGTGATCCAGGGATTTCAGGTGTTTCTGGATGATCCCGAACTGCATCGGGATGAAGAGGTCGCAGGCCGCACAGTGAGCTGCCTCCACCTTCTTGATGAAGTGCTCCATCCCGATGTCTGCCGGGAGACACCATCCCAAGGCCTGGAATTCCTTTCTCCCCCAGATCCCATCCTTTCCCCTCCCAAATCCTGGAATTCCCCCTCAATCCCATCCTCTCCCTGCCCCTCACCCTGCGTGAGATCCTGATCCCGATAGATCTGCTGGATGACGCCGTTGATGTCGTCGATCGCTTTCCGACGCTCCTCAGTTTTCCTGGTTTTATTGGCCACGTACTCCTGGGTTTGGGAATTCCGGGATCGATTCCAGGATCCAATCCAGGATCCCTTCCAGGATCCACCTGGAGTTCACGCTCCTCTTCACACTCCTCCCCTCTTCCAGCTCTAGGTGCCTCCTACAGATCCCACTGGGAGCCATCTCGCTCCCTTCCAGCCCCTCTGGCTACCAAAACCTGTGGTGGGCAAGCATATTCCTGCCTCCCAGTATAAGAGCAGAGCTTCCCCAGCCAGTGCTCAAGTCCCAACTTTCCCCAGCAGACCCCAACAGGACTGAAGCAGAAGGAAGAGTGCAGCAGCTCTGAAACCATGGGAGCCAGTGGGATTAACCTGGACGATCCCTAATGAGCAGCCCCAAATCGATAGCCCAGAGGGCAGAAGCAGTAGCCACAGCCTCACCTGCAGGAAGTCGGCGGTTTGTTGAGGTAACTTGGTTCCCACGAACTTGAAATGTTCCTTGTGGAAGCGGCTTTCCAGGTGGCTGCTCATCTCGTCCTCGTAGAAAGTGCGGAACTTGCACAGGGAGCAAACAAACTGGATCCTGGCAGGACGGGAAAACCAGTCAAGACCAGTTAAAAAACAGCTTAAAACCAGTTACAAACTGGTAAAAACAAGTTAAAACAAGTTAAAGCCCACATAAAACCAGTTGCAAACCAATTAAAAACTGGTTAAAACCAGTTACAAATCAATTAAAAACCAGTCCAAACCAATTATAAACCCGTTCAAACCCGTTAAAGCCAGTCAAAACCCTGTTACAAAGTGGGCTAAACCAGTTATAAACCATCTAAAAACCAGTCAAAACTCATTTAAAAACCATTCCAAACAGCGAAAACCAGTTTAAACTGGCTGGATCTGGCCCCGCTCGGTGCTGTTGGGGAGGAGGGGGGTTTCCCCGTTTCTGTTGATCTTGGGGAGCAAAGAAGAGGGAAGGAGAGGGGCAAGCGGATTCCAGGAGGACTGGGCTAACTGGGAAGCGAAGGGTGGAGGTGCAGAAGGAAGCCGTGGCCAGAATTCCCCCTTCACTCCCATCCTTCCTCCCCCAAATCCCACCCTTTCCCCCCAGACCCCCGCGGGCACCTCTCCACCATGCGATCCCGATGCCTCTTCTTCTGCCTGTCGGGAATCTTCTTGCCAGCCTGGAGCTTCCGTTTGATCTGGCTGATCTCCTCCTGGATACTCAGCGCTCCTGAAGGAATTGGTTGGGGTGGGCAGGTTGGTGGCCAAAGGGCTACTGCTGGTGGCCACCCAGTGGAGGGAGAGGCCCCCCACCCCCAACCCACCTGGGTCTCTTCCCTCCTCGTCTTCACCTTCCTGGAAAACGGAGAAGTTGGGAAGTTCAAATCACCCAGAGTGGGGGGGGTTCAACCTCCCAGCAGCCAGAGAAAAGGGGGAATCTGAGGAGCTGCTGGTGGCCACCGAAGCCAGGAGATCCCAGGGACTGGACTACGTCATTTCCAATCCCTAATGATTCTATGATTGGGCTGGCTACTGGGATCTGGGATTGGGCAACTTGACTGGGGCACTCTGGAGGCTCCATCTCAATGCCTGGGGTTGGGAGGAGGAGGTGGAGATGGAAAAGCAGGGGAAGGGGCTGGAGGAGCAACTGGGAGAACTGGGAAGGTTTAACTCCGGGAGTACCGCTGGATCCCCCTTCCCAGCTCCCAGATGCACCCGTTATCCGATGGGAACTCACCCCTCTGGATCCTTCTTTCTCCTCCTTTTCTCCAGATTCCCCTTCCGTTCCTTCCTCTGGGATCAAACACCAGGAACAAAATCATCTCCCGGTTCCAACCCCTTCCCTCCAGTTCAAACCAGTGGCAGCAGCTCCCCGCTGGCTCAGAGCCCCCCCTCACCGTTATCCGAGTCAGAATTGTCGGATCCATCCGTTTTGGCCGCTTTGCCGTCGGGCTCGTCGGAGCTGTTGGGCTGCTTCCGCTTCTTGGAGGTCGGGTCCTTCTTCAGTTTCTTCTTCTGGGGCTGCAGAGAGAAGGGGGCGGGCGGGTGAATCCCAGCTCCATGAGGAATCTCCAGCTGGATCATAGGTTTTTGTGGAATTCAGCTTTGGGATGGGAGTTTCCAGTGGGTGGGACTGACAGGGAAGGATGGGATTCGCCCCGGACTGAGGGGAGGATCAAGGGCTGGAGCCGCTGCCTTTCGGGGCTACACCACCCCCTTCCCGCGCAGAATCCACGCGGAAAAGCTGCTGCCAGCGGGAATTCTGCCCCGGCCTCACCCCGAGACGAGCCGCCCCCCGGGAACTTACTCTGAATTCCGAATCCCACGTTTTCCAGTGGCGCCTCATCCGCTGCTTCATCATCCCCCCTCCGTAGCGCAGATTCCCAGAGAAGCCCCTGGATCCCGGGAACATTCCTGGCTCCGGCAGGATGTTGTGGGAAAAGAGAGAGGGCAAGCGGGAGGAGCCGGGGGGGCCTCCTCGTGATCCCATTCCCTGCGGAAGCTCGTTCCACTGTCCTCCCCCACCCATCCTGCCGGGATAGGGGGATCCCATGGATCTGGCTCCGCGTCCCTCTCTCCCCCAGTTGTGTCCCCGTTCCCGCGGGATTCTGGACTGGGGATACTGGTGGTCCCGGCGGTTGCCATAGAAGCCGTCGTAGTGGCCCTCGTAGGAGCCGTCGGCCTCTGGGTGGTGGTGATCGGATTCTCCGTAGTCGTAGCCGGAGCGGTAGGGATCCCGGTCGTTGAGGGAGGGTCGGGAGTCGTAGGAATCATAGGAATCGTAGCTGAGACAGAGGGGAGGCAGCAGGATGGAGCCCGAGAGACAGCAAGGCCCAGCCCCATCCCGAAGCCGCTCCGATTCCAGCCTCATCCTGCTCCATTCCCACCCCGATCCCAACCCCAGTCCCAACCCAAATCCTACCCTGATCTCACCCCAATCCCACCCCAAGGAGCCTAAATCCCAATCCCATCCTCCTCCCACCCAAATCCCAACCCCAAGGATCCCCCAGTCCCACCCTGATCCCATCCCAATCCCAACCCTAATCCCATTCCGCTCCCATCCCCTTCCCACCCCATTCCTGACCCCACAGCTGTGGCAAACGGGGTTCCAGTGCCCAACAGGACGCTACAGTGGCCCAATATGCGGTTCTAGTGGCCAAGAGAAGGTCACAGTAGCCAACAGAGGGTTCCACTGGCCAACAGGGAGTCATATGGGGGGACTTCTAGTAGCCAATACACAGTTCTAGTGGCTAATCTGGTTGCCTTCTAGAACCTGCTGGTGGTCCTTGGCTACTTCCAGCCCAGCCTTCCCGCTGCAGTCCTCTGCAGCCCCCAGGGACGAGAACCGGGTGGGAGGATCCCGATGACAACGGACTCTTGGGAACCCACCCAGAGCCTAATCCCCACCTCGGCCTACTCCCCACAAGGAGTTGGTAGCCCACTGCTCACCGTTCGGAGCCATAGTGGCCCCCCTGCAGGGGATCGTTGTCCAGGTTGATCTTGGCGACGGCGTCGCTGCCGGCCCCGACCGATCCCTCGGGATGCAGCTCCAGGTCCGAGTTGGCTAGTTCCCATGAGTTGGAGGCGGGCACTCCGTAGCCATAGCTGGCTGAGCTCTCCTGCCCGTAGCCATAGCCATAGCCGTAGCCCTCGTAGCCTGCGGCCAGGACAAGCAGGTCAGACTCCTTCCCCCCACATCATGTTGGCCACCAGAATGACATTCTGGCCACTAAAACCTCACGTTGGCCGTAAGAACCCCATTGGCCCCTGTCACCTCCCATTCTGGCTACCAGAAGCACATTATGGCCACTAGAAGCCCATGCTGACCACCAGAACCCTTATATTGGCCACAGGAATCCCATGCAGACCACCAAAACACCATATTGGCCACTACAGCCCCTATTTTGGCCACCAGGACCCCATTCTGGCCACAGGAAGCCCCTGTTGGCCGCTGGGGAGGGGAAGGGGACTAGCTGGGGGAGGGCTGCTCTCACCTCTGTGGGATCCCGAGTTCCAGTCTCCGTAACCTGGAAGAGAGTGAAATCCCAGTGACTGACTGGGGCCTCCTGTCCTGGGACCAAGAGCTACTCCAGTCCCACCAGTACCTCAGCCCCAGAGCCCCCCAGTCCCACCAGCATCCCAGGCTCTGCTGGGGGGGTCAATCCCACATGGAACAAATCCCAACTCTAATCAACACCCTAAGTGGGAACTGGAATCCCTCAGAGAGGTTCCAATCCCAGTATTCCCCAGTTCCCCCAGTATGGGGGGAGGGGGGCTGCTTTTCGGGGCAGCTGGATTGTGGGGCCTTTCAGCCCTAAACTGGGGCGAATTCAGGGCTTTTTGGGGTTCATTTCCCTTTTAAATCCATTTCCTTTCCTTTTCAGTTCCCCTCCCGGCCCCAAATCCCTTCCCACAGCTCCCAGACCAGGGAATCAGGGAGTGGGGGGGCCTGGAGAAGCCCCTGGAGGCCCCACTGACCCCCTCCTCCTCCAGCCCCTTCCCCTCCCTCTCCGGCCCCTCAGGGTTGCGCCGGGGCTGGAACGAAGGGAGAGGGGCCTCTGGCAGCTGCCCACCGCAGGCGAGGATGGGGGGACCCTCGTTAATCAATGGGAGGACACGCATTAAGTGGGAGGGTCAATTAGTCAATGAAGGGGGATCAGTTCATCAATGATGAGACATCAGCTCATCAATGAGGGTTTCAATTAATCAAAGGGAGGATCGATTAATCCTCTTCTATTAATGGGAAGATGCTAATTAATGGAGAAAGTATCAATCAATGAGAGGATGCTAATTAATCAGTGGGAGACACACTACTTAATCAGTGGGGTACATCAATTCATCAGTGGGGGGACATCAATTAATCCATCGATGGGGAGACCTCAATTAATCATGGGGGAGACATCAATTAACTCATCAATAGGAGGATTATCAATCAACAGGGGGGACATCAATTCATCACTGAAGGGGCAATAAAAAGGGAACTAAGTGGTCCCCAACGGAGCCTCAGAGCCCCCCCAGCTGATGCCTCAAAGACCCCCAAAGCCCCTCCCAACCCCAAGGCCTCAAAGACCCCCAAAGGCCCTCCCGGACCGGGGCCTCAAGCCCCTGCACAGACCCCTCCTGGGCCTTACGGACCCCCA
>VXBP01003069.1:121877-149822 GCA_013400115.1 Rhinopomastus cyanomelas | reverse complement strand
CGGGGGGCGGCCGAGCGATCGCTGGTTTTCACGGCCTTTCCTTGGCCCCCACACAGGAGAGAGGGGCGGGGAGGGGCGGGGAGCGCCGAGCGATCGAGCAGGGGATGGGGCCGCCGGGGGGACCTCTCGGGGAGCCTCCGTTATCCCCTCACCCCCCACAGGGACCCTCCATGATCCCCTCGAATCCCCTCTATCATCCACTCACACCTNCCCCGGACCCTCCATGGTCCACTCAACCCCCTCCAACAGGGACCCTCCATGGTTCCCTCAGTCCCCCCTCAGGGACTCTCTATGGTCCCCTGGCTCCCCCAGCAACCCTCCGTAGTCCCCTCAAACCCCCTTCATGGTCCCTTCACACCTCGAGGGACCCTCCTCCCTACTCCCGACAGGGACCCTCCATGATCCCCTCGCAACCCCAAGGACCCTCCATGGTCCCCCTTCACAACCCCAGGAACTCTCCATGGTCCCCACACCCCGCCAGGGACCCCCTCGTGGTCCCCTTAAACCCCTCCATGGTCCCTCACCCTCCCCAGCACGGGACTGGCTCAGAACTCCGGGATTCCATCCAAAATCAACAGCCTGGGGTGAGGAGAGGCAACAGCGGGTCCCAGCGAAAACCCAAACCCACCTGGATTGGGACCAAAATCCACCTGGATTTGGGCCAAAAATCCACTTAGATTTGGCAACAAAATCCAGTCGGTTTGGGACCAAAATCCACTTGGATTGAGACCAAAAAATCCACCTGGATTGGATCCAAAATCCATCTGGATTGGAACCAAATATCCACCTGGTTTGGGAACCAAAATCCACTCAGATTTGCAACCAAAATCCACCTAAACTGGAACCAGAATCCACTTGGATCGAGACCAAACAGTCTCATGGATTAGAACCAAAATCCACCCGAATTGGAACCAAAATCCATCTGGATTGGGACCAAACACCCCCCGGGACTGGAACCAAAATCCATCTGGATTCAGACCAACTATCAGCCTGCTTTGGGAACCAAAATCCACTCAGATTTGGAACCAAAAGCCACCTGGATTAGGACCAAAATCCACTCAGAGTGGAAATCAAAATCCATCTGGACTGCATCCAAAATCCTTCTGGATTAGGACCAAATATCCACCTGATTTGGGAATCAAAATCCACTCGGATTGGGACTAAAAGTTCACCTGGATTTGGACCAAAATCCACTTGGATTTGGAACCCAAAACCAATCTGAATTGGGTCCAAAATCCACCCGGATCTCAAAGCAACTGGAACCATCCCGGACCACTGACCTCAGGGGTGAGTGGAGCTGGCGGATCCTGCCTGGAGCCGGGCCCATCCCGTCAGCAGCCCAGGGGAGTAAATCCAGTGAAAATCAGATGGGTTTGGGGAGTGTGGGGAGAGCAAAGGTCCCTCTGGAGCCCAAACTGGAGCCAGACCGGGGGAAGAGTTGATAGGGGAGGACCCCAAACTGGGGGAAGAGTTGGGAGGGAGCTGAGCCCAAACTGGGGGAAGAGTCAGTTCTCTCCATCCTTTCCAAACCCAGGTCTCCTCAAGACATGAGGGAAGGGCCAGTTTCCCCTGGGTGGCAGCCCCCAGGGCTTGTTCCTCCCCCTGGAAGCCCAGCTGGGAGAGCCCTGATGCCATCTCGGGTGGGCGTGACGGAGCGGTGACGGCAGCGGAGCTCAAACTGGGGCTAAGAACCGACGTCCGACCTCTCTGCGGAGCTGCCGAGCGGCAGGAATCTTCCGAGAGCAGGAGAAAAGGGAACATCAAGGGCGACGGCTGGTGAAGGGGGGGAAGGAGGAGGAGGAGGCTGACGGAGGTTTTTCACTAGCCTAGGACTGCAGAGAAGAATCCAAAGCCGGTGGAAAGTAGGTCAGGCTGCGGGTGAGCGAGGAGCGAGCTCGCGAGGAGGAGAAGCGGCAAGAGCCGGCACAAAAGACCTGAGAATGAGGCCACGAGGAGGGTCCTCAGGGCTTCTTAACCTGGGAGGGAGGTGCCGCTTCCTCCAGCCACCTCTGAAGTCGTAGCCCTCAGCAGCCTGACCTTGGCTTTGAGACCTCTCAAAGCCTTTTCTAAAGCCCCAGTTCATCTCCAGCTTGACGGAGGAGCGGGGACAGAAGGCCACGGCCACAAAGGGTTTTGATTCCTCTGCGGAGGGCAGCCACAATCCAACGAGGAAGCAGAAGCGAGGACAGGCAGCGAAGCTGCTGCCAAGGTCTTTGCTCTCAAGTCAGAGGGTGAGGGGAGAAACGAGGCTCCAGAAACCCCTCCTGGAGCCGTCAGGAAACCGCCTCTTCCAGCTGTGGCTAAGGTGGTGGGAGAAGCTTCTCCTTTGCATCTCCTCCACCTTCTGCTGGGCTGTGGTTGACCCCACCCCGGGCACCACAACAAGTCGGAGGCTTCCGCTGGCCTCGACCACACCAGGCACTCCTCCCAAATCCAGGCTGGGGAGGGATGGAAGGGGCTGAGGGGCCTCTGCCCACCTCCATCTCCAAGGAGACCACAGCAGGGTTCTCCCTGGACACACCTGACCCTCAGACCCTGCCCCCTTCTCCCTTGTTGGAAGGAGATCCCAGTTCACCAGTCCTGGAGCACAGAGATGGATCAGGGAATGGGGTAGAGGAGAAGCTCAATGGCAGCCAACCAGGTGCTTGCATGGCCAAGAGGGCCACCCACCATCCAGTTGTCCCTTCCTCTGCAGTCCTGTGGGCCTCTTGGGGCTCCCCAAGCTGAGCAGGACATGAAACCATCAGCTCATCCTGTTCTGAGGAGGCCAGCGGGGCCACTGAAAGGACTTAGGGGGTTGTGAGGAGCAGCTGAGGATCAACCCACAGTTCGTCCAGCCTGAAGAAGAGGAGACAACAGGGTGAGATCTTGTGATGGAGGGGAAAGAAATGGAGATGCTGAGCTCTTCTGCAGTGTCTAGAGGACATGAGAGGATGGCTTCAAGGTGCCTCAGGGGAAGTTCAGCTGGGCCATCAGGGAAGAGCTAGTGGATCAAGAGGTCCTTCACGGTGAAGCCCTGGATCAAGAGGTCCTTTACGGTGAAGCCCTGGATCAAGAGGTTCTTCACGGCCCTGGAACAGGCTCCCCAGGACTGAGGTCCTGGCCCCAAGCCTGTTGGTTCCAGAAGACTTTGGAGAACTCCCTCAGATAGAGGATTTTCCTTTTCTGGAGTCAGGAGTTGGGTTTGATGACCCTCAGGGGTCTCTTCCAACCCAGGAGACCCCAAGAATGCTCCTAAAGACTAGAACCTTCAGCCAAGGCAGGAGCTCGGGGGGGCACAGTGTGGGCAAAGTCCTCCACCTGGGGGCAAGCAAGGACCAGCTGGAGGAGCTGGATGCTGGTTCCCTCAGCTCACCCCGTTCAACCAGCTCTTCCTCCACTCTGTGTCAACAAGGAAAGACTCTCCGTGGGGCAGAAGGTCAAAGCCAACTCCTGGGTGTCATGAAACGCCCCGAAAAGGAGGCAGGCAGCTCTGGCAGGAGACCTGGGCCAGGGAAGAGCCATCCCGGGGGGCTAAATCCGGGAAGAACGGCGGAGAAGAGTGGAGGACGCCGGTGGAGGAGCCGTCGGGGGAGGCAGACGGGGACGACGCAGCTGCCTGACGCTTCCCCCGCGGCTGCCAAGAGGCACCATGTGTTCTCCGAGGAGGCTGCCAACAGCTCCCGAGCCAGGGGAGGCACAAACAGCTCCCAGCCCACGAGCCAAGCGGAGCTTTCCGGAGGCAGCTGCGGCGGCGGCGGGATGAATCCTCGCCCGTCACAACATCCCGCCGGCTCCCCGGGGACACCCCGGGAGCGGGAGATCCCAAGGCAGAGGGTGGAAGTGAAGAAGGGTCGCAGCCCATCTGCTGCTTCAACGTGGTGGTTTGTGGAGGGTTCAGGGCGACCTGTCAAGGGACTAAAACCAGGGAGCTACCCTCACCCGGAGCCCTGCGTCCAGCTCTGCAGCCCTCAACTCAGGGAGGGCCTGGAGCTGCTCCAGAGGAGGCCACCAAGATGGTCAGAGGGCTGGAGGACAGGCTGAGGAAGCTGGGGCTGTTCAGCCTGGAGAAGAGAAGGCTCCGGGGGGGACCTTCTGGCCACCTCCCAGCACCTGAAGGTGGCTACAAGAAGGCTGGAGGAGAAGATGAGGAGCAATGGTTTCCAGTTGGAGAAGAGGAGATGGAAATGGGCTGTTAGGCAGAAGTTCTCCAGCAGGAAGGGGCTTGATCGCTGGAACAGGTCGCCCAGGGAAGGGAGCTGAGGCTCCATCCCTGGAGATACTCAAGGTGGAGCTCATCCCCAGGTCCCAGCACCCGAAGAGTGGCTGCCAAGAGCATGGTGACTCTTTCACACGGAAAACACCAGGGGGATGGGTCCAAGTGACTCCTGAGGAGCTTCCCATTGGAGGCCAGAAGGAAATCCTTCCCCGTTAGACCCACTGGAATCATCTCCCAAGGGAAGGGGTCGATGGCCCTACATGGGGCAGTTGTCAGGCCCAGCTCAACAGGCTCCTGGGACAGGGAATTTCAATTGGTTGGTCCTTGAGGTCACTTCCAACCTGGGGAAGAGCTGGAGCTGTACAAGAGCGTCGGTCTCTGCTGATGGTGGGGGAAAACGAACGGGGAAGGACTGGGCTACCAAACCCACCCGAGAGCCCGCTGGGTTTCTCAGGGGAGTGGAGGGACCAGGTAACCTCCAAGATCCCCACAACCACCTCAAAACATCCTGTTTTGACCCCACCCGATCCCATTGAAGCAACCAGTAGCACCCAGTTCAACACCTCACCCCAGCCCCAAGGAGCTCTGGGCACTGGGAAATGAAAACTAGCCCAGCCAGTGGGAGGATCCAGCCCCCAGCAGCAGAAAGGCTCTCAAATGCCTCTCCTTGGCATCAAAAGCCGCCACTGTGGGCTGGTGGCCACCCAGCCTCCAACATTTGCCAGGAGGAGGTGTTGTTGGGCACCAGATCGGCTCTGGAGGGTGGTGCTGGGATGAGGAAGTAACCACAGAATCACCCAACCTTTGGGTTGGAGAAGCCCCTAGAGGCCCCACGAACCCTTAGTCCCCTCCTGCCCTGGGTAGCCTGGACCAGGCCTGGGGACCCCTTTAAGGGGCTGAAACTGGTCCTCAGGGGCAACCTCAAGCTCCCCTGGTGCAACTGGAGGGGCCAGTTCCTAATCCCATCCCTTGGGAGAAGAGATCAACCCCCAGCTCACCCCAACCTCCTGCTCTGGTGGCTCTGGAAAGCCAGAAGCCTGAGGCTCCTCTCCAGTTAAATCCCTCCCAGCTCTTCCAGTTGATTCTCAGAAGTTCTGCAGCCCCTTCTCCTCCTTCTCCAGCCCCTTCTGGCCACCAGTCTGCAACTGGAGTTGCCACCAGTTCCCAAGTGGAGTTACCTTCACTGATGGAGCGGAACCAGCTCAGACCCAAACCAGTTTGGGAAAGACCCTTCACCCGCCCCCATCTATGGAAAACCAGCAGCTGAGGGGCGATGGTGGCTCCCCAGTGCCGGGGCCGAGCAGGACAAGACCAAACCAGTAGCCCCCACCACAGTCTCCTCCTTCTCTCCAGCCACTATCTCTCAAGCTTTAGGGTCTCCCCAATGGAAACCTCATTCCTCACTGCCACCTCCTCCAACAACGAAGCCCGACCATCCCACAGACAGCTCCCCGGAGCAGGGTATGGCCCTCCCAGTCCATCTCCAGTTACCCAACCCAGCATCAGGTTCCACTGGACACAGAGGGTGAACGACGGAGCCACAGAAACAGCCAGCGGTCAAATCAACCCTTCCCCTTTGGGGCCAGCACAAGGGTTGGGGGCCAGCAGAAGGGTTCGGGGTCACTCACCATCTCTGTAGGACTGCAGAGACTCCTCTCCCCACGCCGCAGGGAACGGGGAGAGCGGGGAGCGTGGGACGCTGCACTCCGACATCGAGGTCAGGCTCTTGTGGGGCAGGAAGCCATGAGGATCCCTCTCTCGGCTGGGGGACGGGGGCTCGGCGCCGGCCATGGCCGCCTGCAGCAGGGGGTGATCGGCCGAGTTGGCCAGCAGCTCTTTGAGGATGTTAATGGGGGAGATGGTGAGCTCCCAGTTGGTGATGCCGAAGTCGCGCAGGTGGGCTCTGGCGTGACTGGAGAGCCCCGCTCGCGTGTCGAAGCCGGCCCCGCAGAACTCGCAGCGCATCAGGCTGAACGTCCCGGGGTCGAAGTTGGCCACTGGGGAGAGAAGGATGGACACGGGGGTCAGTGGTGGTGCTGGGGCCACCCCGTAAGGGCTGCAGGGTCGGGGATGGGGCAAGCTGTGGTGTCCCTCTGTGTACTGGTAAGCAGTGGGGTTTGTACTGGTAGCCAACGGGATCTCTGCTGGTACCCAACAGGGTCTGTACTGGTAGCCAAAGGGGTCTGCACTGGCACCCGGTGTGGGAGAGAAGGGGAACCTCCTTAAAGACCACTGTAGAGTCCTGCAACTGGGGAGGCACCAGTACAAACTGGTAATCAGCTCCATGGAGCAGGGCCTTGGAGTCCTGGTGGCCACTGAGCTCTCTTCAGGGGGGTGTGGTGGTAAAGAGGGCCACCGTGCTCCCACAGGTCTGGGGAGGGTCTTCTCCCTATTCTGCTTTGCCCTGCTGAGGCCAGACTGGGAGAACTGGGACCAGTTTAGGGCTCTCCAGTTCAGGAGAGACAGAGGGCTACCAGGATGAGGAAGGGCTGAGAGAACTGAGGCTGCAGAGGAGGAAGCTGATGTCTGCAAAGGTTTGAGGATTGGGATGGGGAGTGGGTCAAGAGCAGTCTCTTCCCAGTGATTCCCAGTAACAGGACATGGAACCTTCCTGGATGCTCCTGTGGGATCTGATGTGGGGGGATCCTGCTCTGGAAAGACCCCAGACCCTCCTGGAGAGACCCCAGACCCTCCTGGATCAGTCCCAGTGGGATCTGCTCTGGGGGCTCCTGCTCTGGAGAGACCCTAAACCCTCTGGAGAGACCGCAGACCCCTCCTGGATGCCCAAGCTGCACCTGTTCCAGGGGATCGTGCTCTGGAGAGACCCCAGACCCTTTTGGAGATACCCCCCAAACCCTCAGGAACGTCCCCAGACCCCTCCTGTCTACCCCAACGGGACCATCCCTGGACACCCCAACTCTGCCAGCAGCAGCACTGGACTCGACGACCTCCAGAGCTCCCGTCCAACCCCCTGAGCCCCTCTCTCTCTCTCTGCCTCTCCGAGCGTCGCTGCTCGGCCGGCCAGGCGAGCGGGCGGCTGCGGGACCCCGCGTGTGACTCCCATACGTACCCAGGCGGTCGGTGGGGGGAGAAAACCCCCCCGGGATGTTAGGGGAAGCGGAAGCGCAGCGGAGTGAATACAGACTACCTTTTTTCTTCTTCTTTTGGAAGGAAAATTTTTGCTCAATTGCTTTGACTTCTTCGGCCGAGATGAAATGCCGGACGTTGTAGCTCACCCCCACCCTGTTGAGGTGACCCCGCACGTGGTTGGCCAGGCCGATGCCGTTGTGGAAGCGGTCGGGGCAGTAGGGGCACTTCCTCTCCTCGTTCTTCAGCATCGGCGATTCCGGGTCCAAGAAGTCGTCGAGCTCCAGGGAAGCTTCCAAAGGAGCATCCAGCAGGAACACGTCCAGCGGGAGGGAATCCTCCCCCAGGAAATCCGGCGACGGCATCAGCGCTCTCTTCTTCAGCAGCTTCCCGCGGGCTCTCTTCGGCGCTCTCGGGTGCTGGGGGGTGGTTTCATCCAAGAGGACGATGGGCACCATCTGCCTCAACTGCTGCTGCTGCTCCTCCGAAGCCACCGCGGGGTCCGTGGCCTTCAAGGTAGCCCTGAAGGTCCTCTTGAGCTCCAAAGCGGCCGGCGGGACGGTGAGGGCTTTGCTGCAGCGGTGCTCGCTCAGCCCTGCCGCGGCGCCGCCCAGCGACAGCCCCTCTTCCCCCCCGGCCAACGCCCAGTGGTGCCTGAGCTCCTCCAGCCCCATCAGGTGGCTCCTGCCTCCCTCCTCTTTCCCTTCCAGCTGCTGAGCGGCCGCCTTCCTCTTCAGCCGCTGCAGCGCCAGCTGGGAGTAAGGCTTTGCCGAGGAAAAGCCGCCCAGGCTTCGATGCAGAGGGGCGTACGGAGCCGCTTTCCGCGCGTGGAACCCCGACGGCTGGTAGTCCTTTTTGCCAGCCCGGTGGCCCCTCTCCAGCCGGGGCTGCGCAAGGTTGAAGCCCTGAGCAGCCTCGTACTGAGCGTCGCCGCCTTCCTGCTGCGGGAGAGGGAACAGCCGCTCGGCTTTGCCGAAGTAGTCGGCGTCGGCGCCGAAGCGGCCCGACCTGGCCGGGCTGTAGTCGTCTCGGCTGGTCCCCGGCTGACTGGGATTGTCCTCGTAGCCCTCGGCCTCCCAGGACAGGTGGCAGTGAGCGTACTTCATGTGCTCCTTCAGGATGGTCTCGTTGGGAGCCGGGAAGCTGCAGAGAGCGCACGTACTCAACCCTTTGCCGCCGGGAGGCGGCCCCGGCACGGCCAGCGCCGCCTGCTCGTGGCCCTGGAAGGGTTTGTAGAGGCCGGGGCCGTCGCGGATGTCGCCGCCGCTGCTCGTGAAGAGCCCGGTGGTCTTAGCCCCTTGATCCTTCCTCTCCTTGACGTGCATCTTGGCGTGCTGCACGAAGATCTTGGACGAGTTGGTGCCGAAGACGCACTTGGGGCACTGCAGCCGGGCGTCCCGCCCCTCGTCGGGAAACTCGTTCAGCTTCTGGATCTCCTCGATGATTTTCTCCCGGGACTCCTGGTGCAGCCGCTTGTGCTGCTCCAGGGCGGCCGGGTCGCCGAAAGCCCAGCCGCACTCCCCGCAGCGGAGCTGGCACTGCCCTCCCGCGGAGGCGCCGCCGCCGCCGCCGTCTTGGTCCCTCGCTGGTCCCCGGTTGTGCTGGAGCATGTGGTCCATCAGATGCTCCTTCTTCTTGAAGTAGATGCTGCACTCGATGCAGGTGTAGACGGCCGGGTCCTCCTCCGCGCCCTCCTCGTCCTCCTCATCCTCCTCCTCCTTCCCCTGCTCGTCCAGCAGGACGCTGCACACGTAGGGCCTCAGCTCCACCTCGTAGGAGCTGCAGGGAGCGGCCTCCAGAGGTCTCAGCGGGATCCTCTCCACCGAATCTTCGGCGTTTACCGTCCAGGATTGTTTGCCGACAGTAGCCCCCAGCTGGCCGCCCGGCGGCGGCTTCTGCATCGGCCACTCGGGCGCCGCCAGCGGGTTCAGCTCAGCCAAGTCCGACTCGACCAGCGACCCCCTCCTGTGGGCGACGGAGCCCTCCAGGGATTTGGATTTGCCCAGGATAGGGTTCAGGCTTTTCCTGAAGACGGTGGGAGCCGGTGCCTGGCCCCGGAAGGGCAACTTGGCTACTACATCTGTCACCTTGTAGTGAGGACTGGGGCTCCTGGTGGCCCCGCTAGCCCAGTCGACCCTCTGCGTTGCCCTCTTGCTTTGCTCTAAGTGCTCGGTGCTGAGACCCTCCAGTTGCTTTGGTTCTGACTTCACAGACTTCTCCTCCCCTCCAGGAGCTGAGGCTCCGGGGGACTCCGCTTTGCCACTAGCCAGCTCCTCGGAGTCACTAGCCGCTCGCTCCGGCAGTGAATCCGCAGCGAACGGCGAGTCCTGCAGGGAATCCCCAGGGAAAGGCGACTCGTGCAAGGAATCCCCAGGGAAGGGGGACTCCTGCAGCTCCTTCTGGCCGCAGAGTCTCTCTAAAGTGCTTCCTGTTCTCCCGTCGGAGGGCTCCCAGCTCCCGCTGCCGGATCCCGTCATGTTCCGCAGCTCCAGGGAGCTCCTGGCCTCTGCTCTGTACAAGGTGGCCGTGAATTCCGCCGGCTCTTCATCCAGGGAGCTGCTGGACAGAAGTTTGGGAGAGTTAACGAGGGGATTCTCACTGGGACCAGCAGCACTGGAGCTGGGATGCACTGGCACCACGCTACAGCCTCGCAGGGGCTCTTCAAATAATCAAGACCTGGGTGAATCTGAGCCCGTCCTTTCCCAGCCTCCTTCTGATGGTTTCTCTCTCTTCTCCTGCCCTCCTCCAAGCCTGGGCTCCAGCTGTGGCCACCTCTGCTCCCCTGTGATGGCCCAGCCCCACCAGTAACACTTGGATCCTTCACTGTGGCACCCATTTCAAGCCCTGGGCTACAAATCATTGGCTTCTCCCCCACCCAACTCCCAGTTCCCCAATAGCCCCCCTTAGACCCTCCACTCCCTTTGGGGTTCCTTCCCCAGCTGCTTCTTCAAAAGAACCCTACTGGGTTCGACCCAAGGGGAACTGGGACGGTCCCAAGGGAACCTAAGATGGCCCAAGAAGAACTGGGATGGCCCCAGTAAGAACTGCATTGGCCCCAAAGAGAACAGGGATGGCCCCAAGGAAAACTGGGACAGCACCCTGGGGAACCAGGAACTGGGATGGTCCCACGGGTGACTGGAATGGCTCCAAGGGGAACTGGGACGGCCCCGAGGGGAACTGGGATGCTGCCAAGGGTAACTGTGATGACCCAAGAGGACCTGGAATGGACTTTGTTAGGGTATCGGAAGCAGGGTGACTCCTCAGGTTTCCCGCTGAGTCTGATGCCCCAGCTCCGCCCTGGATGGTCCTAAAGGCCCCTCTGGCTACCATCAGCGCTGGGACAAACCAGGGGGACCTTCTGGGGCCTCGTGTGACCACTGGGAGCAGGAGGTCAGCTCCCGGCCCCATTGGGAACTTACCCGAGTTCCGAGCTGGGAGCTGCGGCTGCGACAGCACCGGAAAGGGCAGGATCCGGCTCATCTGCAACAGAGAGGAGAGAGCTGCAGGCTCAGTGGCCACCAGAGGCTTCTTTTGGGGGGAATCTGCACTAACCTGGGAGGGGATTTTGGTTCACACAGCTTTTTCTCTGCAGATCAGCCCCCTCCCTCTCCCGCTGCCTGCCTTCCCCTCCCTCCGGCCCGGGATTACGGGAGGATTTCCCAGTCAACCCTTAAGAGGGTTTAATCCCACCGACAACCAGTTGATGTCCGAACAGCTCCTGCAGTTGAGCAGGTTGGGGGGAAGATGCTGCTGGGGGTGGAGCCGTTGACTCGGGCCACCCCAGGAAGATGATGGATTCCCCCCGTCCCAAGGGCTGGAGCTCACTGGGGTCTCCTCAGGGCTTCTGAGGAGCCTTTGCTTGGGCTCTGCTGGTGGGAACAGCCTGCTGAGGGCTCAGGAGAAGATGCCAGCAGGGGTCTGGGGCTGATAAAGCACCTCCAGAAGAGCTGCTGAGCTGCAGCAGAGCTGGCCACATCCAGGCTGTAACCCATGAAGACATCTGAGTCCAACCTCCCTGACCCGGAGGCTCCACCAGGGCAGGACACGGAGGGTTTTGCCCTTCCTGCAGACTCACTCCTGGGGCTCCTGGACCTGCAGGGAGCAGCTCAGCCTCCGCCAACCCCCTGGAGAACCTTCAACACCAACCCAGCTCCCCCCTCTCTGGAAACAGGAGGCTGAGCAGAAGGTTTTCCTGTGGGTTCAGCCCAGAAGAACCTCCAGATCCCAAAGAGACCTCTGCTCACAGGTTGCTTTTATCCCCTGGATCACTGGTTCCAGCAGGAAGTTGGGGTCACCCCACTGGTTCTGGAGACGTGGGGAAGCAGGGTGGGATCTGCCCCACAGGTCCAGGAGAGGTGGGAAGAGCTGGAATTGCTTTCCTGCCTCTTCCAACAGCTTCTCCACCAGGAGAGCAAGAGATGAAGGGGTTGAGGGGGGGTCTTCCAGTGCCAGAGCCACTTAGCTTACTGGGATTTATCCCACCCTGGAGACGTGGCAGCTCCGCTGGCTCTGCAGAGCCAATTCCTTTGGGCTTCCAGAGGGTTCAGGAGGTGATGGAAAAGAGGGCAGCTCAGGAAAACCAGAGTCACCGCCGGACCGGGCTAGGAAAGGCCAGGGATAGCCACCAACCCTCTCCTTTCTCCCCAGAACAACCCACCGGGTTAAAACCTCCCCGGTCAGCCGGGGTGGCCGCGGAAGGACGACGGCAGGAGCTCCCAGGGCCTCTTTTGTTCCCGGAGCTCCGGCACGGCGCCTATTTTTAGCACCGATCTCCTTCGGAGGGAGAGCAGGCGGTGATTTATCTTCCTCCTGACGGAGCCACGTAGCCGCTCGCCCTGCAAACCCTGGTTTCTTGGAAACCGCCGAGGGACGAGGAGGGAGCCGAGCGGCACGCTGCTTCCGCGGCTCCACGTTACCCTCTATGGTCATCCCGCGGCCCGCCCCGCGAGCCACGGCGCCCGCTGCTTCTCCTAAGGGAGCCCCAGCCCTAAGGGGACCCCCTTCCCGGTGTCTCCCCTGTGGGGTTGAACCCCCTCTGGTTTCCCCCTCCTCGATCCCAAATCAACCCAACTGGGTCATGGAGGTGCCGTCACGATGCAGCCGAGGCCAAACACACAGGAAAGGGCAGGGATGAGGGGCAGGTGAGGATCCTGTGAGGATCCCACTGTGGGAGGAGTTAGGAGGAGACCTGCAGCCCCTCCTGGACCAGTGGACCCAGTGGCAGATGGCCTAGTTGATGGTTAATGGCACAAGATGGTTCAAAGGTCGAGGGCTGAGCAGCATCGATGTCTCCGCAAGAGCCCCAGCTCGCACTCGGCTGGGGTCACCATCACCCTCCAGAGCCTCAGTCACCTCTCATGCTGCAAAGATTCCACCTAAACCTTCTCTGTCACCTCAAAACCCCACCAGGAGTCACCCTGAGGAGCTTCTCCTCATCCCTGCTCTTTATGGTGGGGAAAGGGTCTGGACTGGAGCTACTGGACAAGGATTTTCAGACTAAGGTCTCAGCAACGGGGTCACTCTGCTGCCTCTGGGGCTCCCAGAGGTGATGATGGACCTCATGGTCAACAGAATGAAGCCCAGGAAGGTCCCCAGCCGTCAGAGAGGGGAAGATGTGGTGGATGAAGAGAGGTTGGGGATGTTAATTACGGAATCTCTTTGGTTGGAAGAGATCTTCAAGATCCTCCAGTCCAATCCTCAACACTGGAGACTCCAGACACTTCCCCAGCCCCACTCCAGCCCCCTTCTTGTATAGAGGTGAGACCTCATCTCTTCCCTGTGAGAGTGGGGAAGCCCTGGAGATGCTCAACTAGATGGGGCTGAAGCAACCTCACAGGAAACTGGGGTTTACTCTGACCTCAAGAAGATGATGGAGATCTCTAGAGGGTCCTTCCCACCTCGGTTATTCTGCCATTTGAGGGTTAAAAGCCCCAAGAAGTTAAAGAAGCTCAAGCCAGGAGGTCGTTTGGATGGTGGTTTCCATCCAGACCCTTCATCATCTCAACACAGGGAGAGGTTCTCCCTCTTTTCCAAGGAACTCAACCAAGGAACCGTGTTCTCCTCCAACTTCTCCACTCCCACCACAGAAGAACCAACACTTCCACAGGGCTGAACTGGTCTCTGAGTCAAGGGAAGTGCAAAGGAGCTCCTCTTCCTCCTCAGTTTGGCCCCTTCCAAACAAATCAACAACAAACCGGCCACGAACCAGCAGAATCCCTTTGCTGAGCAACTCAAGGGCTTCCCAAACCAGCCGGTGGCCACCAAAGCTCCTCGTGCCGAGCCCACCCCAAACCTCAGGCGGTTTTTATCTCCAGCTCCTGCAAAACTGAGGCTGAAAGAGCTGATCCAGCGCCTCGGCGGCAGCCGGGCGGAAGGACTTTGCTGTTTGAGCAACTGGATTAGGCAAGAGGTGAGGGATTGCATCACCCTCCTCCTCCCTCCCCCTGAGCAGGGCAGGATGGCGCAAGGACTCGTTAGGGCTGCGAGTAACGAGCTTGAGGCTCCCACAGGTACCTGTGGGACTGGTGGGGACGGACCCGGCTCCTGGTTGGGGCTGAGGGGTGGATGTTTGCAGCCCACAACCCACAAGTGGAAGCAGTGGTGCTGGAGAACGGGGGGGAACGCTGTGACCCTGCTGCGCTGGAGGCTCACGGGGACAGGCGAGCGGCTTGGGGGTCACTCGGAGCGACCCAGCACAACACGATCAAAATCCAGCACAGCCAAACCCAAGCCAGCACGGACCAGCAAGACCCAACTCGACCCAGTCCAGCCCAGCACAACCCAACTCAGCTCAATCAAACAACCCAGCACCGCCCCACACAACCCAACTCAACCCAGGACAACCCAACTCAATCAAGCACAACCCAGCTCAATCCAACTCAATCAAGCACAACCCATCTTGACCCAGCTCAATCCAGTACAACCCAGCACGACCCAACAGAGCCCAATTCAACCCAACTCAATCAAACCCAGCACAGAATCACAGAACACTAGGGATTGGAAGGGACCTCAGAAGATCATCCAGTCCAATCCTCCTGCCAGAGCAGGGCCACCTAGATCAAGCTGCACAGGAACACATCCAGGTGGGTTTTAAACATCTCCAGAGGAGGAGACTCCACAACCCCCTGCGCAGCCCCTTCCAGGGCTCTGTCACCCTCCCTGGGAAGAAGCTGATGTGGAAACCCCTCTGTTCCAGCTCACACCCACTGCCCCTTGTCCTATCATTAGCCCATCCCAACCCAACCCCTGTCAGATGGTCAAGAACAGGGAAGTCTCTCCAAGCCTGCAGCACCCTAGGAGCTATGGAGCTATTCAAAAGCTCTTGGGAGACCGAATCACCAAATCATCAGCATGGAAGGGACTTCCAAAGGGCATCCAGTCCAAGCCCCCTGCACCAAACAGGGCCAGCACTCACCAGCCCAGTTTGCCCAACCAGCTTGACCCTGGATGGCTCCAGGAATCAGGTCTCCACCAACTCTCTAGGACCCTGTTCCAGGGATCCCCCACCTTCAGATTCAAGAGTTTTCTCCTCCTGTCCAGGCTCACTCTGCCCTTTTCCAGCTTCAAACCATGACCCTTTGTCCCTACCCTTGGACTGGAGCTACCAGACAAGGATTTTCAGACTAAGAAGCCAGCAACAAGGTCACTCTGCTGCCTCTGAAGCTCCCAGAGGTGATGAGACCCTCCACAGCCAACCAAACGAACCCCAAAACCCTTGAGGAGCTTCTCCCCATCCCTGCTCTTCGTGGGAGGGAAGGTTCTACACAAAGGGTCTGGTCTGGTTTGGAGTGGAGCTGCTTGGACCCAGCAATGGGGTCAGTCTGGACCTTCCAGAGGTGATGACACAAACTCCAAACACCCAGCCAGGAGTCACCTTCAGGAGCTTCTCCCTATGTCTGCTCTTCGAGGTGGGGAAAGAGTCTGGACTGGAGCTACTGGACGAGGATTTTCAGACTCAGAACAGCCTCCCCACATGCTCCTTTCAGGGACTGGAAGGTCGTCAGAAGGCAGTGATGTAGGAGAAGATGCAGGAGCTTCATCTCCCACACCCCACCCCACCCCCAAATCCATCCCACGGCCCCAAACCTGGGCTCTTCCAGCCCGAAGGTGCCAGCTGAGCCCAATCTGAGGGCCCATCCGGGCCGGGAGTGGCTGATGAGAGAAGCTGAACGTGGAGCTCCTACAAGAGGGTCTGAGCAGCAGCTCTCCCCTCTCCGTCCCGACCTAAACAGGGCCAGGAGAAAAGCAGGAAGCGGAGACGACCACCAGCATCCCACCCTCTGACGGCACCGGGTGGCTCCTCGCGAGTCAGGCTCGGCCTGGGGCTCGTGGGGTGGTTGCCCAGGGCTGACTGAAGCTCCTCGATGCGCCAGGCCCCCAGCAGCCTGGCGGCAGCCCCGAGCCAGGACGAGCCGAGACGGCCGCGCTGTCCGACTCCCTGCTGCAGCTGGCTACGAGTAACCGGAGAGCGGGCTCCTCGCGCTGCCGAGGAGCTGGCAGCGGGACGGCCTTGGCCGGACACGCGGACTTCACACTCCTGCCGCTAAACGGCCTCGCTCGGGGCTGCTCCTCCTGCCCGGAGCGACAGGTCCTGCTCCGGCGGAAACCCTCGGAGCTCTGCAGAGATCCCGGAGGGATTTCTTCCTCCGCTGGGTTTAGACGACGGTCCCGAGCCCGGGGGAGGTGACCTTGAGGCCAGGAGCACTTCCAAGCTGGCAGCACTCCACGTCCCGTCCCAGCCGGCTGCAGCTCCGCGTCGCCTTCTGCTCGGGCCTCCCGGGAGCCGCGAGGCTGCTGGTGCCCGGCGCTGAACGTCGGGGGAACCCAGGGGCTGGAAACACCCCGGGTTGTGCAACCAGCAGAGCTGGGCGCTGCTGCTTCTCCCGCGGGACTTTGCCCAGGAAGGGGAAGGCTCTGGCAGAGGGTCCAAGCGAGGGCAGACGGGGAAGAGCGGAGCAGACAAACACAAGCGACGGAGCAGAGGGGGCTGCTCCGGTCCCCCCGAGCTCAGGGCCTGTGGGGTTTCAATCCACGGGAGGACTGGGAGGAGCTGCTGGTGGTGGGACTGGGCTCAAGCTTGGGGACCACTCTGGAGCTTGGAGGGCTCAGAGTCATCGCTGGAAGGGAGGGAAGTCGCTTCTGATGGTGGAAGAACCATGGGGGACCCCATAATGGGGTGAAGAAGCCAACGGAGGGGTAGGATCACCCTGAAGGGATGGGCTTCCCAGCTGACGGATCCCACGTTTGGGAAAGCCCATCTGTGAAGGACACAGAGCTGTCGGAGTGAGGTGGCCACCAAGATGAGTCCAGGGCTGCGGAACCTCTGCTCTGAGGATGGGCTGGGGGAGCTGTGGCTGAGGAGATTCCAGCAGGACCTTAGAGCTGCCTCCCAGTCCCTGAAGGGAACCTCCTGGAAGGCTGGAGAGGGCCTTCTCCCAAGGGGATCCAAAGATGGGACAAGGCAAATGGTTGGAAACTGAAGAAGAGGAGGGTCAGGCTGGATCTTAGGGAGAAGATCTTCAAGACAAGGGTGGAGAGACTCTGGAACCGATTGCCCAGAGAGGCTGCGGCTGCCCCTTCTCTGGAGGAGTCCAGGGCCAGGTTGGATGAGACCTTGAGCACCCAAGTCTTGTTGAGGAGGTTGGAGTAGACGACCTCCAACTCACCCCATTCCATGATTCCACAAATTCCAGAGGTTTCCACACTGGGCAGAACCATCCACCCACGGGGCTGCCTCCCGAGGACCCTAAAGAGGGTCCTGCCAGGGCTGTTCCCCTCTCTCCAAACAAGGTGCAGCTCTGTCACTTCTCCACCAGCTTCACCGAGGCTTCGCACTGGCTGCTCTCTGCCGGCTCCTGAGATCAATCCAGTCAGGAACAACCAACCCATCTCCCAGCGGCAGAATTCAAGGGCCCTGGTGGGGGTTCAAGACCCACCCCAAGGCCATAGAGCAGCTCCAAGGGGCTGGAGGGAGGGGGTCAGGGTCCTGCATCCTGGTCCCACCAGGACAAACAAGCTCTTGGCTCAAGGAATCCACCACCAGAAACCCTGAGCAGGAGCCTCCAGGCACCATCGACACCAGTAACACCCCACCAGCACCACCAGTGGAAAACTCGAAGCCAACTGGGAGCAAGAATGAACATCTGACATTTTCAGATCCTCATTTTGGGGCCACTGAGGTCACAAGAGTCACCTCAGAGCTCCTCGTCTTGGGGTCACCAGTCACCCCAGAGCTCCTCAGGGTCACCAGAGTCACCCCAGAGCTCACTGGGGTCACTGGAGTCACCCCAGAGCTCCTCACACTGGAGTCATAAGAGCCACCAGAGAGCTCCTCATATTGGGGATAATGGGGTAGGGGAAGCTCAATAGACGGATAATGGGGTGAGAAGCTCATGGGGTGGACAACAGGGTGGATAATGGGGTGAGAATCTCATGAGGTGGACAATAGGCTGGACAATAGGGTGAGAAGCTCCTGGGTTGGACAATAGGGTGGACAATGGGGTGAGAAGCTCCTGGGATGGATAACAGGGTGGGAAGCTCCTGGGATGGATAACAGGGTGGGAAGCTCCTGGGGTGATGACCTGGGAGCTCTGAGTCACCGCTGGTGGCAAAAGAGGCAAGAAAAACCCCAAACCCAACTCCAACCCCTTAAAAAGAACCAGAGGGAAAGAGACATCAGCAGCTCCGAGGCTTCGGAAAACCCCCCGGATGCGGACAATCCACCTCCCTTCCCGGTTCATCCCCGAAACCCCTCCGGGGTCCGAGGGGGTTTTGGGGTTGGGGGAAGAAGCTCCTCTGATCCCGATCCCACCCTCCTCAGACAGAGGTTTTGGGGTGGGGGTCACAGCTCTCGGGGTACCGGTGGAGCTCAGGGTCCCACTCCCAGCCTCACAACTTGACCCTAGAGCACTCAGCGCCCCAGACCTGACCCTACAGTCATCTTCTGCTCAGCGCAGCCTCTGCACGATGTCCTCTGCTCAACCATCCTCAGCCTGACCACCCTCCAGCCTCTGCTCAACCATCTCCATTCAACTGTCTTCTACTCGACCAGCCCCACTCAACTGTCCTCCACCCAACCCATCCTGCATGGAGAAGGGCTGGAGGGTTCCAAAAGACCCTCCAGGGTGGTCCCAGGAGGAAGAAGGGAGCAGCCACCAGTAGGTGTTGGTGGCAACATGGACAACCCAGAACTCTCCAAAGGCAGCAGATGACACCATTACAAGGAGGACAACCCACCAGAGAGGAAGGGAAGCCCTGGGAAGCCTGGTCCAGGACCACGAATAACTCCATGATTCAGGACCATGACGAACCTCTTGCTCCAGGGCTTCGCCATCAAGAATCTCTTGATCCAGGACCTAGAAAAACCCTTTGATCCAGGGCTTCACCATGAACAACCCCTTGATTCACAACCACGAAGAACCTCTTGATCCATTAGCTCTTCCTTAACGACCCAGCTTCCCCTGAGGCACCTTGAAGCCATTCCGTCGTGTCCTCCAGACACTGCAGAAGAGCTCAGCACCTCCACTTCTTTCCCCTCCATCACAAGGTCTCACCCTGCCGTCTCTTGTTCTCCAGGTTGGACCAACCCTTGTTGATCCTCAGTTTCCCAGCCTGGTTGGACCAAGAGCTGTAGGACTTGGGTGAATCCACCCCCAAAACCCAACACCAGTAGCCACACCGATAGTCCCCTGCTTGCCCCCAAGCCTGAACCTGCCTTTGTGTGGCCAATGACACAAACCTGCACCAGTACAGAACCTCTCCTCCCAGTTAATGCCCAGTAGGGCCGTGTCCTACTTAGTGAGGCCAGGAGAATCCCCCGGTGTTGCCCCCCGTTTATTTTTAACTGGTGCCCCAGTTAGGGCTGAGCGTCAGCCCGAGGGATGGAGGCTGCTCGGGGGTGCAGCTCTGTGAGTTATTTATAGACCCCGAGAAGATGGGACATGGCAGCTGCTCAGGGCCTTGGCTGATGGCTACGGCACCAAACCTTCTCCCAGCTCCCCTGAGGAGGACCATGGGCCACCCCACAGGACCTCTGTGTCCATTGTGGAACACAGCTCTGGGCTACCCAAGACCACCCATGGCTAGAAACCACCTTGAATGCTGCTCACCCTGTTCTTCTGGGAGGATGTTCAAGGAGCAGATCAAGTCCCACCTTCCCTGGGCAGAAGGACCACCCAATCCCACATAACTCAACCCAAAAAACCACCTTGAACACTGCTCATCCTGTTCCGGGGCGAGGAGCAGATCAAGTTCCACCGTCCCTCACAAGAGCAACAGCAGAGGGACCACCCAAGCTCATCCAACACAACCCAACTGAACTCAACCCAACCCACCACCGCCCAAGAAACCACCTTGAAACTGCTCATCCCAACCTGAGGGGATGTTTGAGGAGCAGATCTAGCCTCACCTTCCCTGGCCAGAAGAATGGTGGAAGGATCACCCACCTCAGCACAATCCAACTCAACCCAACCCAAGCCAACTCCACCCAACAAACCACCTTGTATGCTGCTCCCCTCATTCTTGGGGGGAGGTTTGAAGAGCAGATCAAGCACCCCCTTCCCTCACCAGAAGAACAGCAGAGAGACCACCCAACAAACCACCTTGAATGCTGCTCACCCGTTCTGGGGGGACGTTTGAGGAGCCCATCAAGTCCCACCTTCCTTCAGCAGACAAATGGTGAAGGGACCACCCACCCCCACCCAACTCAACCCAGTCCAACTCAACCCAACCCCACTCAAGAAACCACCATTCTGGGGACGTTTGAGGAGCAGATCAAGCTCCACCTTTCCTCACCAGAAGAGCAGCAGAGGGACCATCCAACCCCACCCAACTCAATCTCACCTAACAAACCACCTTGAGCTCTGCTCACCTCATTCTTGGGGGACATTTGAGGAGCAGATCAAGCCCCACCTTCCCTCATCAGAAGAGCAGCAAGGGGACCACCCACCCCACCTCTCAAGTTGCCACCAAACCCCTATTTCAACTCTTTACCCGGTTCACGGGTGGGATCCTCCAACCCCTATGAATCCTTGGGAAGAGATTCCCAGCTGAGAGCTTCTCCTGCCTCGGAGGAGCGAAGCGTCGGGGCTGGTTTGTTTTTATTTCCACTCAACCCTGGGTTTTGTTTTCCACGAGTTTTCCACGTCCCAGCTCCAGCTGAAGCCCTGCCCATCGTCTTGGCTTCAAATCCTCAATTATTTACTTGCTAGGCAACACCGGGACATCTTTCCTGGCAGCAGCCATGGGCAGCTGACGAAGGGACTAACTGAGGAGGAAGGTTACAGTGCCGGCGACTCGACCTCCCGCTCCCCGGGGGTTGAAAAGGCAGCGGCTCGGGTGCAGCCGCGGGGCTGTGGGGGTGAGGTTGGGATTCCAGGGGCCACAAGAAAACAGACCCTTGGAAAAAGGCTCCTGGAGAGGATCCCAAAGAGCTACAGAGGGAGTAGGATCTCTGTGGGGTGGTTGGTGTGCGGTTTCTTCTGGATAGAGATCAAAGGGGGCCATCAGGCCCCAGAGGACTGGCCCAGAGTGTTGGCCAACACAGCCTGGGGTGGGATCTGCTCCACAAAGAGGTTTGGAGGCACCTGGAGCTTCCTTGCTCAACCCAAGATCAACCCCAACGCTGAGGGCAACAGGTTCCCCAACAAAACTCCCTCAGGATGCTTCACCATTAGTGCTAGGGCAGCGCCATGAGGTCCCATCACTCCACCCCAAGCCTAAGGTTAGGACAAACCCCACCACTGCAAGGAGTGGGCTGGGCTTGGACCTCCTCATCCTGTTCCACTTCCTTCCCAGCTGCTCCAGCTCTTTGCTCCTGAGATTCATCCGCAGGTCTCTACCCCCAGGAAGGGTCATTCCTCTTTGGAAGAGGAACCATCAGGGAGAGGTGGGATAGGGTGGCATCTCAAGACCTTTGACCAATGCTCCAGGTCCAAGAGTTTAAGGGTTGGGCTCGCAGACCATGTGGAGAGTGACCAGAAGACTTTAAGGATCAATTTCTTGGGGTGAGGTTGGGGTCTTCTAAGGTTCTGTGACCACCAGGGCTGGTGAACCAGTGAGATCTCCATGGGGGGGTTTGTCCTGGAGTGATGTGTGGCTCAAAAATTCCACCCAAACCCTAAAGCCCTGATTTGGGTTCATTCACTGGCTCCACCCCAAACCCAACACACCAGTTTGGGACCACCCACCAGGCTCCACCCCAAACTTCATGCCCTGGTTTGGGATCACCCTCCAGCTCCATCCAAAATCCAACATCTCCGTTTGGGATCATCCGCCGGCTCCATCCCACACCCAACACCCCAGACTGGGATCATCCACCAGCTCCAAACTCAACACCCCATACTGGGACCGTCCACTGGCTCCATTCCACACCAAATACCCCAGTTTGGGATCATCCACTGGCTTCAGCCCACACCCAACATCCCAGTTTGGGGCCATTCTCCAGCTCCATCCCAACTCCAAAGAGGTTTGGGACAGGCCCCGGATCGGGGTGTCACAGCTGGGACAACTCAGAGGCCACAACTGGAGGCAACCAGAGACCCCAGTGGGGCTCCCACCACCTCCAATTCCACGGGGTTTCTCCCCAGTTTCACAAGGACCTGGATCCCTCTGTTGTCTGATGGTGATGGGGCTGAGAAGGGGAAACTGAGTCACAGCAGCTCAAGATTGTCCCTCCCAAAGGGGATTTCAGGCTGATGTCACCCTCCAGGCCACCCCAAAGCGAGGAAGGGGGTGGGGATGACACTGTTAACACCCAGTTATCCAAGGAAAGGTCACCCTGAACCCCTTGAGGCTGGAGAGAGATGGGGACAACTTCCCCTCACACCGTGGCACCCCTCTAGGGTCTGATTCTGAGGGGATGAGCCCGGAGCCACCCAGGAGGAGCCAGTAAAACCCCCACGATGGCCACCAAGCTGCTGACCTGGGGTTGGGGGGAAGGAAACCCACCCCAAACCCAACCCCACTCCCCCAGGCCCGGCTCCGGGGCGATAACGGAGCCAGCGATTCAGGAAACCCACAGCCCGGAGATAAAGGGTTGGGGACTCGAGGAGGTGGCACCTCCCACCCTTTCAACCCCCCGGAGAGGAAAGAGGAGGGGGGATGAGACCGCTGTGGGGCCACGAGCAGCAGCTCCAGCCCGACGTGGGGCCTCGGAGGGAAGAACCACTGACCTGGGCGGGAAATCCCCGGCGGCAGCTCCTTCCTCCTCCTCCTCCCCAGCTCAATGGGGCGGAACGGAGCTGCCGCAGCTGCTCACTGCTCCTTCTCCTCCTCCTCCTCCTCCTCTCCAGCAGCTCTGGAGATCCCAGAAGTCTGGAGACCCTCAGTGTGGGGACACAGTAGCCAGCTCCACAACACAAGTTGCCCCCAGCCCACCCTTGCTTGGTTGCTGTTGGGATCATTTTGCATCAGCAGAGCCCCAAAACCTTGAGCTTGGTGGCTCCACCAGCATTTCTCAGGGGTGTCTTTCCACCCCACAAGACCCTTGGACCAACCCTGGCCTCCACTTTGGGCCCTTTGGGGCCACTTCAGGGCCATTTCACCTTGGGCTTTCAAGCTGGGAAGAGCAACTGGGGTTTTCCCGGCCCCTCCAGTTGCAGCTCTTCAAGTCTATGAGCTGAGGCTGGAGGTGGGACTCTCTTGGGGACCCAGTAGAGTTCCACCACCCCCCCAGAGCTCAGCTAGACACCCAGATGAGGACATTCCCAACCTCCCTTGGCCACCAGTTCCCCCCTCCCCTTGATCACCCTCTGGAAACCCCCACGTCCACCCATCTCCAAGAACCTTCCCAGATCCAACTTCACGGAGGGGTAAAGACCCAGCAGGACCTATCAAGCAGGAGATGAGGTTTGAAGTCAACTAGTTTTGCTGGTGGAGGTTGGACAACACCTTCTGGGGAAAGGGAGTCAAAGATGTGGGGGGGACAAAGCCAAGGAGGTCACTAACCCATCATCTTCCAGTCAGGAGACACCCAGACACTGGAGAGGTTGAGGTGAGACAAAGGATCTGCAGAGAAGCGGAGAACCTGCAGAGGAACTGGCTGGAGAGCTGCATCCAAAGAGGCCAACTGGGAACCAGTAACAAGTGAAGGCCCTCAAGGGTCCATACTGGGATCAAAAGGGTTGTTGGGTGAAGGGATAGGACCTGCAAAGACCTTGACAGACCAACACGGCCTCTTGATAGGTCAACATGACCCTCATGAAGTTCAAACATAAGGTCCTGAGGTTGGGGCAACCTCCCAGTATCACTAACTGGGGAGGGTGAGAGCAGCCCCACGGAGAAGGAGCCATCAGAGTGGTCCAGAGGAGGCCGGGAAGATGATGGAGAGCTGGAACTTGCCCAGCCTGGGCAAGAGAAGCTTCCATGGAGACCTTTTCCTAGCAAAAGGGGCTTCAAAGAGATGGAGAAAGACTTTGGAGCAAGAGCTGCAGGACCAGTTTGGAACTGGAAGAGAGTGGGTTTGGACTGGAGCTGAGGAAAAAAGCTTTTCTGATTATGACACTACCCCAGGTTGCCCAAAGAAGCTGTGGATGACCAGGGCCAAGGAGGCTTTGAACAACCTGCTCCAGTAGAAGACATCCCAGAGCCACTGGCTGGACTGGATGAACTGGGAAGGTCCCTTCCAACCGTCAACTACCGAGCAGAAACCTCCTCGATCATGAAATTCCCTTTCCTACGTTTTCCTGGAGACGATCCATGGCTGACCCAAGAGGATGGAGATCCTGCACCCCACGGTGGGGCACCTCCCAGACCCCACGGCGGGGCACCACCTCCTCCTAGAGCTGCCCTCAGCAGAGCCAGAGGAGCACTTCTGACCCCCTAAGAGCAGCCAGACACACCACTGCACCCCCAAGATGAGCAGGACCACCCCATGGGGCCACCTGAGCTTTGAGGATCTCAAAAAGCCTCCTGCTTGACCTTCTACCGGCTTCTGAGCCGCCCTGGGGGGCTGGAGCGTCGGCACAAGGGCACCAGCCCGACGCCTGCACCTCCCTTCTCCTCCCATCCCGGGAGACGCTGCCACCGGAGCCCGATCTCCCCTACAACCAGAGCTGGATCTTCTCCACCAACACAGCAGCCCGGGGCACCCAACCACCACCAGATGGTCCTCACCCCCCACAAAGCCCCTCCAACAGGGACTCACCGGCCACCTCGTGAGCTTCCAGGGCCACGTCGGGCTCTTGCCTGGAGAGCGCTGAGAAGAAGTCGGGGTCCTCCTGCAGCTCGACACCACAAGGTCCCTTCTCCTCGCGGTTCATCGCCGCCAGCTCTCCGGCGGAGTAGAAAGAGTCCTCGTTGAGCTCCGTCCCCCTCTCCACCGGCGTCCCAGATAATTCCAGGGTCTCCAGGGGCTTCTTCTCATCGTGCAGGAAGGAGGTTCTTCGCTCCTCACCTTGGGGACACTCGAGGGTAGAGAAAGGCTCCTGGTTTGGGGTCATGAAGAGGGTTTGGTGGCCTCCATCTCCTTGGCGCTCGGAGAAAGCGGGGCCAGTCTTCTCCATCCCTCGGCGACCGGGCTGAGACACGCGGAAGAAAACCCGGCGCCGGCACTCGGAGGGGCTGGTGGCCAGGGACTGCCGGCAGAACCTGCAGGGAGGGGAGGAGAGGAGCTTGAGAGGCTGGACTGGCCCCAGGAGGAGGAGAAATGCTTGGGGCTCTGCCCCAGTGGTCTTGGTGGTGGCCAAAGCTCTGAGGTCACCAAAGCTCTCAGTGGCCACCAAAGCTCTTGGTGGTAGCCAAAGCTCTTAGCAGTTAAAGCTCAGTGGTCACCAAAACTCAGTCAGGGTGGAGGCCAAACTCTCAGTAGTGGCCAAAGCCTATGGTGGTCACCAAACTCTCAGTGGTGGCCGCCAAAGCTCAGGTTTGGAGGAGCCCCCAGAAGGTGCAGATCTGTTAGAGGGTCCTGAGGAGGCCCCAGAGGGTCCTGAGGAGGCCCCAAACCACCTTCCGTCACCCGGAACGGCCACAGCTGCAGGTTATAGGGTGAGAAGTCGAATTATTGGGTGAAAAATCCAATTACAGGGAGAAAAACCCAGTTAGAGGGTGAAAAACCAGTGGAGGGCTGAGGATCGGGTCCAGTCCCCGACTGGAAGGGCAGGGAAAGGGAAAAATAGGGGCAAACGAGGCGCTAAAAAGGCAGGAGCTGCTCAGTCCCCACGGGAGGATAAAGGCACAGGAGGAGAGAAGGAGCTAAAAGGAGCTAAATTTACCCAGGGCCAGGAAGGAGAAGGCGCAGAGGCTCCTATAAATAACCTCCAGGTACCCGATGCAAATGAGGAAGGGAGGGAGTGGAGCTGGGAAGATATTTCCCTACCCTGGGGCAGAGGGAGATGGCTGGAGCAAAACTCACTGCCCCAAGGCGTCCTGAAAGCTCAGCCACCCCTGGGACCCATCACCGGAGCGGCCGGCAGATTAACGGAGCCAGAAACTCAAGTAAATCGACTCAAAAGCAGTGAAATTCAAGTAAATCAACTCAGAATCACCTTAGAGACAGCCTGAGGCCAATGCTGGATCCCAGCAGCTTCGCCCTGGGAAGATCTGTCACCCCAAAATGCTCTGACACCCCCGGGAGTCGCCGCCATCCCATGAGGATCCATCATCTCAGATGGATCAGTCATCCCCAGGGAGGGTGTAGAGAGCATCCATCAGTCCCCCAGGAGGACCTAGAGAGGATCCATCACCCCCAGGGAGGACCCAACACCCCCAGGGAGGACCCAACACCCCCAGGGAGGACCCAACACCCCCAGGGAGGACCCAACACCCCCAGGGAGGACCCAACACCCCAGCTGGCTTCAGGTTGGGACAGACCTTCCACCCTGGAAGGGCGCCCAATGCCAGTAGGAAGCTCCAGTCCTGCTGAGCGACACTTCCCCTAAGTCCATGGAAGATTTTGGGGTGTAAACCCTGCGTTTGGGGGGTGTTGAGGGGTTTCCTGTGATTCCAATGGGATGGGGTGAAGGATGAACCATGGGGTGGGAAGAGGGCAGCGGCTCTCGGGGTGGGAATCACATTCCAGTGCCTCACCACAGCCCAAACAGGTTTCCTTTTCAATCCTACAGGATTTGGGTTGCTGGGAGCAGGACACATCCTAGTATCCTGGGAGAGAGCGGGGCCACATCCCACCTTTTCTTGCTGGAAAAGCCCTATTTTTCCCTGTCATTCTGCCCCAAAACAAAGCAGTGTCTGTTGGTGTCCCCTAAAACCCCGTTATCCTCCCCCAAACCCCACTGACCTCCCTCGAACCCCTACTTTCCTCCCCCAAACCCCATTAACTTCCCCAAGCCCCCATTTTCCACCCCAAAACCCCACCATCTCCATAAGAAACCTAACTTCTACCCAAGACCCCTCAAAACCTCCTCAAATCTCCATTTTCCAATCCAAAATCCAACCGATCTCCACCAAACCCCATCGCTGTCCCTAAATACCCATCGAGCTCCACAAAACCTACTGATTTCCCCCAAAACCTCACTAAAGCCTCTCGAAACCCTTCATTTGCCTCCCCCAAACCTCACCTATCTCCCCCACATCATAGAATCATTAGGGATTGGAAGTGACCTCGAAATCCTTTCTTTTCCTCCCCCAAAACCCACTGATCTCTCCCAAAACCCTATTTCCCTCCCCTAAACCCCACAGATCTCCCTAAAAATCCCACTATTTTCCCCCAAAACCCCATTAACCTCCTTAAAACCCCATTTCCCTCCCCTAAATCCCAGCAACCTCCCTAAAAATCCTACTGACTTGCCCTAAAACCCCATCAACTGCCTCAAAATCCTTTTTCCTCCCCAAAACCATTTTCCAACCCCTGAACCTCAACAATCTCCCTAAAAAAACCTGAACTGCCCCCAAACTCCTCAAAAACCCTTTTCCACCCCCAAACCCCCCATTTTCCTCCCCAAAAGCCCATTCATCTCCCTAAAAACCCTACTGACTTGCCCCAAACCCCTGATCTCTCCTAAAACTCCATTAACCACCTCAAAACCTCTTTTCCTCCCCAAACCCCACCAATCTCCCCCAAAACCACACTGATCACCTTAAAAACCCACCAATCTCTCCCCAAAAACCCACTGATCTCCCTAAAAATCCTACTAACTCCCCCCAAAGTCCCATCAACCTCCTCAAAGCCCCATTTCCCTCCCCCAAACCCCATCGATCTCCTCAAACACTCATCGATATCTCCCCAATCCCCACTGATACCTCCCCAAAACCCCACTAACCTCCAAAACTCTTTTCTTCCCCAAAACCCATTAACTTCCACAAAAAACCCCTTTTCCAACCCAACGCCCCATTTTCCTCCCCCAAACACCTCTGACTTCTCTAAGAAACCTACCGACTTGCCCCAAACCCCACCGATCTCTCCCAAAACCCCATCAACCTCACAAGACCACATTTTCTCCCTAAACCCCACTGATCTCCCCAAAAACCTCATCTGACTCGCCAAAACTCCACCAGTCTCCCTAAAAAACCTAACTTCCCCCCCAAACCCCACTAACCTCCTCAAAACCCCATGTCCCCCCCAAACCCCACCAATCTTTCCCAAACTCCCTTTTCCAACCCTAAACCCCACTAACTCCCACAGAAACCTCATTAACTTCCCCCAAACTCCCCCATCTTCCAACTCCAAACCTCATCGAGCTCCCTAAAAACCTACAAACTTGCCCCAA
>VXBP01003069.1:80454-94980 GCA_013400115.1 Rhinopomastus cyanomelas | reverse complement strand
TGGGGGGTTGGGGAACTGAGAGGGGATTTAGGGAGGATTTGGGGGGAATCTGAGAAGGTTTGGGGGGGTTTGGACGGGTGTGGGGGGAATTTTAGGGGCAGTTTGGGGAGGATTTGTGGGGCTGCAGGAGGATTTGAAGGGAACCTGGGGTGGGTTTGTGGGGATTCTGGGGGTCGGGGGGATTTGGGGCTCGGGGTGACCCCGTTGCCCCACCCGGGCAGGATCCTGCGGATCCAGAAGGAGCTGCCGACGCTGCAGCTGAAGGAGCCGCCGCCGTCGGTGCTGGAGGCCGACCTGACGGAGTTCGAGGTGGCCAACTCCCACCTGCCCTCCGAGGTGCTCTACATGCTCAAGAACGTCCGGTGAGGGGCTACCTGCGGCTCCGAGGGGGCTACTGAGGCAGGGGCAGCCTCCAGAGGCGTCAGGATCCAGACCTGGAAGTCTGGATCTCCCCCCACCCAGGTCAAGGTCAGACCCTGAGGTCAAGGCCAGGCGCCGGCGGGGGGGTGGCAAAATCCAGCCCTGGGGGTCAAAGTGGGGTCTTAGTGGGGTCAGGATCCATCCCTGCAGATCAGGATGTAGCCCCGAGGTCAAGATCAGGCCCTCAAGTCAAGGTCAGACTCTGGAGGGCTTCAGGATCCAGTTCTGGGGGTCTGGGTCTGGTGTCAGGGGTCAGGATTGATCTCTGGGGGTCAGGGTCCAGGGTGGGGGTCAGGATCCATCCTTAGGGGTCAGGCTCTAGAGTGACAGTTGGGATCCAGTCCTGGGGTCCAGATCTGGTTCCAGGGGTCTCCCCATGGGCTCTCCAGCGTCTCCATGGGTGCTCCCTGTCCTTGAGGTGCCCCCCATATCCCCTTTGATGTCATGCTGGTGTCCCCCTGTCCCCGGGGGTGCCCCCGCGGGTGTCACCCGGTCCCCCCGCTGTGCCCGCAGGGTGCTGGGCCACTTTGAGAAGCCGCTCTTCCTGGAGCTCTGCAAGCACATGGTTTTCCAGCGGTGCCAGCAGGGCGACGACGTCTTCCGGCCCGGCCAGCCCGACTCCAGCATCTACGTCCTGCAGGAGGGCAAACTGGAGCTGCTGCTCACCGAGCCGGTGAGTGGGCTACCAGCCCGGCTACCCATGAGCTCCTCCAGCTCAACCGTGGCCACCCCAAGGCCAACTGTGGCCTCCCTAAGGCCAACCATGGCCTCTCCCAGTTCAGCTGTTGCCACTTTTAAGCTTCTCAGCCCGACTGTGGCCACCCCAAGGCCAAGCATGGCCACCCTCAAGCTCCTCCAGTGCAGCCATGGCCTCCCCAAGCTCAACTGTGGCCACCTTTAAGCTGCTCCAGCCCAACCATGGCCACTCCAAGCCCAGGGGAGGATGTGGAGCTGGGGGGATGGACATCAGCTCACGGGGGTTCTGTGCCCGGCAGGACGGGAAGGAGACGGTGATGAAGGAGGTCTTCCCCGGGGACAGCGTCCACAGCCTGCTCAGCATCCTGGACGTCATCACGGTACCCTGGGGGTTGCCCCCATGGCCACCAGAGTGGCCACTGGGGCTGTCCACAACCTCCTGAAGCTTCAACATGGCTTCCCCAAGCCATGAGCTCCAGAGTGGGTCAGCCCCAAGGCCCTCCAGCCCAGCTGAAGCCACCTCAAGGCCAACTGTGGCCACCTTCAAGCTCTTCCAGCCCAACCAGGGCCACGCCCAAGTTCAACCATGACTACCTCATGCCCAACCATGGCCGCCTCAGCCCCCTCCATTCCAAGCCATGGCCACCTTCAAGGTCCTCCAGCCCAACCAGGGCCACACCCGAGCCCAACCATGACCAGCCTCAAGCTCCTCCAGCCCCCTGATGTCACCAGCCAGCTTTACTAGCCCCCCACCCCAAGCCACCACCACCCCTCACCCCCATGGCTCTCCCTGTCCCCACCCAAGCCACCAGTTGTCCCCGCAGGGCCACCAGCGACCCTACCGGACCGTCTGTGCCCGGGCAGCCGTGGACTCCACCATCCTGCGGCTCCCCGTCGAAGCCTTCTCCGCCGTCTTCGAGAAGTACCCCGAGAGCTTGGTGCGAGTGGTCCAGGTGGGTCCTCTTGGTTGCCACCAGCCCCGAGGCGGCTCCTCACCCGGTGACCGGGTTGGAGACCACCGGCGGCTTCTTCGGGCCCTTCCTCCGGCTCTAGATCATCATGGTGCGGCTGCAGCGTGTCACCTTCCTGGCCCTGCACAACTACCTGGGGCTGACCAACGAGCTCTTCAGCCACGTGAGCCCCTCGGGGAGGCGGTGGGGGGTGGCCGGGAGCCCCGGGCGGACCTGGGCAAGCTCCCCGCCGCCCCACCGGCCTCTCCTCCCGCCTCCTCGCAGGACATGCAGCCGCTGCGGCTCTTCGCGCAGCCCGGCCACGCCGCCCGCACCAGCCCCGTCCGCCACGGCAAGAGGGGGCTTGGGGGCGCCGAGGACAACCGGGAGCCGGGTAGGAACCGGGAAGGGGGGTGGTGGGACCCCGCTCCATCCCACCCAGGGCTCGGGGCTCTGACGGTCCCGTCCTGCAGCCGATCTGCTGAAAGCTGGAGGCCTGGAGACGCCTGCGGCGCCGCCGGCGCTGAGCCGCTGCATCTCCATGCCTGTGGACATCTCTGGTGGGTTCTTCTGTTCCTCAACCCATGTGTGTGTCCCCCAACCCACCTTCTCCTGTCTCTCAACCCGTGTTTGTGTCTCCAAACCCCTATTCTCCTGTCCCTCAACCCCTATTCTCCTGTCCCTCAACCCCTGTTCTCCTGTCCCTCAACCCGCCCGTTCTCCCACCCATGGGTGCTTCTCCCCGCCATCTCCCAGGCATCCAGAAGGCCCCTCCGTCAGACCTTGAGATGGCCTACGAGCGGGGCCGCATCTCCGTGTCCCTGAAGGAGGACAGCACGGGCTCCTTGGCCTCCTTCTCCCGCGTAAGGGCTGCTTGCGGGGCCACCACGGCCACCCTGACCCCCCGCCCCTAGCTGGGGTAGTCCCCACGGGGCTGGAGCTGTCCCCTTCCCGGCTGCCGCAGGAGCCCAAGGAGCGCAGATCGGTGCTGGTGGAGGAGCAGCCGTCGGGGGGATCCCAGTTCATCGACTGCGAGGAGGACTCGGCCACCGGCGATTGTCCCTTCGGGCCCTACCAGGGCCGCCAGAGCAGCTCCATCTTCGAGGCGGCCAAGCGGGAGCTGGTGAAGCTCATGAAGGTGGAGGTGAGGGGCTGTGGTGGCTCCCCGGGGCTCTGCTGGGGCTTTGGGATGGTCCTTGGTGCTTCACAGTGGGGTTCTGAGGCCTCGTGGTGGTCTTCAAGGACTTGTAGTGGTCTTCTTGTCTCTTTGTGGTGGTCCCTCGTAGCTTCATAGTAGTCCCTGTGGCCTTGTGGTGGTCTCCAGGGTCTTGTGGTGGTCCCCCATCTCTTCCTGGTGGTTCCCCGTAGCTTTGTGATGGTCTCTCACTGCTTTGTAATAGTCCTGTTGGCTCATGATGAGTCCTGTGGTGAGTTGTGTGGCCTCACAGTGATCTCCAAGGCATCACGGTGGCCTCCAAGGCCTTGTAGTGATCTTCTAACTCTTCCTGGTGGTCCTTCTTAACTTTGTAGTGGTCCCTCATTGCTTCATAGTAGTCCCTGATGCTTCGTGATGGGTCCTGTGGCCTCATGGTGGTCTCCAAGACCTCGTGGTGGTCCCCCATAGCTTCCTGGTGGTCCCTCATAGCTTTGTAGTAGTCACTGTTGCCTCATGGTGGGTCCTGCAGCCTCACGGTGGGTGCTCATCCTCGTGGGGATCCTCCATCACTTTGTGGTGGGTTCCCATTCCCTTGAGGTGATTCCTTTGGTCTCCTGGTGGTCTCTATCTCCTCATGATGATCCCCAACCCCTCACATGATGCCCTTCTCCTCCCCAGGACCCTTCTCTTCTCAACAACCGTGTTCTGCTCCACCACGCCAAGGCCGGAACGGTTATCGCCCGCCAAGGGGACCAGGTGGGTCTGGGTTTCCAGGATCTTCTGTGACTTCTTACCCCAACCCCACCTCCATCCCCACACTGTGCTGCTCTCCTCCTCCTGCTGGGCAGCAGCAACAACCCCCAGAACCACCAGCAAGAGGTGAGGAGGGAGCAGAAGAACCTCCTCAAAATGGAGCTGGTGGAGATCCTTTGATGTGTGGTGGTCCCAGGTGGCCACCGCTGGTGACCTGGTGCCACCTCCGGCAGGACGTCAGCCTCCACTTCGTGCTGTGGGGCTGCCTCCACGTCTACCAGAGGATGATCGACAAAGCCGAGGACGTCTGCCTGTTCCTCACGCAGCCCGGCGAGATGGTGGGGCAACTGGCCGTCCTCACCGGGGAGCCCCTCATCTTCACCATCAAGGCCAATCGTGACTGCACCTTCCTCAAGATCTCCAAGTCGGACTTCTATGAGTGAGTCCTCTGCTGCTGGGGACAACAGGGGGGATGGCAGCGTCAGGTGCCACCAGGAGGGCTCCAGCAGGGTCTCCTGGGGAGGTCGGCAATTTGTCAAAGTCCCTCATGTCCATGGCCATCAAGTCCTCAAGACCTTCCAAGTCCGTCACCCTCAAGTCCATGTCCTTCAGGTCCCTTAAACCCATGACCCTCAAGTCCCACAAATCCGTGATCTTTAAGTCCATGTCCCTCAAGTCCAAGACCTTCAAGTCCATAACCGTCAAGTCTGTGTCACTCAAGTCCAAGTCCCTCAGGTTCTCAAGTCCATGACCCTCGAGTCGGTGGCCTTCAAGCCCAAGTCCCTCTATGCCTGTTGCCCCCCAGGATCATGCGGGAGCAGCCCAGCGTGGTGCTGAGCGTTGCCCACACGGTGGCCGCCCGCATGTCGCCCTTTGTGCGCCAGATGGACTTTGCCATCGACTGGATGGCGGTGGAAGCCGGCCGGGCCCTCTACCGGTGGGTAACACCCGGGTGGACGCCCACCTCACCGTGGTGAAGACCACCTGTGGCCCAGGAGGGGCTGAGGTCCCACCAGCGGTGTCCCCCAGGCAGGGCGACAAGTCAGACTGCACCTACATCGCCCTGAACGGGCGCCTCCGCTCCGTCATCCAGAAGGGCAGCGGCAAGAAGGAGCTCATCGGCGAATACGGCCGCGGCGACCTCATCGGAGTGGTGAGGGCCGCGCTGGCCTCCAGGGCTGGGCCACCCGATGGCTTCTCGTCCGTCCATCGTGGCCCTGCATTGTCTTCTCCAGGTGGAAGCCCTCACCCGGCAACCCCGAGCCACCACGGTGCACGCAGTCCGGGATACAGAGCTGGCCAAGTTGCCCGAGGGCACCTTGAACAACATCAAGCGGAGATACCCCCAGGTAGCCACCGGGCCCTCCTCGTGGGGGGCTCTGCAGCTTCTCCTCGTGGAAGCAGCAGGTCCCCACAGCCCCCTCAGCTTGAGTGAAGGATGTAGAGGGTGGGCTTGGAGCTGCTGGTGGAGAAGGGCTTGATGTGCTACGGGGTCCTCGCTCTCCAAGGTCCCTCTCTGAGGTGCTGGTGGCACCAAAAAGACGTCTGGGACTCCAGCCTGAGGTGTTAGCTGGTCTCCAGAGCTGGTGGCCATCAATGTCCTCACCCCTCCTGCAGGTTGTCACCCGCCTCATCCACCTCTTGAGTCAGAAGATCTTGGGAAACCTCCAGCAGCTCCGTGGGCCCTTTGCAAGTAGGTCCCGAAGGGGCTTGAGGACATCGGAGCTGCCCCCATCCTGGGCTGGTGGCCATCGTCCCATGGCAACAGTCCCGCACCCCATCATCTGGTGTCCACGCAGGCTCCAGCTTGGGCATGGCCTCCAGCTCCGAGCCCACCAACCCCACCAGCAACCTGTCGACGGTGGCGGTGCTGCCGGTGTGCGACGACGTCCCCACGGCCGCCTTCACGCTGGAGCTCCAGCACGCGCTCAACGCCATCGGTGGGTGAGCTCTGGCTGCCTGGTGGCCACTGTCTGCCACCTGGGTGTGGTGGTGATGGCAGCCGCCGTGGCATCGAGGTGGCCGTAGTATCGTGGCATGGGGGGCCACCAGTGGCCTGGTGGTGGCCATCACAGCATGGCCCATGGCATGGTGGTGGTGGCCAAAGCCTGGTGGTGACCACAACTTGGTTGTAGTGACCACAACACGGTGGTGGCAGTGACCACAACCTGGTTATGGTGGCCAAAGTCTGTTGGTGACCACAACATGGTGGTAGTGACCACAGTGTGGGGATGGTGACCACAGCCTGGTTATGGTGGCCAAAGCCTGGTGGTGACCACAACATGGTGGTGGTGACCACAGTGTGGGGGTGGTGACCACAGTGTGGGGGTGGTGACCACAGTGTGGGGGTGGTGACCACAGTGTGGGGGTGGTGACCACAGTGTGGGGGTGGTGACCACAGTGTGGGGGTGGTGACCACAGTGTGGGGGTGGTGACCACAACACGGTGGTGGCGGTGACCACAACTTGGTTGTAGTGACCACAACTTGGTTGTAGTGACCACAACTTGGTTATGGCGGCCAAAGCCTGGTGGTGACCACAACATGGTGGTGACCACATCCCCACCTCCTGCAGGTCCCACGTTGCTCCTCACCAGCGACATCATCCGGGCTCGTCTGGGCTCTTCGGCGCTGGACAGGTAACTCCAGCCAGGAGGACCATCCCCAGTGCCCCGCCCTGCTCTCCCAGTGTCCCACCGGTTGGCTCCGCCCTCGCTCTCCACAGCATCCAGGAGTACCGGCTGTCGGGGTGGCTGGCGCAGCAGGAGGACATCCACCGCATCGTCCTCTACCAAACCGACTGCACCCTGACGCCGTGGACCGTGCGCTGCATCCGCCAGGCCGACTGCATCCTCATCGTCGGCTTGGGCGACCAGGAGCCCGTCCTGGGCGAGCTGGAGCAGATGCTGGAGAACACGGCGGTGCGGGCGCTCAAGCAGTTGATCCTCCTCCACCGCGAGGACGGGCCCAGCCCTTCCCGCACTGTCGAGTGGCTCAACATGCGCAGCTGGTGCTCGGGTCACCTCCACATCAGGTGCCCACGGCGGGTCTTCTCCCGACGGAGCCCGACCAAACTGGTAGGTGGGTCCTTCTGGTCGTCCCCCGCCCATTCCCGGAGCGCTGGGCTTCTCCCAGTTTAGATTTGGTGGCCTGGCCCCGCCAGGTGGGGTCGTGTAGGTTCTTTGGCCGCCGTCCCCGTCGACCCAGGGCTGAGACAGAGAGGGAACCTGCTGAACCACCGAGAAGCTGCTGGAGAAGCAGCTTCCAGCCTCTACTTCCCCTTCCGGGCGCCAGGAATCCCTGTCCAGCCCAGGGCTGGGGGAGACCAGGAGAGAGGGAGAGGGAGAGGGGGAGTGGTTCATCCTTCACCGGGTCCGCGTGGCAGGAGGACAGGGAGTGGCCACTCCGCACCGGGTTGGGAGCCCGAGCAGAGCCTTCTGCAGCCTCCTGGCTGGTGTGGAGGGTCACAGGGAGGGCTCCTGGGCTCCCCTCACGTGGGTGCTGTGGTGTCAGAGGGGTTAAGGGTCACCCCACACACCACTGGTCCAGTTTGGGGCTCTCCCAGTTCAGGAGAGACTGGGACCTGGAGAGATGCCAGCAAAGGGCTGCGAGGATGAGGAAGGGACTAGCCCACCTCGCCAGTGAGGAAGGGCTGAGAGAACTGGGGCTGGAGTGGAGGAGGCTCAGAGGGGGCCCTGTTGATGTCTGCAAAGACCTGAGGTGGGGGTCAAGAGGAAGGGACCAGTCTTTTCCCAGTGATTCCCAGCAACAGGGCACAGGGTAACTGGGATCAACTGGAACATGGAAGGTTCCACCTCAGCATGAGGAGAAACTTCACTGGGAGGGTGAAGGAGCCCTGGAACAGGCTGCCCTGAGCGGGTGTCGAGTCTCCTGCTCTGGAGAGACCCCAGACCCTCCTGGAGAGACCCCAGACCCTCCTGGAGAGACCCCAGACCCTCCTGGAGAGACCCCAGACCCTCCTGGAGAGCCCGCAGACCCTCCTGGAGAGACCCCAGACCCTCCTGGAGAGACCCCAGACCCTCCTGGAGAGACCCCAGACCCTCCTGGAGAGACCCCAGACCCTCCTGGAGAGACCCCAGACCCTCCTGGGTGTCCTGGTGGGGTCTGCCCCGCTCTGGCAGCGAGGTGGGGGTTGGCCTGGGTGCTGTCTGGAGGTCCCTCCCAACCCGTGTGGCGCCGTTGGCAGCGGGAGATGTACGAGAAGGTGTTTGAGAAGAGCGCCGACCGGCACAGCGACTTCTCCCGCCTGGCCCGCGTCCTCACCGGCAACACCATCGCCCTGGTCCTGGGGGGCGGCGGAGCCAGGTCGGTACCAGGACTTGGCTACCCCCCCCGTTGGGTGGTCTCGACCTCCTCCTGATCTTCTCCGTCCCCCCGTCCATCCAGGGGCTGCTCCCACATCGGGGTGATCAAGGCGATGGAGGAGGCGGGGATCCCCATCGACATGGTGGGGGGCACCTCCATCGGCTCCTTCATCGGGGCCCTCTACGCCGAGGAGCGCAGCGCCGTCCGCACCAAGCAGCGGGCGCGCGAGTGGGCCAAGGTGGGAGCTCGGGCGCGGCGGAGCCCACCGCGGGCCCCTGCCGGAGCTCTCCTAAAGCCTGCCCTTCGTCCTCCTCTTCCTCCATTTCATCATCTTCTTCCTCCTCCTTCTGCTTCTTCCTTTTCTTTTTCCTCACTTTCTCTTTCCTCCCTTTTTTCTTCTTCCTCTTTTTCCTCTTCCTTTTCTACCTCTTCGTCCCTTTCATCTTCCTCACCTTTATCCTTCCTTATTCTCCTCCTTCCTTTTTTACTTCCTCTTCTTCCTCCTCCCTTTCTTCTTGCTCCTTTTTGTGTTCCTCTTCATCCCCCTCCTCCTCTTTGTCCTCCTCCATTGTCCTCTTTTCTCCTTCTTTTTCTTCTTCCTCCTCCTTCTGTACCATCTCCTCTTTTTTCTTCCTCCTTCTTCCTCCCTCTTCTTCTCTGCTTCTTCCTCCTCTTCCTTTTCTACTTCCTCTTTTCCTTTCTCCTCCTTCTTCCTCTTCCTTCATCTCTGCTTTCTCCTCCTCTTTCTTATCTGCTTCTTCCTCCTTCTTTTTCCTCCTCCTCCTTCTTTACTTCTTCCTTCTTCTTGGTCCCCCTCCTCTACTTCCTCCTCCCCCTCCTGCTTCTTTCTCCTCCTTCTCTATTTGTTCCCCCTTCTTTCTCCTCCTCCTTCTCTACTTCTTCCTCCTCCTTGTCCTGCAGGGCATGAACTCAGTGTTCAAGACTGTCCTGGACCTCACCTACCCCATCACCTCCATGTTTTCGGGTTCATCCTTCAATGCCAGCATCAACAAGGTTTTCCAGGACAAGCAGATCGAGGTGGGACCACCCCCCAAATCATAGTTGGGGGGCCCAGCACCCTCCAACACCCTCCCCACGGCACCAACCCCTCAGTGTTGTCCCCACAGGACCTGTGGCTGCCCTACTTCAACGTCACCACCGACATCACGGCCTCGGCCATGCGGGTCCACACCGACGGTAAGAGCTCCCTGAGGAGCTGGGGAGGCTCTTTGGTGCCACCAGCATCCCCTTCATGGGGACCTTCCTCCCCAGCAGCCCCAAAACGCTGCTGTTGCCCCCTGGGGTTCTCCTCCAAGAGGAGGAACTGTCTTGGCTTGAGACTGGGCTCGTGGAGAGCCCAGGTGGTGACTTCCCAGAGCCGCCTGGTGCTTGCCGCCCCACCAGGCTCAGGTCCCCGTGGTGGGGTCTGGTCCTTGGTGGGGCTCGGGGGTGCCCTGAGCATGCACGCGCCCTCTAACATCTGCTCACCACGTAACCCAGTAACCCACGCTCACGGCATGTGGGGCGCTGGTGGGGCGACGCGGTGGTGGTGGTGGTGGTGACACCACTGTGATGGTGGTGGGGTGACCTGGTGGGTGGGGTGACCTGGTGGTTGGGTTGACATGAAGGGGGTGACCTGGTGATTGGGGTGACCTGGTGGTTGGGTTGACACGAAGGGCTGGGCAGGTTGCCCTGGTGGCGGGGTTGCCCTGGTGCTGGGATGCCGCGGTGGCTGCCCCTCCTCCTTGCCTGCTGTCAGCCCACCTGGGGCATTCAGACGTCTCCAGGGCACCCGCGGAGGGCTCGGTGGCCGCCCGCTTCTCACTCCTGCTCCTCTGCCTTCTAACTCCCACTAACCCCCACTCACCTCCCTTAACCCGACGGCGGGCAACTTGCCCAGCCCCCCCGTAGCCTCGGTGGCTTCAACCCCCACCCTGCTCTTCGCTCACCCAACGCGGGGCACCCGTCCCCTCCTGTCCTGCCGGTCCTGCGGCCGCCTGCTGGCAGTGACGGTGTCCTCTCCCTCCCGGCAGGTAGCCTTTGGCGCTACGTGCGAGCCAGCGCCTCTTATACCCCCTACCTGCCTCCGCTCTGTGACCCCAAGGACAGCCACTGGCTAGTGGACGGCTGCTATGTTAACAATGTCCCAGGTCAGCACCCCCCTCGCTCCGGGGGAGTGGCTACCAGCCCACTCCCAGCCCCAGCCCTCCCACCGCCCATCCTCTCTCCACAAAGACTCCGCTCGACCCACTTGCCCACCTCCAGCAGCGGCCACTCAGTGCTCTCCGCGGGTTCCTCTGCGCCCCCCGTGCCGTGGGTGCCCGCTGGGCTACCCCAGGGGAGAGCTGCAGACGCAGGACGCAGGGCGAGGGGCAGCCCCCCGTCTCTCGAGGTCGCCGGGGCCGGGGCAGCCGGCCGCCTGCCGGGGAGGGCGCTGACTGGGTTTGTTCCGCCGGCGCAGGCTCGCTCTGGCGCTACGTGCGAGCCAGCATGACCCTCTCGGGCTACCTGCCGCCCCTCTGCGACCCCAAGGACGGCAACTTGCTGATGGATGGGGGTTACATCAACAACCTGCCAGGCAAGTAGAGACCCCGCAGCGGCCACCAGCCAACCGACCGACCGCCCCAGGACGCTGGATGCTCGCTGGTCCCAAACCTCCTCGACTTGGCTACCGGGAGGTGGGGGCTCTTGGTAGCCAGAGGTGCTGAGGTTGGCTTTGGAAGGGGGGAGCGTCTGGCTTGGTTGGCTCCAGGAAGAGGTTCCGGAGGCTTCTTGCTGATGGGGATGGACGAGTCTTTGTGCCACCCAGGGTGGTGGCCTCAGCGGTGGCCACCAGGGGCAGCTTCAGGAGGGTCCCTGGGGGACATCTCCTGGTGCTTCTGGGGCTGGGGATCTCTGTCACCTTCATGGTTCCAGGAGGCTTCCCAGCTCATCCTCCTTCTCATGCAAAGCTCTTCCCTCCATCCTGTCCATCACCTCTTGGTGGTCCTCAGCCCCTCCTGGAGCATCTCCATCATCTCTTGATGGTCCTCAGCTCCTCCAAGAGCACTTCCATCACCCCCTGGAGCATCTCCATCATTTCTGGATGGTTGCAGCATCTCCTGGAGTATCTCCATCATTACCTGATGGCTCTCAGCCCCTCCTGGAGCATCTCTATTACCTCTTGATGGTCCTGAGCATCTCCAGCATCATCTGATGGTCCTCAGCCCCCCTTGGAGCTTCTCCACCACCTCTTGATGGTCCTGAGCCTCTCCTGATCATCTTCATCAGCTCTTGATGGCCTTTAACACCTGAGCATCTCCATCACCTCTTGATGGCACTCAACCCCTCCTGGAGCATTTCCATCCCCTGTTGATGGCCCTCAGTGCTTCCTGAGCATCTCCATCATATCCAGATGGATCTTACCCCTTCCTAGACCATCTCTAACACCTCCTGAGCATCTGTATCACCTCTGGATGGTCCTCAGCCCCCTCCTGGAGCATCTCCATCATTCCCTGGTGGTCCTCAGCCCCCTCCTGAGCATCTCCATCATATCCAGATGGACCTTTACCACCTCTTAGAGCATCCCAGACACCTCCTGAGCATCTGTATCACCTCTTGATGGTCCTCAGCCCCTCCTGGAGCAACTCCATCATCTCTGGATGGTCCTCAGCCCCTCTTGGAGCATCTGCGTCACCTCCAAGAGCATTTCCAACACCTCCTGGACCATCTTCATCATCTCTTGACGGCCCTCAGCACCTCCTAGAGCGTCTCTAGTCCCTCCTGGACCACCTCAATCGTCCCCCATCTCCTGACGATCTCCCCACCAGAAGTCCTTTCAGGGTCTCTCCGCAGCCCTTTCCATCCCCAGCACCCAGCTCTGCCACTGCTCCTCTCCCCAGCAGCCCAATCCCAGTGCAGATTTGGTAGCCCGCGGGCTACCCGTTGCCCCCAGCCCTGATCGCTTCCTCCTCTCCCCCCACAGCCGACATCGCGCGCAGCATGGGGGCCAAGACAGTGGTGGCCATCGATGTGGGCAGCCAGGACGAGACCGACCTCTGCAACTACGGAGACAGCCTCTCGGGGTGGTGGCTGCTCTGGAACCGCCTCAACCCCTGGGCTGAGAAAGTCAAGGTGGGGCCGCGCAACTGGGAGCAACTGGGCTCAACTGGGAGCGGCTGGGATGGGTAGAAGGGATGAGGACTTCTTCTACCACTGGGTGAGCAGCCCAGTGGAGGAGGGGGAGGTGGAGGATGGGGTCTCCCTTGGATGCAGGTTACCCCTGGCATCCTCCTGGGAAAGGTAGTAGCCCAGGGCTTGAACTTGGTGGTCACTATGGAGTTCTGTGGGCTCTATGGGGTTCTGTAGGGCTCTGTGAGGTCTATAGGGCTCTATGGGGTCTCTGGGGTTCTGTGGGGTCCACAGAGCTCTGTGGGATTCTGTAGGGCTCTGCGGGATCTATAGGGCTCTGTAGGGGTCTCTAGGGCTGTGTGGGGTCCTATATGGGTCTATGGGGTCTGTGGGGCTCTATGGGGCCCGTGGGGGTCTCTAGGGCTCCAGAGGGGAGCGTTAGCTTGGAGGTCAGGAAGCCCTTCCCCAGGGAAAGGGCCACCAGGCTGCCCGGGGGAGCCCCCATCCCTGGAGGGGTCGAAGGGCCAGTGGGAGATGGCTCCGAGCGCCCTGCTCTGGGCTAGCGAGGGGCCGGCTGGCGGGGAGGGGGCTCGCAGGGCCGGGGCAGCTCCAGGGCCTTTGCCAGCCCCCGTGACTCTCGGGGCCTTCCCGGGCGGCAGGTGCCCGACATGGCCGAGATCCAGTCGCGCCTGGCCTACGTGTCCTGCGTCCGGCAGCTGGAGGTGGTCAAGTCCAGCTCCTACTGCGAGTACATCCGGCCGCCCATCGACCGCTTCAAGACCATGGACTTCCGCAAGTTCGATGAGATCTACGTGCGTTGGGCTGGGGCGGCCGGGGTTCTGGCTACTGGCCGGGTGGTTGGGCCACTGATGGGCTTCTCTGGGTGTGGCTTGGACACGGAGCTTGTGGGGTGGCCTGGACCATCATTTGGATGACCTTGGGCCATCAACAAGGTGCCTTGAGATGTCAGTTGAGGTTCTCCAGCTGGAAGATGGGTTATGCTGGCCAGGAACGGGGTGTTCTGGCTACTAACGGGGTGTCCTGGCCACTACTGGGGTGTCTAGTTGGGCTCCCCAGCCATGATGGGGCTGTCCTGGGCCATTGGTTGGGTTGCCTCCCCACACCCTGGCCGACTCAGTTGGGAGCCTCCTTTGCCATTTGAGGTGGCCCGGGGCACCTTGTTTGAGGTGACCCGGGTCACTGTTGGGCTTTGACCACAGGATGTGGGCTACCAACATGGCAAGGTGGTCTTCGACGGCTGGAGCCGCGGTGACATCATCGAGCAGATGGTGAAGGACCGGCGCTCGGCCGACTTCTACGAGAGCAAGCGCATGGACGTGAGCCGGGGGGCAGCCATGGGGTGGGGGGAACTCCTGGCCACCTAGGCTACCGCATCTCCTGGCCACCCGCTCCATCTCCCAGCCACTGTCCTGCTCCGTCTCCTGGCCTCCATCTCCTGGCCACTCCCTGGTCCACCTGGTGGCCCCCGGGCCCACCCTGTAGCCCTCCTTGAGCCCCCACCATCCCCTTCTGCCACCTCCCATCACCTTCCATCCCTCTCTCCCATCTCCTTCCTGCCCTCCCCCCGATCCCGCCCTCCAGCCCCAACTCCTCCCTCATTCTCTTACTGGTGGGCTACTGGTGGCCCCCCGTTGGCCACCTGGCAGGTGCTGACGAGCCCCAGCGCGGGATTCACCGATCTGGCGGAGATTGTCTCCCGCATTGAGCCCTCCAAGCCCTCCCTGTCCGACGGCTTCGCCGACGGTGAGAGGGGGGCAGTGGGGAATGGGGGTGGCTGGGGGTCTCTGGGGCAGGACCCCTCTAGGGCTCTGTGGGGGTCTCTAGGGCTCTGTGGGGTTTGGAGGGGTGACCCCACCCCAGAACCAGCTCCCCCAGAACCCCCCTCCTTCTGCCCCGACAGAGGAGTCGGACTACCTGACCGAGTACGAGGACGAGGGGCCGGAGCTGAACAGGGGGGACGAGGAGCCCCCCGCCCACCCGCAGTGGGTTGGGGGCAGCGGTCTGGAGCTGGTGAGTTTGGGGGGCAGGGGGCGGGTCTGGGGGTGGAGCAGGATGACACCCCCTGAAAAGATTAAGAGGTCTGGGGGGGGTGTCTC
>VXBP01003069.1:36262-53744 GCA_013400115.1 Rhinopomastus cyanomelas | reverse complement strand
CGTAGTGGTAGCTGGGGGCAGCAGGGGTCACGGGGGTCACGGGGGGTCGCAGGGGACGGGGTGGCTTCCCAGGACAAGGGCAGGGGGAGGGTCACCGGGAGGTGCCCTCGGGTGTCCGGTGTCCCCACAGCCCTGAGCCCACCGGCATCCCCACCTTCTCCCGCTGGCCCAGAGGTCGTTGGTCAGCCCCCAGATCAGGTAGTCCTGGTCCACCTGGAGCTTGAGGGCCTCCCGGCACTGCTGGTGGCTGATGAAGGTCCGGTTGCTGCCCACGGTCACCTCGTCGGTCCCTGCCCCGGGGGGACGACTGTCACCTCCACCGCACCGCAATGGGGGGGGGGGTCACCCCCAGGGCACCCCCAGTGACGGGTGGGAGGGGTCACCCAGCCTCTCTGGGGGGGGTGACACCGCTCCACTCCAGCTCTCCCCACCCAGCACCCAGGGGTGCTGCCCTCCCTACCCGCCTTGATGACCGAGACGATGGAGGTGATGTAGTTGTCCTGGGACGGCATCAGCTCCACCGCCAGCACCTTCATCCTGTAGACTGGGGACGGGGAGGCCACCGCGCAGATCCTCAGCCTGAGGAGGGGGTCCTCTGCCCCCACAGCTCCTCCCCAAGGTCCTCCACGGCCCATCCTCGGTCCCCTCCTCGTCCCACATCTCCCCTTGAACCTGCTGGACCCTCTCCCTCTCCCCACCTCTCCCCATGTTCCGCTCTGGTCCTTCATGTCCCCATCCTCATTCTTCCTGGACCCTCTGTGAGACCCTCTCCCCACGTTCCTTACAGTCCTTCATGCTTCCATCCTCATTCTCACAGACCCTCTCCCTCTCCCCACATCTCCCCATGTTCCTCTCTGATTCTCCATGTTCCCATCCATCCTGAACCCTCGGTGGGACCCCCTCCCCACATCTCCCCATGTTCTTCATGATCCTTCATGCCCCCATCCAGACCTTCCTGTCCCCACATCTCCCTATTTCTCCCCACTTTCCCCTCTGCTCCTTCGGGGCCTCATCCTCATCCTTCCTGAAGCCTCAGTGGGTCCCAACCTCCTCCAAGGACCCATCTCACCCGTCATCATCATCATCATTCCTTGGCCCCACATCCCCCATAACCTCAGGTTACCCCCCACCGCACATCCCTTGTCACCCACNTCCCACCCCTCCAGGAGCAGGTCCCACCCCTCCAGGAGCAGATCCCACCCCTCCAGGAGCAGGTCCCACCCCTCCAGGAGCAGATCCCACCCCTCCAGGAGCAGGTCCCACCACAGGACTAACCTGTCCCACCATGGTGGGAGCGTTGACCCCTGTCCCTGTCCCTCTTCCTCCCCCCCACCCCGGTCACCTTCGGCGCAGTGGCAGACGTCCCCGTGGCAGAGCTTGCTGAACTTCCCTCCGCTCTTGTCCGGGTGGTAGAACTGGGTGCAGCGGTCATCTGGGAGGACACCGGGACGTCAGGACGTGAGGAGGACTCGACAGGGGGGCAGGGAGAGGTGGGAGGGTGTGGGGAGAGAGGGCCAGGGTATGTGGGATGAGGAGGTCAGCAGGAGACACGAGGGACCGTGGAGAGACACCAGGGACTGTGGGGAGCCACCAGGGACTGTTGTGGGGAGACACCAGGGGAGGGGAGCGATGCCGAGGGGTCGTGGACAGATCTACCTATCTTGTAGTAGCTGTAGACGGTGACGGACGCCGGCTGGATCAAGCCCACCTGGTAGTTCTGGTGGGCCTTGAAGGCAAAACACTCCTCCTCCGTGTGGGAGATCTGAGCCCCGGCGCAGAGGGGACAGAAGAGCACGAGAGCCCCAGGTCAGCCAGGCTGGGAGTCAACAGCTCAACAGCCGCGTCCCTCATCCATGTCCTTGTCCCCATCCCTAAGACCCTTTCCCTGTCCCCATCTCCCCTCCCATCTCACTGTCGTCGTCATCAACATCATGAACGTCATCATCATCAACATTATTAACACCATCATCATCAACACCAACACCACCCTCCTCCTCCTCTTTGTCCCCACCCTGTCCCTGTCCTCGTCACCCTCTCTCCCCGGCCCCACGTCCCCCGAGTGCCCTCACCTTGTCGAGGTAGATGACGATGTTGTTCCTCTCCGACAGCGGGTGGTTGATCTCATACTTGGAGAAGTACCTGTCCACCCCTTCCGTCAGCTGGAGACAGGGACAGGGTGACCCCGGGCACAGAGGTTACACTGGTCGTCCCCACTCCGGTGCGTCCCTGTGTCCTCTCGTGTGTCCCCGGGTCTCCACACTCACCCTCCTCAGGTCTTCGACGTCAGGTGAGAAGCCAGTGAGCATGGAGACGTCGATGATGGACATGGTGGCATCCACCTCCTTCAGGTACCTGTGGAGAGAGGCTTGAGGTCACCTGCTGGCCCCCGAGTGCCCCATTGGGGTCCCCAGTGTCCTCATCCTTGATCTTCTCGTTCCCAGGGAACCCAACAGGATGGCTCTTGGTCTCCAGTGTCCCCATCCTTGGTTCCTCAGGATCCCAAAGCAGTGGCTCTTGACCCCCCGGTGTCCCCACCCTCTTCCCTGCTGCCTCTGTCCTCACCATCCCCGTGCTCCCCCCGCTCTCCAGTGCCCCCAGCAGCCCCTACCTGGTGCAGATGGTGATCTTGACTGAGCGGAAGATGCCCTCTTGTTCCCTGCCTGTGGACAGGGGGACAATGAGGGGACACGGAGGAGGGACGAGGCGTAGAGCTGGAGGACACGGGGAGGGAAACGGGGGGCGGCGACGGAGGGTGGGTGGGGCACTCACCTGTCCTCACCTCCTCCACGTTCACCTTCAGGTTGAAGTTGTCGCACTTGTTTTCCTTCTCGGGGACCTTGGCGTTGTAGATGGTCACCACCGTCATCTTGCCTTTGCCGGCTCCCCGAGCCGTCACCTCGAAGGCTTCGTTGAACTCGGTCTGCGGGGAAACGGGGGCGATGGTGGTGAAGGGCACGGACATCCCGGCGAGGGCCAGGGAAGGGCAGGGGGGCATCCTGGGCCACCAGAAGGGATGGGGACTTCAAGGTCAGGTTGGACGAGACCTTGAGCAGCCAAGTCTAGTTGAGAGGGCATCACTGCCCGTGGTAGAGAGGTGGGAGTAGATGACCTTTGAGGTCCCCTCCAAGCCAAGCCAAGATATGATCCCAGACCCACCCAGCTTGGTGTCATCTGCTACCCAACCGGGGGTTGCCCTCAATCCCCCCCATCCAGTCCTGAGCCCCAGGATCCCCTGCTGTGGTGGCCGGATCTCGGTCGCCACGGCCCCCCAGTCGTGGGGGGCTGGTACCTCGGCGGAGCGGGCCACCAGGGCGTTGCTCCTCTGGATGCGGTAGGTCTCGGCTTTGGCGCGGCGCGGCAGCAGGATGGAGACGTCCAGGTTGATGTCCAGCTCCTTTGGGGTCGCCACCTGGTACTTGGCCAGCGCTTGGAACACCAGGACGGTGGCCTGGAGGGACGTCAGGGTCACCAGGGGCCCAAAGTCCTCTTGGGAGGGGGCTGGTGCCCTGGGTCACCCTGGGTTCCCCTGCCAGCTCCTCTGACAGACTTTTGGAGAGGGGCGGTTCGTGAAGCAGAGGTGTTGCCCCCAGGGACGGGGTGTCTCCTCAGGGGAGTCAGGGGCTGGGAGCCACTAAGGACAGACCTTGAACCCCGTGAGACCAGAGGTGTTGAAGGTGCCCTTCAACCCTCAAGGATGAGGTGACCCTTGGACCCCCAGGGACATGACCCTTCAACCTCCAAGGACAAGGTGACCCTTCAGTCCTCAAGGGCAATGTGATCCTTTGACCCCCAAGAACAAGGTGACCCTTTGAACCCCAAGGTGACGCTTTGACGCCCAAGGTGACCCTTCAGCTCCCAAGGACAAGGTGACCCTTCCACCCCCAAGATCTCAACCCCTTCCCATCCCTCCTCCCCACAGCCAGACAGCTGTGTAGCCCACCTGAGTGGACCCGTAGCCCCCACCGAAGTAGTTCTGCTGCGCGAGCCACCGGGCCACCGGGCCCGTCAGCTCTGTCTTCTCCATCTGCAGCAGAGCCAGCAGCGCGTAGGAGGTCCCCTCGATGTTGAAGGTGCGGGCGTCACGTTCCTCCCAGCGGTTGTTCTCTGTGGTCACATCAAGGCCCTCAGCCCCCTCAGAGACCCAGGACATCCCCCCCGGCCATCCCCAGCAGCCCAGCACGGTCCCCGCGGTGGAAAGTCACCTTTGGAGAACTTCATGAGGAGCTTCTCGCTCTTGAGCTTCCCTGCCAGGGCCAGGGCGTAGGAGGTCAGGGCCACCGTGTAGGGTCGGGCCAGGTGCTGGTACCTCCGGCTGAGGTAGCTGGCGGACAGGTCGATCTTCTCATCCAAGTTCTGGGCAGGAGGGACGGGAGGAGCTCGGGGCGCGAGCGGCGGCGCGAGGGGTTCGGGCGCCCCGTGCTCGAGCGTTCCCCAGCAGGGTGGGAGGAGCGGGTCCACTCACGTTGACAAGGTCCTTGCAGACCTCCCTGGACTCCAGCAGCGCGACCAGGACGAAGGCCGTCAGTGACACCTCGGGCTCCGCGCCGTCGTAGCCGCCCTGCGCCGGAGAAGATGGCGGCCGACCGCCTCAGGGCGGGGCGGGTTCCACCCCACGGTCTCTCCACTCAGCCCTCCGCCCTCTCCCCCACCAGAGTCCTTTCCCCACGGCTCGTTCTTGAGGCCAGCGGGGTGGCGGGCACCAGCCAGGCCAGGGCTTGGAGTCCCCCCCATACCACCATCTCCGTGTGGATGACAGGACCCTCCTCTTGGAAGACGCCGTCGGGTTTCTGCCTGTTCAGGATGAGCCACTTCACGGGGCCACAGATCTCCTTGGGGTCAATGTCCACCAGGCTGATGGCCATGGCAAAGACTTTGGCCACGTAGGCTGTCAGCCTGGGGGACGGGAGGGCATTAGGGGGGACGTCCAACCCCGTCACCAGGACCACCCGCGGTGGTGACAGGGGGGTCCCCCCTCACCAGGTGCTTGATTTGCGGTTGATGAAGGCAGCATAGGAGAGGTCGGACTTCCGGTAGGTCAGCTGCTGGGCGTAGCCTGTTGAGGAGATGGCGGTTGGTCAACCAAGGTGACGGAGCGAGGCTGGAGAACCTCTGCTCTGAGGATGGGCTTAGGGAGCTGGGGCTGAGAAGACTCCAGGGGGTCCTCAGAGCTGCCTCCCTCCCAATCCCTGTGGGGAACCTCCAGGAAAGGCTGGAGGGGGCCGTTTCCCAAGGGGATCCAGCGACAGGAGAAGGGGAAGTGCTTGGAAACTGAAGGAGAGGAGGGTCGGACAGGATCTTCAGGCCAAGAGGGGAGAGACTCTGCAGTCGAGGCTGTAGCTGCCCCCTCCCTGGAGGTGCTCAAGGCCGGGTTGGGCGAGACCCTGGGCGACCAAGCCGGGCTGAGAGGCGGCGCTGCCCATGGTAGAGCTGTTGGAGCAGACGACCTCTGAGGTCCCTTCCAACCCAGCCCACCCCACAGCTCCATGATTCTGGCTCCAGCGCCAACCAAAAGCTCTCCCAGTCCCCGTCCCGGTAGCACCCCACCCACATCCTCTTCAAAGCTGCCGGTGTCACCGCCACCTTGGACAACAGCGACGGCTGGCGGGCTGGCGCCCGTGCGACGTCCCCACCCCTCGAGGGAGAGGCGGTACCTCTGTTGATCAGCTCGATGGCGTGAGCTCTGCGGTCGATGCCGAAGGTTTCCCACTGCAGGGTGCTGTCCAGGTAGTGGGTGGCGATGACGGTGGGCGTCATCCCGATCATGTTCTGCTCCCCGCAGCCCGATGGCGTCACGATGAGGTGCTTCATCTTGGCTCCGTCGATGGCTTTCTCCACGATGACAGACACAGGGTCGCCTGGAGGAGAGGAAGGGGAAGGGTCAAGGCACAACCACCCCCGATGACCCCAGCGTGTGCCCCTTCCACTGCTCTCACCTGTGATGCTGACCCTTGTCTCCGACTTCGTGTTGGGCACCATGTCTGAGAGGTCTGTGGCCAACACCTTCTCCTTCTGCTCGCCGTCTGCAGGGCAGGGAGGCCAGGGTGGCGACGGGCAGCCTCCAGTCCTTCACGAGCCTCACCCCTACCCCAGGTGACCCAGCCCTGCCCTACAGCTGCCCTAGGAAGTCCCTATTGGCCCAAGACGATCAAAGACCTGTCAGGGTGCCCCTCGTCCTCCAAGACACCCCCAAACCCCCATGGGGGTCCACCCTTCACATCCCAAGGTGCCGCAGACCCAGAGCGCTCCCTGAGACGCCCCAGTTCCTTCTCTCGCTGAAACTTCCCCGTGGGGCCGAGACACCCCCAAGGCCAGGCAGGACCACTCACTGATTCCTTTCTCCTTCGGGTGCAGCTCAACTATCTTCACAGTCTTCTCCATCCTCATCCCTTCGGCCTGCAGAAGGGGGAGCACGACGGCGATGACCAGCCTGGGGCTGGGTGTCCCCCTTCCTTCCCCGCGGGGTCGGGTCAGCAGTCACCGGGGCATTTCCTACCCCATCTCCCCTCTCGCTTCCCCCGGGGTGATTGGGCAGCTCACAGCCTCGGCTGCCTGAGGGAGCCCTGACTGCCTCTGGGACTGCAGCCTTCCTGCTGGCCCCGGTGGCCCCGGTGGCCCCGGGGCCCTTCGCCCCAGGCTGTGACTCCAGCTTCTTTCACCCAGTGCAACCAGCAGCAGGTGCCACCTTCTGGGGCTCCTCAGCCTTAGCCCCAGGCTCGCACCCTCTGTCTCCTCTCATCATCCCTCTTACTTTCCCCTCGTTAAAGTCATGGCAGTTGATTCTGCCTTTCACCCGAGAACCAGGACACCGCCTGCACGTCTCAGCGCAAACCAGCACCCCCAGCTCATCCAACAAACTGGGACGGCCCCACAGGCCCACGTTTGGGGATGAAGATCCTTCCCCCGGGCACCAGCAGCAGGAGGAGTGTGGAGAACCCGCGCCGGGGATGCCTCGGGGACAGAGCAGGGAAGGGCCACTCACCACCACTTTGAGCTTCTTCTTGACGCCGTCGGACACGTACTTGTTCTGGACGGACGCCTTGACCTCGATGTCGTGCAGCCCTAGGTGCAAGGGCACGATGACGAAGGGCACGGCCCGCGACGACTCAGCCCTCACCTTGAGGATCTGCTGGTAGCGCCTCTTGGAGGTGGAAGCGCTGCACAGGGCTGGGTTGTACATCAGCTCGATGCGGACCTGCGGGGCCACCGGAGATGTTGGCCGTCGGGTTCGGGGAGCACAGAGCCAACCCCCCACACACCGAAGTCCCGGCAGTGCCGTCCCCCACTGACCGTGATATCGTTGGTCCAGTAGTTGTAGAGGACGGCGCGGATCTCCACCTGCTCGTTCCTCACCACCGAGTAGGGCAGGCGCAGGTCGATGAAGAACTGCTTCACCACCGTGATCTCGTAGGGGTCAGCCACACACAGGCCTGTGGGGTGGCCCCAGAGACACGGATGTTGAGGCTTGCTGGCCCCTCATGCCCCAGGGACATCCCCAGTGCTCGTGGAGACCCTTCAAGCCCCACGGGCTTCTCCCGAGGCTTCGGAGAGCCAGGAGTATCGGGGGCTGCCCCCAAGCTTTGGGGGGGAGGGTGTCTCCCCACAGACTGGGGCACCTCTCCGAGGTTTTGGAGATCTTTCAAATCCTGAGGAGACCCTCAGACTCTCGGGAGGAGGGCTCTGCTCAAGTCCCAGGAACCATCCCCGAGGTCTAGATCCCCAGAAGCACCTCCCCGCTCCATCACGTACCCTTGCTCTCCGAGAGGCTGATGGCCAAGACCTCCCACGTGGTGATGGAGTCCTTCAGGTAGAAGGGCAGGACCTTCGAGGAGATACTGGGGAGGACGAGAAGAACCAAGGGGGTTACAAATGACTCCAAACCAGCTCAGGGAGGTGCAACCAGCCACCACGATGGAGATGGGGGGTCAAGCTGGACCAGGGGTGTTGTAGGTGGCCCCTGTGCTGGATCCAGGCACCATGTCTGGTCCCAAGAGAGGACCAGGTGGTCGAAGGTGGCCACTGGTCTGGACTCGGCAGCGATGATAGTGAGTGGGGTAGAGTGAGAGAAGGTGATGCTTCCCAGGGTGAGCCGTGGGGTGGAGGGCTAGTGGGACGAGGGCCTGGGCCTCACCCATTCTCGTTGGGTTTGTTCGTCAGCTGCTCCACCAGCCACAGCCAGCTCTCCGGGAAGTGGCTCCGCGAGATGATGTTGTCTGCGTCCATGAAGATGTCTTCGTCTTCGCCTGGAGGTGGCAGGATCCCTCTCGATCGTGGCCTCAGCACCCCAGCTCCTGGGCGAAGCCAGTATCACCCCAGCACCCCGACATCGTCCAGGTGCCCACCGCGCCCAGGCATCGCCTGGCTTCCCACCTCAAGGTGAGGGCTGAGGTCCTCCTGGCCTTCACCCACCCCTCGTCACCACCACCACCACCATCACCACCACCCCGCCACCGCCCAGCACTTGCTTCGGGCCAGCTGGAGGTAGAGCTGGCGCTGGTTCTGGTCACGGACGCTCTTGATGTGAGTGCAGCAGTCGAGGAAGGCCTGGACGCAGGCTTCCCCGTCCTGGATGTAGGTGGCCCGGCGTTCGCAGCTGTGGCCCATGGGGTTGTCCTTCATGCCATCCTCGCAGCACTTGCGCAGCACCTTGTCCTTGTACTCGGCCACTGCGGGCACCGAGACACTCAGCCGGCCACCCAGTCCCGGGGGTGGCCAGAGAGCCCTCATGGAAGGGTGACGCTGTGGGGTCCTTTGGGCTCTGGGGTGCTGGGGGGGGTCACCAGGGTTGTGGGAGGCTTTGGTGGCCCTCAGGGATGTGAACGGGGTGCTCTCAGGGATGTGGGACACAGTGGGGTCACCAGGGCCGCCTCATGACCTGAGCCCATGGCTTTGGTGGCCCTCAGGGACATGGACAGTGGCATTGTGAGGGATATGGGATGCAGTGGAGTCACTAAGGTTGTCTCATGACCCTGGACCATGACTCTGGTGGCCCTCAGGGGACATGGTCAGGGATATGGGGCACTGTGGGGTCACCAAGGTCAGGTCATGACCCTGGACCATGACTTTTGTGGCCCTCAAGGATGTGGACAGGGTTTATCATGCTGGATACGGGGCACTGTGGGGCTCACCAGGGTCATCTCATGGCCCTGATGGCCCTCAGGGACGTGGGCAGTGTCCTTTAGGGTGTGAGATGCTGGGCTACCACTGGGGACACGGGACACTGAGCTGACCCCAGGCCCACAGGGCTCCCCGGTGCTCCTGGGGGACAGGGGACACCCCGCCCTGTGCCACCTACGCTTGTTGCCTTTTGCCTCGACGACCTTCAGGGAGCGGCGCCTGCGTTTCGCGGGCTGTGGGCACTGGACCTCTGGGGACGGAGCGAGCGCAGGTGAGGACCCCGAAGCCGGGCGCCACCTTCCCCTCCCCACAGGGCCACCCCAGGGTGCCCCAGGACATTCCCCTACCCCCTCGCTGCGGCGTGGAGATGTCTTTGTTGGTGGTCAGGCTGAGGCCAGCATCGGCGAAGACACCGACGTTGTCCCTCCCGCTGCCCCGCGTGCAGCCGATGTCGCTCTTCTCCACCGTGTCCCAAACCTATGGCCAACGCCGGGGAGGGGGCAGCTGTGGTGGCCACTGCCGCCGCCAGCAGCCACGGGGACGGTGGGGATGGTGGGGACAGGGCCCCAGCTCCTCACCTTGGACTGGGTGATCTTGTTCTTGTTGAGGACGTAGACGCCCTTGTCCACGACCACCAGCCCCACGTGGGCATTGTGGTCACCCTCGATGTGCAGCTGCACTTGAGAGCCCGGTTCGTGCCCCAGGTTGCCACGGCCCTTTTCTTCCTTCACCACTAGCTGCCGGGGGGCAAGGAGAGGTGGGTCATTTCCATGGGGCCCCCAAAAGAACCCTTTGCTGCCACCCCACCAGGGTACCCCAGCTCCACGGCCTGTAGGAGCCCTTCAACAGCTGATGGCTGGGTCCTCCACTGTGGACCTCTGGACCATCAAAAGCTCCACCAGGAGAATCTCAGCTCCTTCTTGGCTACTGAAACCGCTTCAGCGACGTCCAATCCCCATCACGAGTCCTCCGAGGGCCTCAAGGACAACTCAAGTCCTTCCAAGAGCCACCTCAAGGGTTGCCCAACGCCCCTGCAAGCCTTGGGGCAGCGAGGAGAGACTCACGGAGCCCATGCAAGTGTCCTTGACGTCGACCCAGACGGAGTCGGCGACGATCTCGCCGGGCATCACGGAGTAGTAGGCGACGATGCGGAAGGAGGGGATGAGCTCGGCCGTGATGGGCAGCATCATGATGACCATGTCCTGCCCGGGCTCGTGGTGCTGCTGGCCCACCTTGACGATGCGGCCCTTGGTCATGATCTGCAAAGGGGGTGAAGGAGACGTCAGTGCTGGCAGGCACCTGCTGACCCGGGGCCCACCCCCGGGGTAGGGGGCGCTTGGTCGGCCGAGAGCACCCACCAGGTAGGTGAAGTGCTTGACAGAGTTGAGGACGGACTTGCTGTTGCTCTTGAGGTGGAAGGTCACGGGGAGGTTGTCACCGGGCTTCAGCTCGGAGGCCCCCACGGCCAGGTGGAGGAAGTTGCCGGAGCCACCCTGGCTGCGGTAAGCTTGGGCGGTCATCTGCCGCGAGGCCTGCCGGTTGGCGGGCAGCCCTGCCTTGTCCGTGAGCACCTGTCATAGCGGGAACCCTACGAGTCACCCTGGGTCCTCCTGGCGTTGGCCCTCCTCTCCCTTGGCTACCCCAGCATCCAGGCTGCTCCCATACCCCTGATCTTGGCCTTCTTGGCCACTGGTGAGCCACGAGGATCATGGCTGGGGGCTACAGCAGACGTCTCCGCCACAGGACGCTCTGGACCTCACTCTGGCACCTTGACCCCCACGATCATCTCAGCAACACTAGGTCCCCCTGATTCTAGCTCTGTAGTGATCAGGGTGGCCCTGGCTCTTGGTCACCATGGCTGTCTAAGCCATCTCGGCCCCCCAGTCCTGCTGTCAGCGGAGAACTGGGTTAACGGTGACCACTCCGACTGCCTGGATGTCTCGGGTCACCTTAGTTGCCCCAATCTACCCCGTCCCCAGCCCCCTTGGCCACCAGGGGCTCCCCAGCGTCTCTCTGTTCTTACAGTGATGGGGACGCTGTCCTTGTTGGCCGGCATGTTGAGGACCAGCGTGGCTGTCCCGTCCATCTTGGTGGAGACCAGACCCTGGAAGCCTTCGGCCTTGACGGGGACCCGAGCGGCCGGGGAGCCGTCAGGGTTGGTGACATAGACCTGTGGCGGGGGGACATGGTGGGCCGTGAGGGCTGTGGGGCCCCCGAGCCAGGGCCACCGTTGTCCTCAGCTGGGCTCTGCCAGTGCTGTTACCGTCAGGTCGAAGGGCATCCCCGGCTTGAAGTAGGTGGAGGTGTGGGAGAAGTGGATGGTGTACGGGGACGTCACGATGCGGATGCCGCCTCGCTGGACCTCCACCATGTCGCTGCCTGCGGAGGCCGAGGGCGACGGCGGCGTCACCAGGGCCTCCCGGGAACAGCCCCGCCAGCCCCGGCGACGTCCGCATCCTCTCCGTCCCCCGACCCTTTGCCGCCTCCGCCGCCCTGCGAGACCCCGAGGCCCCTCTCCACCTCCCAACCCCTTGCGGACGGTGAGAGCCCCGCGTCCCTCGGCCCCGCGCACCCGAGTCGGTGAGGACGGTGGCGGAGACGTAGAGCGAGTGTCCCACCAGCTCCTGGCGGTTGGCGAAGCGCTGGTTCAGCATCTCCATGGGCAGGACGGCCTCCGCGTCGCCGTCGACCACCTGCAGTCAGCGGTTGAGCGGGGGCTGACGGGAGCTGCGGCGCGGGGGTCCCCAGCAGGGCGGCAGGGCCGGAGCTTGGCCGGGGCTCGGGGAGAGGGAGGAAGGTGGGGATGGAGGCACCTGGACGCGCTGCAGGGACTGGGGGATGCTCTTCTTCTCGTCGTCCACCATGACGCCGAAGAGGACGAAGGCCGTGCCCTGCAGCTTCTTCCCGTACAAGTACCTGCGGGTGGGCCGCCAGCGTCACCGTCGCTGCCGGCGTCACTGGGGTCGCGCTCTCGTCCTCGTCACCGCCGCCCCGTGCCCCACGTCCTCTCGCCGCGCAGCACCGTTGCCCACCTTGCCCCACGTCCACGGCACCCTCCTGCTGTCGCTCCGCGTGACCCCACCATGCCCCGACCCCTCCGTCGCCACCACCTTGGGTCCTCCTCACACCACCACCCGCTGCCCACATCCCCATCACCCTCACACCTGCCACCTTCTTCTGCCCAGGACCTTCTGCCTCACCCCTGGAGGCTTCGTGGGGAGACCAAGCAGGACGGTCACCCCACACCGTCACCCGTGCGTGTGGTGGGTCTGACCCGCTGAGCAGCTGAGAGGCCCCTGTCTCACCTGGCTGTGATGGACACCTTGAACTCCTTGTCCTGGTCAATGTAGAGGAACTTCTCGTGGGGGTCCAGGGTCACCTCGAAGCTTGGCAGCACTGTGGGGTGGACGCCCAGTGAGCCCCAGGACCCTGGGATGGGATGGGAAGGAGGGGCTCGGGCTCAGGGGCAACCCCACCAGAGACACCCCGCCCTACCGTACTCCTTGACTTCAAACTGGGTGCTGAAGACCTGCTCCGGGGAGTCTTCGAATCTGGCCGTAATGGTCCACATCCCCATGCTGGAGGAGGGACAAGAGGGTCGGGGGGCCGCTCCCGAGGCCGCAGGTGTTGCCCGCCGGGCCAGCCGGCCACGGAGGGGGCACCCACCTGACGATCTCGGGCAGGTAGTGGTTCAAGGAGAAGATGCCGGTCTTCAGCGGAGCGATCAAGGGCTCTTGCTTGATGATGACGTCGTCGGGTGTCTGAAGGGACAGTGGAGGGGTTGGGGCCGTGTCCCCGTGTCCCCGCGCCCGCTGCGCCCCCTCAAGCACCCACCTTGATCTCCACGATCACCATCTTGGACACCGGCTGCATGAGGTGGTTGACGGTGAAGAAGCGGCAGAGCACTGGGAGGGGGCAGAGGGGACGGGGTGAGTGGCCCTCACCAGGGGCGGTTGTTGGAGCCCAGAAGGTGTGGAGATGCCACAGGTGGTGTCCTCGGATGGGTGCTGCACCCTGACACGTCCAGGTCTCACCATGACACCAAGATGCTGCAGAGGTGACCCCCCACAGGGCCACCTCAAGGTGCCCATGGAAGGGACCCAGCACCCCAAGGCTTCACCAAGACCCCAAGGTGTCACCAAAGAGATCCAGCACCTCATGGGGTCACCAAAACCCCAGTGAGCGAGTCCAACACCCCAAGGGGCCACCAGGATCCCAAGGTTCCATGGAGGGGACCCAGTACTCAAAGGTGCCACCCCACAGGGCCACCCACAGGGCCACCAAGACCCCATGGAGGTGACCCAACATCTCATGGGGTCTCCAAGACCCCAAGGAGGGGACCCAGCACCCCAAGGACACACCGGTGGAGTCGGGGGTGTAGATGGGTTTGTCAGTCTGGATGAAGATGTGGCCACTCTGCAGGGACACCAGCAGCACCTTCTCCAGGGTCACCTGGCCCACCCGGGCAGTCACTGACACAAACTGCTTCTCCCCTTCCTTTGGCAGAGCCTTGGCCGACACCTGCAGGGACAGAGGGCACCAGGTGGCTCTTGCACCACAGGGACCAGCCAGGGGACACCAGATGGCACCTGTGGTCAGGGAACGGTGTGACACTCCCTGGGGACTCCAGGGGGACCCTAGTCCATGAGACAGGAGTGGCCATCACCTCCATTCTCCAACCTTCTTCACCCTCTAGCCACAACCACCTACCAATCATCTCCACCCCCCAGCCATCTCCACCCTCTAAACTTCTCCATCCTTCAACCATCTCCACTCTCCACCCTCCAACCTTCTCCCCCTCCAACTCTCTCCAAGGACCTCAGCCCAGGGCAACTGTGGCCAGAGCCCCAGAGCTGACCCCTCCCTGCCACCACCCATGGATCTGCAGCTGGTTGTCCCATAGCCACCAGGTTGCCACCCACAGGGTGACTGTCCCCAGGGCCCCGGGGTCACTGTCCCCAGGAGTGCCCTTGTGACCGACTGGGAGGCGCCTCCAGGGCAGGTGGGCACCTACTTTGATGGTGCCAGTGGCCATCATCCCCTGCTGGGGGGTCAGGGTCAGCTGGTCCCGGTGGAGCACTTGGCGCTTGCGGGGGAAGTCCTGCACTAGCAGGGTCACCTCGGACTTGCTGGACAAGCCCGGGGCCTCCACCAGCACCTTCTCCTCGGTCTCCAGCCGCAGCACCGCCGGCGTCACCATCGACACCCTGGGGGGCAACCCAGAGCACTGACCTGGCCACCTCCCAGACCCCACCACCACAGCACCTTGGGGTGGGGGATCTCCTCCTGCTTCCACCCCAACACCTCGGAGACCCCACAGCTCCCTGGGGACCCCCCCAGACCCCCCCCCACTCCACCCCATTACAGCCCAGTAGCTCCCTCTGTGGCCTCCTGGCCAGGGGAGGGCTCCCAGTTGGGGTGGAGTTCCCACACTAGGGGAGGGGGGTGTCTCAGCTTTGGAGGGTCCCAGAGCTGGGGTAGGGGGGGTNGGGGGTGGGTGGGAGGATGGGGTGGTCCCCCATTTACTCACAGTTGCCCATGGGTGGGGGCCACCAGGAGCAGCGGGAGGACCCCGAGGAGGAGAGTCAGAGCCCCCATGGCTGGAGCTGGGGACGGGGGTGACTGGGAGCAGGAAGGTCCAGGAGGGCCCTTTATGGGCAACCCCCCCTCGTTAATGGGTAACCAGCACCCACGGGAGCCACCCACTGGTCAGGGGTGGCCAGCTGGGGAATCTGCCCAGTCCGCCCAGTAACTGGCTGCAAAGCAGGAGTGGGAGGCGCTGGGAGAGGCTGGTGGGCAGAGTGGACCCCACCCCGCGGGGGGGCACCCCCCACCCACGGGACCCTGCACCCCCCGACCCACGTGGGTGCTGGCGGGTGGCCCTGGCCAGGCGCCCCAGAGTCCTTCCTCATTTCGGGGAAGGAGGTTGGCCGGGGGCCACCAGGGCTTGCGACACCCCTGTTGCGGGAAACGGGGGCAAAGTGGGGTCACCCATGACCTGCCCGGGGGGGACGGGGGTGGGGGGACCTGGAAGTGTCAGCGACCACTGAACCCGGGGGGACCTGGGCACCTGGGGACCCTCCTGACCCCCAGGAGCCCTCCCAGACCCCCTGGGGGGACCTGGACACTCAAGTCCTCTCCTGACACCCAGGTTCCCCTCCAGGACCCCTGGTAGGACCTGGGCACCTGGGGACCCTCCCGACACCCAGGTCCCCTCTTGGTAGGACCTACACCCTTGGTGACCCTCTGGCACCCAGGTTCCCCTCATGGTCCCCTCATAGTCCTCTCCTGACACTCAGGTTTCCCCCTGGGTTGGACCTGGACACTTGGGGACCCTCCTCACACCCAGGTCCTCTCCTGCAGCCTTGGTGGGTTCCCCATGAGACCCCCAACGCTTGGGTCGCCCGTCCCACCAGAGCTCCGTGAGATCCTTACAGTGGGTCCCCCCCATGGATCCCAGACACCCGGATCTTCTCCTGAACCTTTGGTGGGACCCACAGCCCTCATTCCCCCAGGGGTCCCCCAGCCTGTTCCCACCACCATCTGAGGGGTCATGACCACAGCTTCCTCCTCAGGGGTGGAAGCTCCTCCCAGGCCCCACGAGCAGAGCAGGAAGGACCCTGGCATCCGGGCCACCAACTTGAGCTTCCCAGTGGCCCTCGCGGCAGCACCCTGGGGCGCAGGCGCGGAACCTCGGGCTTCCGGCAGCCCCAACGACCCCCAGGCCCTGCTGCTGCTGCTGCTGACCCCACCGGGGGGTCCCCGTGGCCGCCCAACCCTCCCCAGGCATTGGGTCACCAGAAGGAAGGAGAACATCAACTGCTCCAGGCCTCCCGGAGGACTCCGGCACCTTCTCACCACCAGTGTCTGCACCAGAGGGCCCCATCACCAGCAGCTCCACCCCAGCCATGGGGGATCTTGGCAGGGAAGGACCCTCCTGGATGTAGGACCTTCTCTGGGAGTGGTTGAAGAGTCTTCTCCATCAGCTCCTCACTGGGGCCATCAAGGCCGCCCCTTGGTCAGAATCTCCTCGGAACAGGAGCAGGACCTGATCTGCTGCTGCTCCTCATCCCACCAGGACCTCACATCTACTGGTTCCTCTCCCATCATCTCCTATCAGTGGGCCTCCTCTCTACTGGTCCTAGACACCATCCCACCGGGACCTCAGCTCTACTGGTTTCTCTCCTTCCATCCCACCAAGACCTGGTCTCTACTGGTTCCTCTCCAGAACTTCATCTCTACTGGTCCCAGGCCCCATCCCACCAGGACCTCATCTCTCCTGGTTCCTTTCCTGCCATCCCAGTGGCTCCCAGTGCCATGGAGCCCTGGCGGCAATGTGCCCGGTGGCTGGTGGCCGCGCGGGTGCTGCCGGCGGGGCATCGGGCCAGCAGCCCCGAGGGCCAGGTGTGGGACCTGGCGCAGGCGCTGAGAGACGGGGTCCTTCTCTGTCACCTCCTCAACGCCCTCCTGCCCCACGCGGTGCCCCCCCGCGACATCTGTCCCCGTCCCCAGATGTCACAGGTCGGTGCGGGGAGACAGCAACTGGGGGAACTGGGAGGTGGGGAAGGGAGCCAGAGAGGGGGTTGAGGTGCTGGGGGCAGCAGTGAGGGTGATGGTGAAGGTGATGGTGAAGGTGAGGATGATGGTGATGAAGGTGATGTTGAAGATGTTGGTGATAGTGAGGATGGTGGTGATGGTGAAGGTGAGGATGATGATGTCAATGGCTCTGCTGACGCTGCTGAAGATGAAGGTGACCGTTGCACTGTCCACGGGTCTGATGGTGAAAGTGATGATGATGGTGATGGTGGTGGTGACGAAGGTGACCGTTGCAGTGTCAGTGGGTCAGAGGGTGGAAGTGATGATGATGATGATGATGGTGGTGATCATCATGGTGTCAGTGGGTCTGATGTTGGTGATGATGAAGATGAAGGTGACCATGATCACGATGGTGACCATGATGCTGTCCATGGGTCTGATGTTGATGACGATGAAGACGATGAGGATGGTGGTGATGCGGTGCTGGTACAGGTGGTGGTGCTGGTGGTGGCGATGGGAGGTGGTGGTGGTGGCGGGGTGATGACGGGGCGACGGTGGGGTGGCGAAGGGGTGACGGCAACGCTGAGGTGGTGCCACCGCAGTTCCTGTGCCTGAAGAACATCCGGACCTTCCTGGCCGCCTGTTCCGACAAGTTTGGGATCCCCAAGCACCGGCTCTTCGGCGCCTTCGACCTCTTTGATGTCCAGGACTTCGGAAAGGTGGGGGTCTGCGGGATGGGGGGTGTTTGGGGGGTGAGGGACACCCCAACATGACCCCCCTCACCCCTACCCCGGTGCCCCTCACGTCCCCAGGTGATCGACACCCTCTCCAC
>VXBP01003064.1:0-95814 GCA_013400115.1 Rhinopomastus cyanomelas | reverse complement strand
TCAATGTTTATAAGTACCTGAAGGCTGGCCAGGACCCCCCCTGGGGGGACAGGCTCTTTTCACTTGCTCCCTGTGACAGGACAAGGAGCAATGGGTGTAAGTTGCAGCAGAGGAGGTTCAGCCTCAACACAAGGGGGAACTTCTTTACTGTGAGGGTCACGGAGCACTGGAACAGACTCCCCAGGGAGGTCGTGGAGTCTCCTTCTCTGGGGACTGTCAAGGCCTGCCTGGATGCGTTCCTCTGTGATCTGTGTTAGATAGTTTTGTCCTGCTTTGGCAGGGGGGTTGGACTCGATGATCTCTTGGGTCCCTTCCAACCCCTAACATCCTATGATCCTATGATCCTCTTGTGCATCAGTGATCTGGACTGTTCTGTCATTTCCTGCCCCCTCGCTGCAGGAAAAGCAGAGGAGATATTTGTGCAAATAGTATGTGGAAAATCATGGGCAAACTAATAGCCATCAGATGATACAGTCTACGTGCCCACTGGAAAAAACCAAAGTGCAAATGAACCTGCTGTGAACCACTCATGCCAGCTTGCACAGATTTGACTTGAACAGAGATGCCGTCGAACACAGCAGAGACAACCCCAAGTAGAGTTCAGCTGCGAGTTCAGCCACCGGTGTAACTGCGGATTGCAGGCAAATATTCCTGGAGCACAGTAACTTAGCTTTGGCACATAAACTCCAGTGCAGTCCTGGCCAGAGTGCACATCAGCGCTGCCACAATTCAGTCAATGCCCTCCTGCTCCAGCAAACCCAGTCTGAAGCATTAAGGCGGCAGTATTGCGATGCCGGGGCAGAGATGGCACCTGAGCGGTCTTTCATGTTGCCAGCTAGCAAGAAGCAGACACTGGCCTTCTACGAAGAGGTTTGGTTTTCATTTACTGCACAGCTTGGAGAAACAGCCTGACAAACTGAAAGTCATAATAACTGCACAGAAGACCACCTCTGAGAACGGCTACTGAAGTAAAGGGGGTGTTGATCGACAACCGGCTGAACATAAGCCAGCAATGTGCCCAGGTGGCCAAGGCCAATGGCATCCTGGCCTGTATCAGAAACAGCGTGACCAGTAGGAATAGGAGAGTGACTGTGCCCCTGTACTCGGCACTGGTGAGACCGCACCTCGAGTACTGTGTCCAGTTTTGGTCACCACAGTACAGGAAGGACGTGGAGGTGCTGGAACGAGTCCAGAGAAGGGCAACCAAGATGGTGAAGGGGCTAGAAGTGAGGAGAGGCTCATGCCCTGTGAGGAGAGGCTGAGGGAGCTGGGGTTGTTTAGTCTGGAGAAGAGAAGACAGAGAGGGGACCTTATTCCCCTCTACAACTACCTTAAAGGAGGTTGTAGCAAGGCTGGTGTTGGTCTCTCCTCTCCAGTTAGTGATGATAGGACGAGGGGAAATGGCCTCAAGTTGCATCAGGGGAGGTTTAGATTGGATGTTAGAAGGAAGTTCTTTACTGAGAGGGTGGTTAGGTGCTGGAATGGATTGCCCAGGGAGGTGGTGGTGTCACCATCCCTGGAGGTGTTTAAGGAACGAGTGGATGTGGCGCTTGGGGATATGGTCTAGCGGTTAGACACTATGGAGAAAAGGTTGAACTCGATGACCCTGGAGGTCCTTTCCAGCCATGATGATTCTGTGTCATCATGGGGATGAGCCAAAGGCTTTCAGCAAGGCCTATGCTTACCAGAGCCCACCTTCCTCTGCCGTCTCCTCTTGCTTATTTAGGACAGCCTGTAGGAGAGCTAGCACTTTTCTAGGTACTTCCAGTCTCATGATTGACACGTTGTGATTCCAGGCTCATGTGACAGCAGAGGGGCTGTTACACCCCTTAGCACTAGCCAGAACGACTAATTTTAGCAGGCACAAGAGGGACACAAACACTGCTAGAGCCTGTAGCTGAGTCAGTGCAGCCCTACGTTACTCACAGACTGAATCACTTTTTGGCACTCTCATTAGAGCATCCAGCCAACAAACTGTCTGCTTTCCTCTTCAGAAACACCAGCACCAGCAAGCAGTTGCCTGTGGTGCCCTGAAGTACTGTTGTGTCCTGGGGTGGGCAGCAGGACAGTACACCTTCTTGCAGGAGAAGGCAGATCTTGCTTAGATGCACTGAAACCTGCAGAAAAGGGCTGCAAGAGTCTAGACCTAACTAACATGGGCATCAACTGCAGTTTCGTTTGGCCAGAGCCTGATCTGGTGCATTTGCAGTTGTACAGAAGCTGGAGCTAGTGCTTTGTGGTTTCATTGCCTTTTCTCTCCCTAAGTTTGGCCCTTGTTTCTAGGTCACTCTGTAAGAACACGTCAGGTGTGCCTCTGAATACCTGCTGGAGTACGGTGCCATCACGACCCCGGCTCCTCAGGCAGGACCTACTGTCCTTTGCTTTGTGCTGTAACACAAAAGAAGTCATAAAAGAATTCTGGATTCAGTGAAAAAGTGCCATTAGGATGCAAGAACTCTCAATGTCTTAGCTTTGCTACAAAACCCACGACAAAACTCTACCCTCATCAAACCATTTGAATCAGAACATTTAAGCTCTGGAGGGGGCCTTTGCGATGAGACTTGTTCCCCAACCGAACAAAATTGCAGTTTACAGTTTTATCAACCCCTTGCAGTTCTTCCATTAGTAGAGCAGAATTCTTAGCAGGACTCTACATACAAGCTCCCCGGGCTTCATTCTCCACTTGTCTTCGCAGTGTTTGTGAAATGAATTGCTTCTCCTTACACTTTACTAGAGACCCTTCTTCAGTGCTACAGTACAAATAGCAAACTCACTGCCTGCTGCTGTCTCCTCGCCCCTTCCAGGGCTATTGCCTCCAGTTATAGTACTGCAGACACCAACAGTCATCAAGATTCAGTTTTGAGAACNGGGGGGGGGGGGGAGTGAACTGCTTTTCATGATTTCTTGCTTTTCATTCAGCTGTGCTGCTCTGAAAAGAAGCTTTCCCTGTCCCCTTTCAAATCCATCTTGCTTGCTGCGATACGTGAGGGACTTAAGCTCAAAAAGAACCTGACTGACAGTATCTTGCCAAAGCAAAATGGTTACTCTTAACAGTCCAGTGAGTACCATCCTCACATCAAACCGCAGTGCAGTTTTGATGGCAACAGGAATTAATTGCCAGCTAAATACCTAAAGGTCATTGGAATAGTTAATGTCATTGGAAAGGAAAGTAGCTTCTGTTCTGCATGAGAGTTTTGAAAAGAAATCTGAACAAAGTAGTCCAAGAAAGACAATCTGAAGTTGATTACCCCCATTCTTCCAAATAAGTGTAGGCTAGTGAGAGGTGTTTCCCCTGCATTTTACCCCCAACATTTTCTTTTTTTTTCTTAATACTCCTTTTTCATTTCTTAACACTCCTTTTTTCTTTAATTGATTACAGGCAGCAGTGACTATTTTTCTTTCTAGCTCTGGTTGTAGTAGTTACACTGAGAGGGGAAAGGTGTCTTTCTTCAAAGTTCACGTGTCTAAGCAGCACTGTAACATATTCTGGGAAGAAGGGAGGTGTTCTCCCTGGAGGTTTTCCCAATTTATTTCAGAACATGCAAAGCATATACTTGTTTAGATTTGCCTGGAACACCATCTACCACTGCTGCTCAGCATATCAGATCGAAGGGCACACTAAGCACTCTGCAGCTGGTCCACTGAACCTTACTGCTTCTGCCTTCCCTTCTTCCTTGCAAACTAATTGATTTCATAAACGTGTACGGCCACATTCTTTCTGTTTTTATGAATCTGGTCTTCACAGCTCATTTTTAAAAAGCTAAACCACCTAAACAACAACTAAGGAGAAGCTTCAGATTCAGGATTCTTTCTCTAAAGTATCAGATTGAGATTTTAGGACTCGGAGGGAGGTAAACTCAAAGCTTTCTAACGGTTCTTCATTTGGCATACTGTTTAAGTTACTCCACGGGAAAGGGTGCACGTCCTTTCATGTACCATGGCTAACGAAATCAAATCCATGACTTCTCATAACAAGCCTAACACACAAACCCATCAGAAGAGTGGGCAAGTTTTCAAATATTGCTCATTCACAATTTTTGCGACAACCTTCACAGACTGTTGATTGACTGTAACACTATTCAACACCATTACCTAGAGACACGAAGTTACTTCAGCTGCAGAGTCTCTGAACTGCCTTGTCACGCTGAACTGAGACCTTAAACAATGGAACACATTTTCTCACTTTTTAATAACAAAAACATTGCAGTGCTTTGCCAAAACAGTCTACAAAACTACCCCCTGCACACGCTGCTATATGCACTACGCAGCATGCATTTTCACACCTGTAAGACAGAGCGTAGGGGGGAAACAAGTCAAAACTCTGCTTAGGTCACAATGCTACCAAATACAGGGAGCCGTCACTTTACATGTAAAACAAATCAAGCATTTGTCATCCTTCAAATATTTTATTTTAGTAGTTTTAAATACGCTTTAATACAACAAAGATATAAAACAATATATTAATTCAATCTGCATTCAGAATCAAAACAATATTTACTTATTTACAGTACTCACGTCAAACTTCACCGGCATACCTCCTGGCCATTAGCTAAAACTAATGTTCTCTGTCGGAACAACACTGAGAAAACTGTTTGGAGCAGAAAGCTGTGTTTCTACTTCACCGTTGTGCTAAGTGTACCCTGTCAAATGCAGTTTTTCCACTTCTGACAAATTTCCCACACTTGACAAAACTGAAAGAACAAAACTAAGTTACCTTTCTAACTACTGGGCTAAGAGGTCAGGTTCACTGTGCTCTGCATGTATCACCTTCAATTCTCACACATCTATTGCAAACTGCCTTTAAAAGGTGCATGTCAATTATGCACATAATACTCACTGCAAATTTCTTATCACATAAATAGCAAGTACGCAGGACCCTGCTCTCCTCAATTCAGTGGTCACAATGCCACAGCTCTTGAGGAGGTTTTTGGTGCTTTTCTTCATATAAAGAACAAGACATCAGTAGGTTCAGTCCAAAGGACTTTTACCCCTCCCACCCCAAAATACTGTTTCAACCTGAATAATGACAACATCAAAGATACATCAGAAGTAGGCATCTGTAGGAACCAGCGGTCTACCAATAATGGATAAAATCGACACGCACAAGACAATCAATCCAGGGGGTAAGCTGGCTCACTTCTAGGACTTTTGTCCAAGACTTCCATCTTGCAGGACTGTGATGGCTTCTGCAGGTACAGGTCAAGTTTGCATAGAAGTATCCTAGCTTATTTAAAAAAAACCCCACCAAACACCAGAAAAATCAATCTTGTCTATAGATTACAGCAAATGTTCAGCAGAAACTACATAGACAGGATTAAAAACTACCAGTTGTTATTGACTCCTTTTGCTGTACTCCAGGTCCACAAAACCTTTTCTTCCCCTGCCAAAACATGTGCCATTTCTTCAAACGTCTATTTAATTAAGACTCAGATCCGCAATAGTTTTGGTGCTTGAAAACCTAGTGGCATTTTGTGCACAGGAAAACCTGCAACCCAGCGATATCACGTGTATCACCACATACAGGAGCACTTCTAAAGAAGGCTCAAGGAAACAGCAACTGTTGCAAGAGACTTGACTGGTACCCGAGTGCACACTCATTTTGGCACTACGTGACACAGCCGTACACAAAACACTCCAGGAACCTGTGCTTTTATCACCACTGAAGGGTTTTAAAATAACTTTATCTTCTCCAAATAATTTGACTCTTCCTTAAAAACTAGCAAGGTTTTATTTTGATGCTTTTTCCTCCCACTCAGATTTAGTCTCTCAGAACTAGTCAAATAATCAATAGTTTCTTTGAAATTCTACTGGAATGTAAACAGCAGGGAAGAAATAATGGAAAATGAAAGTGACAGTGACGTTACTGATTGCCATCACTGCAGCAGTACACTACACACAGCATACACTTTGCCTTATCCAAGGAAATATTTAAACTAAAATGGCAAACCTCCCTGAAGTCAGAATGACTTGGTGATTTGCCTGAAATTGTCATTTATTCATCACACACAGCAACTTACAGGATTCAGTCTAGATCACTATTCAAGAACAGTTGGAGGAACACTGCTTAAAGACCCTTCCATAAGCTTTTGTCTGCGTAATAAGAATTTGGAAAAAATCCCTCATCTATGATAATCTGATTTCTGTATGCAGGTGTAATGTCATAAAACTGGTTTGAGGGATCTTCCAGGAAGGAAAAACTAAAGGCAAAAAGTTTAGGAGAGCCATTATAAAAAATGTTGTAAGGTACAAGCAGGGAAAAAACAACCAACAAAAACCAACCAGAGTAGGGGAGCACCTACGAGTCCATCTCTGGCAGGTGTGTGCAGACATGCCCCCAAACTGGTAACAATAAGGAAGAGCTCAAAACTACTGTAAAGTCTAGACTTGCCTATGTACCAAAACCATTTGGACCCCTCTGCTCTTTTGTGTATTTATTAAGACCTTTCTGCTTACTTCAACTCATGTGTGCACTCTGCAGCACTAATATCGTCAGACGCTTACTGGCATAAGACAAACATTCATCTGTTACTCTAAACTCAGGCTGTGTGTGTGCTCTCACGGATTACAGAGGATGACTTTGCACAACACTGGTGCAAACAGGACAGCAGAGACTGGGCATAAAGGTAAGGGAGAAGGACAATCCTGAACACAACTAGTGTTAAAACCAAGGCCCAGTGACTTTACTTAGCTGCCTTTACTTAGAAGTCCTGTTAGAAGCAGAGAAGCAGCAAAATGCTTTTAAAATAGGGACTCATTAAAAAAAGGAGCTACAGAACGCTGTCAGTTACTTGCTACTTGTTTCCATCTGATTAACAATAATGCTCACACTACCTGCCTCACAGTGCTCTTTTGCACGAGATCAGACTTGGCCGTCTTCTATCAATTTCAAACCTTCCTCTTGCACGTTTATAGACCAACAAAATGAACTTCCTAAACAGAAGAGGACAATCATCCTGACAACATTTAAATCCACTTGAGTGCTCACAAAAATGAATGTCCATATAACGCTTATCTTGGACTCGCATTTAGCATTAGGGGAATTGCATACTTAGCATCAGAGAAACAAAACCTAAGAACAAGTTTTCTTTAAAACACACTGATAGGCAAATCTGACTTAAAACATGGATCTACTTTACAGAATTTGAAAAAAATCGATTCGAACACAGAAGAGAAGTCCTATGTTTCAGAGTGTATGAGTTTAATTTTTAAAAAAAGTACTGAAATGCAGTTTTACTTTATGTAAACACTGTCACAACGGTCTGGACTGGAAAATACTCCTGCAAGTCTTGAGTTACAGAATGGTTCTTCAGTTTAGACACAGCTGTGCCAGCAAGAACTGACATGGGGTCTTTTCAGAATCAACGGCTTTACCAAGTTTATTTGCATAACCTCTCCACATGCTGCAATTCAGAGTACAATCCTGCACACCCTGAGGAGGGATGCTTCCTACAGCTCAAAAAGACCAGCATTCATACCAGTGCGTGCATTGTAAAGGCAGATATAAATTAAATAGAGCACTCTATAAATAAAGTCTCAAGAGGAATGTTCAACTTGCCTACATGAAATGAGAAAAGTGAGAATAGCAAATGAAAAATCTTGAAATCTTTCAGAGTATTTTCCTCTTTTTTCCTTAACTGCAAGCATACTTCCCCAGTTTGGGTGTTAAGAGCCATCAGGGTACGGCAGGCTGAATAATATAGTGTTAGACCTTAAATTTTGATAAAAAACCTGGAATGTTACAAATGTACAAGTCTGCACAATAGTACAACGTACAGTTGGCAGAGATACTCAAGATGCACAATCCCTCTGTGGAATAGGAGTTGAAGTTACAAAGGAGTTAAGTTATAAAAGCAATATACTAGAAAGAGTGGGAAATAGTTAAGTTACTACAGTCCAGGTTTATAAAAGGAAAATAATACATTGAAGATCAGCCCACACAGTAGGTCACAAGACTCCAAATACAAAACTAGCTTGCAAATTCTGAAGGGATCCTTTTCCAAGCAATCCTAAGTACGCTGCAGCCATCAAGTCAGCGCGTAGACCAAGCTGAAGTGCTTTGTGCAGCTTTCTGAGGCTGAATTGTGTACTACCCTTGTGCACTTATGGCTTATGCAGAAACAGCAATAATCAGATCAAAGGGTGCATACTATTTGTAGAATATGCACCTCTCACCCACCAGTTTTCTTTCAGTGTAACTCGAATTTCAAGTCCCTGCAGCCAACACCAGTATTGTTCCCTTAAAAACTACCACGAGGATTCACAATGTCACCCTTGCTTACACAATATGGACTTGGAGTGTCAGCTGAGGCTTTTTGGGGGTGTTTTGATGTGGATTTTTTTTAAACCACGCTAACTCAACTGTTCATGGTACTTTTACCTTTCAGTGTAGTAAATGAGCAACTTAAGAACTAGTCTCTTTTCATACTTACTAAAAGAACATATACTGCCTGTGTTTATATAAACAAATACATTGCATATATATTCAGAGATATTCACCATATTGTCGACACCGAAGTGCTAAAACATACATCAATATGAGCACTATTTCAAATACTCACTAATATTATTTTCCCTGAAAGTTACTACATGCATTTTCCCCACTCGTTTATGGAATAGTAAAACAGATGACGATATCGGCTCTCTTTTTCCGACGTTAAAGAGCTGCTCCTAATAAGCATGCACAGGTTTGGGTATAAAGCTACTAAAACCACACCATTTTTTTGTGGCTTTCAGCTTACTAAAGCTAAATTAACTTTACTTTCAGTGGATGTAGCATTTACTTTGTTTATTTAAACACAAAAGGGAAAATTTTCAAGTGCTAAGAACAACCATAGACAACTGATAGACAAGGCTACATAAGCTCTCGTTAAAAAAATACCACATCGTCACTGCATAGGCACAATGCAGACTTCATTTTTGGCAACCTGTATTGAGACCACGTACACTGTCAACTATACTTTAAGACTTGTTATTTAACAGTTAAGAGACTCTTTTTGCAAGGAACTTCATTATGACACCTCAATCCTTAAGCATACACAGTTTAGTTTGAAAGTTCAGTTTATGACTGTTATAATTTTTGTCAGCATCTGTAAGGGCTGGCAATGTAACTATGGACTTGTAAAGGGCACATCACATTCAGTGCAAGCACGTATTTCATGTTGAATTCACGTAACATCCACACAGAACCTTGCTAAGGGCTTATATTCTCGTTTATACACGCGGCTCAATGACAGCCTGTATCGGTTCCGGCACTCTTTTCTATTTTAGCAACAAGAAAAGAAAACACATTCCTGGGAAGTATGGGAACCTCCTTAATTAGATTAAAAATAATTAATCTAATTAATAGTAGATTCTTAGATGGCTAAGAATCTAAAAAAACAAGACAAAGAAGAGAAGATCACAGAAAGAAAAATGTTACTTTACATCCCTCTTCCCAGCTAGCCCTGTCGGATCTTAGTCGTAACATTCCATAAAAATCTGAATTCGTCCACACACTCTTCAGCCAATCAATCTTTTCAGTATCGTAGGCTTTGAAAAGGGCCAGCAATACTCGTTGGGAACAGTACCATTAACATTGCATTCAAAGAAAGAAAACATTGGAAACCAGATCCTTGCTCTCCGACTCTGCTGATATGCTCTAGTATTAGCCAACGTATGGTAATATAAAAAGAGTCTTGTAGTGATGTAAAAGGCAATGAAGACATCTATAGAATAATGTTCATGTGCAGCCAAAATGAAGAAGATTCCAAAGAGATTTAGGACCCAGGACAAGGTATGCAAGAAGTTCCAGCTCCTTGGCGTATCTGAAAGAAAACCAAAACAATCTGGGTCGTTACGAAATCCAAACCTAGACACGGCAAGTTTTTATAGAGACTTTTTAGTCAACAAATACGAAACATTTACTGTTTTAATTTGGAAAAATGGTTTACATCTACAGGTCTGATACACCCAACAAAAAGCAATGACACACATACCAAATGTGTATCACTTAATTATTTAATTCACAAATACAGCTGTTATGCATTTCTGGATTAACAGCATCCCGCAATGGTTTAGGGCCATGTAAAGCAGAGTTCTTTGTTCAACCAACTTCTTTTAACAAAGATCATGCTTTTTCCATGTGATAAGGGGAGAATGTCCTAAGGTGCAAGTTACTCTGTTGCGGCAGTCATTTCAAAATATGTAAACTCAAGCTAATTACCTTAGCTTGCTATATAATGTATTAAACTACACTTGGTATTTATGAAGGACCACCATCATTTCACATCCTCTCATGCATTATGAGGTCTAGTGCTTTGGCTTTACAGATCACACTAAACGTGCCCCACAGAACGGCTCCATTTTGCCTGACCAGGGTCAGCGGCAGATACCTAGTGAAGTGTGCAGGAACACACTATCCGAAGTCTCTTCCCTAGTGTAGTCCCAGCAGCAAGTCAGAAAGCCTTTTGAACTGCCTTGGCTCACGTGTTTTTTTTTCAAATGTCCCCTGCTGATCTTCAGTTAATCTACATGTTCCTGTTCCTTTCCTGTCTGCAAGTAGACTGCCACAAACTCGACAAAGAGCACAACAACCTGAATTTTTTTGCTTAAATGCTACGTTTCTGAACTTTCAGAGGAAGTGCCCTACTTTTGCCAGGAACGAAATTACTTTCCTTCCCAGGAGCTGGTACAGTGCTGTGTTCCAGATTTGGGATAAGAATAATGTTGATAACACAGTGATGTTTCAGTCTAACTACTGCTCAGCAACAACTCAGTCAAGGACTGTTCAGCTTCTCAGGCTGCTCTGTCAGCAGAATCTGGGAGCACACAAGAATCATAGAATGGTTTAGGCTGGAAAGGACAAAAGATCAACTAGTTTCAAGAAGCTGTGAGGGGACTCAGCTGGGACAGCTGAGCAAACTGGTCAAAACCGTATGCCTTATCATAGAATCATAGAATCATTACAGATTGGAAGGGACCTCGAAAGATCATCCAGTCCAATCCCCCTGACACAGCAGGATCACCTAGACCAANGTTACTTTTTCCTGATTCTCTCTCCCTGTCCAACTATGGGGTAGAAGGGAGCTATTGTGTGGTGCTGAACAGCTAGCTGTTCTAAACCAAGTCAGGAAGTCAAGCAGCAAATATTCTTAATACTTAAAAGACATTTAAGTATTTACACTCTCACACCCTTGGCTGACAGCAAGCTGTACATATTCTTAACAGTTAAGAACATTTAAGTATTGACTTACATTCCGTAACAAAGAAGTTGAGCATGGTCAGGACAACAGTGTGGCCACTGAACATATAATCTCCACATGTGTGTACTCCAGTTAGAGTCATTCCAAAGCCACTCCATATTGCGAATGCCCGCTGCAGCTTTGCCCAAACACTGCCGTACAACTAAAACAGAGTGACAGCAACCTTGAGTAAGTTCCAACCCTGCAGCCCCAACAGTATGTCCTTAAACAGGCATAGTGCTATACAGCTAACTTTAACATCACTTATTTTGTTGGGTCTTTTCATAAAATGCACATCTCTGGATTTTACTGCGGCAGTGAATCACATCAGTAACTACAATTACTAACTGTATTAATTGTACCTCTGATGAATATTGGAATTTAGAACAAGTAATTTTTTGCAAGTGATTTGCATACAGGCACTACCACTTTGAGTACAGTCAGCCTCCCAAGCTTCCAAGATATCCAAACCTCTTCAAATTAGAAGAGTAAATAAAGCTGCACAAATCACATGTTATACAGAACATCCCTTATCAGAAAAGGTGAAAAATCCATTTCAACATCCAGTTAGATAAAACATTGATTACTCCAGTCTCAGCTTTCTTCATGAAGTCAGTATCTCAAGTACACACTTCTCTCTGGTTTACACTGTGAAATATGCTGAACACCCTTCCCCAAGTAACTACCTTCCTTCCAGTCAGCAAGTGCTTCTAAGACCCCTAGGAATGCTTGCCTGCATAATGGCACTTAAAGGGGAGTACAACCGAATAGGAGAGAAGTAACACTCTTCTTACAAACACACAGCCAACACTACGCTCACAACAAACGTAATCGTTTCTTAAGCCATTTTTTTTTTTAAACAAGAAAAAAAACCACCATGTACCTTTCCAGTACACTGCAAATGCTGGCCTGGCACAGAGAGTGAGGTAACAAACATTGTAATGCAACGTAGTAAGAATACTGTCCCCATGAGGCTGCACAGCCTTCGGAGAAGTATAGACCTGGAAAAGTAAACAGGAATTAACTGCAAGAATCCTAATCTACTGTATTTTTAAATTCATAAAAGTTATGTCTTGAAAAAAACCCCCCCACATCTCCCCTAACTTAATCCCATTACTCCCTTCATTATTGCTGCAAGTTCCACAGTACAAAAGAAATATGGGGTGTTTTTTAAGTAGTAGAGTAAGGCATAGTCCCCACGAGAGGGTGAGACACTTGCAAGCTTAGTGTTGCCACAATATACAGCTACACTACTTTGCAGCTACACCTGTATTACCTTTGGCACTCATACCTTCTGTTGCAAACTGACAAAAATCAACAAAACGTAAAAATTTAACTTGAAATACACATTCACACTAAGATGTTTTCTACCCTTCAGCCACAGCAAGCTGCTAGGCTGGCTCTGTCATCCTGTGGAAATTCATTCTCATAAGATTTTCTGTACTGTAACAAAACTGTTATAGTGTAAGAACATATACCGACAACTCTCTGAAATATGTTCTGAAGGTAATTAGATATATTTCAGATCAGAACATTCAGATCAGTTTTTTGGAAGAGTCACAAGTCAACACTCTTGATTAGATTCTCCCTAGACCATTTTAACAGGGACACAATAGATGCTTACAAGATTCTTACTGAATGCAAAGTTTTTAATAATCATCATAAATTCTAGGTACAGTCATCTCTTTGATTCAAAGTACCAGTTCATTTGAATTTTATATACTGTACCTGTGTTTGTGAAGCAGAAGAACCAGCAGCCAAATGTAGCAAAGAATTACACCGCATACTTCAGTCATAGCAAATGCCCATGGTATTCTAGGGACGCTAAAGAAAAGGATGAAGCAAGGAAGTTGCATTACAAAGGCTTAATTTTTCTTTCTAGTATCAGTACGGAGAGTGAGAGCATACAAAATTCTAAATACAACATTGATTTGCATTAATCTGACAGTAGCTTCAACTACAACCAAACATTATTTTGTTAGACTGATGAAACAGAATTAGAATTAACTTTCATTTAGCTCCCTTTCAATACATATTTTTAGCAGACACATATATAATTCACTAGGCCAATCCCCAGTATGCTCTCTTCACTTACATTTGTGATTTCCTAACAGGATGTGTTTTCCAGCATTGTTTCCCAACAACCTTTTTCATTTTCACACGCAGTTGCATCATGTCAATTGCGCAGCTTATGCTCACAACACCATGTCTACACAAGTCATGAAATGCTGCAAAGCTTAAAACCCTAAACATTTGTAGTGGAGCCCATAAAAGTGGTACTAAAGTGGTACTAAATACGAAAATAGTTTTCAAAGTTAGGTTTCAGTGTTAATCACTACATGCAAAGGTCATGCCTTGCTGGTCAAAACATTTCAGACTTTGTTGCACGCATACAGAACCAGTAACAAACGTCGGCTCTGCATTTCCACCAAAACACAGATCAACAGATTTCAAGCCAGGCTGCTCCTCACAGTTCCCCCTGACAAAGAGGTGGCAAAGTGCTGCTCAAATGCCAGCTTTGTAATCCACTCACATTGTTCTGTGAACTGATGCTTCTTCTGAGTCCCCCACCCTCCCCGCCACAGAACATTGTGATAGCGCCCTGGGAACAAAATCAAGTAATGCTGTAGCTCCCATTCTCTCTCCCCTCTGTCACTCTGCTGGATGTGGTCCATCCCTCAACTCTTATATAGTTTCTGTTATCTTTTAAAACTCTCCAGGCAGTACATTGTCTGTAGTGCAAGTGCACTTCCTCAAAGGAAATCACTGCTTCCACTCTACCAAATCTGTAGTCACATTTGCTATTGTGACTCTTTTCTGCCTGAAGCAGAATCTTTTCTTAAAACAATTAGCTAACACTGCATAAGGCACAACAGTGTTTTAGTACACAGACACCCTACAATCAAAAATCATGCTACTCTAATTCAGTCTACTTCAGTTTAGCTAAATAATCTTCAACAAACTAGCAGCAGGGAGTGCACAAAATGCAGAAGCAATGCTGTTCTCCTTCCATTTCAATGCTCACCGGCAGTCAAAATTATTCCTTCTCTCTTTCTATAACAAGACACATTAAGCTTCACAGCAGCACAGAATAGAATCATAGAATCATTACGGATTGGAAGGGACCTCGAAAGATCATCCAGTCCAATCCCCCTGACACAGCAGGATCACCTAGAACAAGTCACACAGGAACACATCCAGGTGGGTCTTGAATATCTCCAGTGAGGGAGACTCCACAACACCCCTGGGCAGCCTGTTCCAGTGCTCCATTACCCTCACTGGGAAGAAGTTGTGGAACCTCTTATGTTCCAGCTTACAACCATTGCCCCTCATCCTATCAGTACATGACACCGTGAACAGCCCAGTTCCATCCTCCTGACACCCACCCCTCAAATATTTGTAGACATTAATGAGGTCACCCCTCAGTCTCCTCTTCTCCAAGCTAAAGAGACCCAACTCCCTCAACCTCTCCTCGTAAGGGAGGTGTTCCACCTCTCTTATCATCTTTGTTGCCCTACGCTGAACTCTCTCCAGAAGCTCCACATCCCTCTTGAACTGAGGAGCCCACAACTGGACACAATACTCCAGGTGTGGTCTCACCAGGGCAGAGTAGAGGGGGAGAAGAACCTCTCTTGATCTGCTAACCACCCCTCTTCTGATCCACCCCAGGATGCTGTTGGCCCTCTTGGCCACAAGAGCACATTGCTGGCTTATAGTCATTTTGTTGTCCACCAGGAACCCCAAGTCCCTTTCCCCTACGCTACACTCCAACAGGTCAATCGAGCATCTGGATTTCAGAAAAAGCATATGGATGCTTCTCGAGGCTAGCTAACCGTCACTGATTTTACTAGGATCATCAAATTAATTCCTGCATTGTGATTAGCAAAAGCTATAGAATTAAATAACTAATGTATTCTGATTAGTGAGCAGCTAAAGATGTAGACAGAAAATAGAATGGATAGAACCGCTCCGTTGTTTTCCCCTGATAAGACTGAAATTCACATCAGTCAGATGCAGAGATTCAATCTTTGCGGAAGGGTTTACACCGCTCTCTAATTAATAACTTTGCAGAGGCATCTTCAAGAGCAATGTAACTTTGAGAACGAAGAAAAGACAGTCTATATTTTAAATATCATTACTATTTTGTTTTAAAAGAATATTTCTTACCTGTCTAGAAATATGTCTGGTAGAGGTGGGTACGTCTGCATGTCAGGTACTCGCTCATGTACTATAACCATCACGAATGATGTAAAGCCAAACACTATGAAGACATAGACACAACTTAAAACTGTCTTCCAATACTCTGGGTCCAGTCTTCGAGCAGCATGTTTGTTTTTGCCGTTTGTATACTGATACTGATCACCATTCAAGTCAGTAATTTGTCCATCATAGTCCCGAGTTACTTCACCATTACAAAACCAATCAGCACCCTGTAGGGAACCAACATTTGGGCACACTGTGGCAACGTGACTATCGCCGTTGTAACCCAGCTCTTCTAGGACATCAATATGTTGCTTCTGTAGTTTTCGTATGGACAACATCAGCCTTTTGATGTCCCCCAGGATTTTGATTTCCAAAGGGGGGGATCGTAAATCATACTCTGTAAGCGTCAGCAACGTAATTCCATCTAGCCTGTGTCTATTGCACAAAACATCCACATATTCACAGAAGCCTTCTTCCTTCAGCCACCTGGCCACATTCTTGGTCGTCCAACGTCGAATGCAAAGCTGGTTATTGCCTGCCATCATCGTTCTGTATCTGCCAGTAAAACTGACCTGTTGCGTATTGGAGAAAGAGAAGAGACCCGAGTGTTTAATGAAGATGACTGAAATGACAGTGTATTTTGTATGATTTTAGATGCTTATTTAGCAAATGGTATTTTATATAAGAGCCAGCCACAAAGACACACAAGTTGTTAGGTAATTAATAGTACAGTTTAAAAAACACTTTTTGTTCAAGCAAAACAAAATTATCTCACTCGTTCCTAAACAGAAATGTAAAGCCACTGAGAAGCAGAACATTTCCTAGATGTATCACCCACTTTTATTCTTTTGTTAAAAGAATACATCTGAGCGTTAATTCTGCTAGGCGAAGAACAACAAAGATTACACCAGCTTAATGATTAAGTCTTTCCCACTGTTTGCAGTTCATAAACTAAGCAAGACATAATAGCCAGCTATAATGCAAAACTGAGTTAAAGCTAAAATATGTTTTAAAATACATACTGAAGCTTTGATGAGATGGCATATTCCCTCACTCCTCCCAAGTAAACCAAGCACTAGATACCTACAGGAATACTGAGCTGAGGCTTTTTGGTTGTGTGTTGGTGGTCCAGGCATCATTTTTTTCTATCTTTGCTTTTCTCGCTAATTAGGGCTGATGCTCATTATATTGTGAATTCTTTAAAACGTTTACTTTTTGAAATAACATTACTAAAAAATTAAGCATTAGCTTTAATTCCAAAGTACCTGGAAAAGTGATGTGGTAATAAGTAACATAATAACACACCAGAAAACATGTAATTTCTTCAGATTCTTCTTGGCTTTAGAACACTGTTGTAAGGGAGGCTTTTCACCTCAGCAATGCTTTAGTCACTTAGAAGTGACAAGTCACCAGAAGAACCAGCACGAAGTTAGCCGCATAACGTTACACGGAGTACGTGAAACACTGCGGAAGGCTAGCAGTGATGTAAAAGTAATCCAAAGCTGATCCAATATTTAAGACCCACATCCCTGCAGAACGTACTGGCGCATGGTGCATAATTTATATTTGGTGGCTTGTGTAGAGGTATCCGAGGCACAGCTACAGTTTCACAGCTCTTTTGTACTTGGGAAAAACAGTCTAATTAACTAGAACGCTTCAATCATGCCAACCAAATCTCAGAAAATACAAGCTAGCACGAGAGAATAGCACCACTTGCATCATTCAAGAGTCTCATAGTGAAAACAAGGAAACGGTCCATTTAATCTATTATTTAACTTCAGTATACAGTAAGCAAGTACTCAAACCCACCGTGAATATTCAACAGTTTGACTGTTTTTCAGGGTCACAGCTCTTCCAAATCCAGCAGCTCTTCTCATACCTCTTTTTAAGAGGTACCACACCTATTGCTACAAGTAGCTCTTAGCATAATGACTGGATGCAGTTTTTAACCCCAGCTCACCCCTAACAGGACCATGTTCTACTCTACTCCGTATCAGAGAAGATTCCACTTGTCCAGTGATATCACAGTAGTACAAAAGTTTAGTGGAAAAAGGCAAGTACAAATCAAAGTTGCCCTTCTAAAAGAACTGAAAAATGACACTTCTGAAGATAGTGTCTCTGGAATTAAAGAGTTCATATTAGCAATATGTACTTACCTATAAATACCAACATAATTAATATATAGTTTTAATTTCTCAAAACTCTATACACAGCCAATATGCATACAAACCTCAAGACATTGATCTAAATAGTTGCCAAAATCTCTGTAAAACACTACTAGAATCTCCTGCATTTACTATAAAATTCCTCCTCTATATAGAAGTGTATATTCACATTTCTATGTTATCTTACTATTTTTGAAAGTCTTGCTCAAAACCGTTAACCCCTTTGTTTAAGCAGCTATTAACAAAATAAATTATGAACCCTTTGCTCAATCAGCTATTAACCAAATACATTATGACATTTAATTCAGAATTAAATTGACCTTTGTTGCACCACATGCACACTACATATTTTTATCCTACCCCAGTAAAGCAAACTTGACTTGCTGATCTGAACTTCCAGCTTTCTTCACCACAAAACACAGATGAAACACTGAAAAGATGGTTAATCGGTATTTCTATAACACTGTGATCACTGCAAATTTTCTAAAGCCATTAATACAGATTTATCAAAAATACACTCAACTTACTGATTTGTCTTCTAACCAAAGCAACTTTTGATGGCAAAGGTAGAAAACTTTCCCTAACCTGTAACAGTTCTGTTCATTTGACAGGAGTCAAGTAGCCTAACACCAGCCCACTGTTACTTCCTTCACGTAGCACTGCAGGAATAAACATCAACCCTTAGCAAACATGCCATAAAAGTAACCTTACAACACTGCGTAAGCACACCTGTCAAAGGTCACTACTCAATGGGATGGGCTTGGGAGAAAGTTTACACTAAGACATTCTGATAGGACCTGCTCCCTGAAAGACATTTAACTAACTGGAACAACAAACAAAATCAATACAAGAAACAAGCACTTAAACTAATCGCAAATTTAAACCACTCCACACAGCTGGTAGCTAATTCTGTCTCAACAGCAATAGTTAAGTTCCGTTTTTAAGACAAACCTACTTATTTTAAACTCAGAAACTGCCTTCTCCTTCAGACTACTTGTTTAGCACCACTTTTCTGGTTCAAAGCTTTTCTTCTTAAAAAGCACTTTCCCTAACAATCTTAGCAATACAGAGTCCAGCTGCTCTTCACAACTACCTGAAAGGAGGTTGCAGACAGGTGGGGGGATGGTCTCTTCTCCCAAGAAACTAATGATATGACAGGAGGAAATGACCTCAAATCGTGTCAGGTAGGTTTAGATCGAACAGAAGTAGTTTCTTCACTGAAAGAGTCATCAGGTACTGGAACAAGCTGCCCAGGGAGGTGGTACAGTCACCATCCCTGGAGGTGTCCAAAAACCATACAGATCTGGCACTTGGAAAAATGGTTTAGCGGGCATGTTGGAATGGAGTTGATGGTTGGACTAGATGGTTGGACTTCAAACCTTTATGCTGCTGTTCACTTTTTAAGATTAGAAAAGCTACAGAACACTTACAACACTGCCAATCTGCAGCGCAAGACTGACTCACATAGCAGAAAAGCCCAAGTCACCTAGATAACTGGACTTGTCTTCTGAAAGAAACCAGCACTGGTAACTACTCCACCTCCTACATTGCTAGTTTTATCACTGAAACCAAGTCAAGGGTAACATTATTTAATGATGAATAACATGCATGAGTAACTCTGAGCCAGCACAGACTTAAGCGTCAGAGGGCAAAATATACTGACAAAATGGCCTGACTTCAGCAATGTCTGCACCCTGCTAGCTGATTACTTGCCTGCTACTGTGACTTTATGCTTGGCTCATCAGCAGTATCTATCACGTGCCCTGTTTCCCTTTTTCCTCTCTCAGCCTGCCAACTAGCAGCATGAACACAACTGAATTAAGAGCTTCATATGCATGTGTGCCAGTATTTTTTAAAAAGAAAAATCTTACATTATAAACCACGACGACTTCTACAATTTGGTTGAGGCACTTTACAAAACGAGATCCCTCTGAGAGGTTGAGTAGACCCCAGCTGCTAGCACAATGTTTTTCTCTCCCAAAATTATTATCCACAACTCTATGACATTTTCCTCTCCAAAATTTCTGTCAGTCCAACATCACGGCCCTAACTTTCCCAGCATAAAGACTTTGAGCCACTTCGAACAGAAGTAAATGTGGAAAGTTGATTATGATCACCACTACTGCTGCCAAGGAAAAGTAGCATTAATGTCACACTCAACATTAGGCTGCAATCTTGTCACAGAAACTTGATTACACTGGAATCATCGCTGAAGGGTTACATAAGATTGTAGTTATGTCCGCAGCAGTTGGCAGAATGCTGACTGGATTTGTTTATTCCACACACATGCAAAACTTTGCAGGCACCACTACTGCTTCACTGTGTGATCTCATGTGTCTGGGAGAGCCTGCGGCTCTGGCTGTTCTTACTGACATGCCTTGAGTTTTTTCCCCACCTAGGTTAAACTCTCAGCATCCTCAAGAGGATCATAAGGAAAGACACTATCAGATCTGAAGTGACTTAACCTACATTTCTTTATATGAGGTTTCAGGCTGAAGTTTGAATACAGGCGGCTCCAACCCAGCCCCTCCTTTGCTGGGTCCACTGGCCTTGGAGAAGGACATCTCACACCTCAGAGAAAAATCTTTTCCATACAAAGGCTGCTTGTTTGCAACGTGGACAAGAACCAGGTTTGAGGCCTTGGCTGCCCAGAACAAAAAAGCCACACACAAAGACACAGGCTGAGTCAGCCTGCAATAATAAGGCCACTGTCACACATCATGACAGTAAAGCTGTGCTGGAAAAAGAACACAAAGCACTGTGTTGTTATGCATCAGAATTTCTTGGATACTCTGCTGACTTGTATCGGAAGCTTGTGACTTGCTCTTCCCAAAACCTACATTCTTAAGTGCTTATTTCAAGCAAACAGCACCAAAGGTTTCACCGTCACATAGTACACAGTGACTTCATCTGTCCCTTCTAAATGCCACCATATATAACGCAGCATCTAGTAAACATAAGAGGGAAAAAAAACCCACACTTGCAAAAACAATACATGATTTTTCAAGGGTTTTTAATACAAAAGCTACCACGCTATGTGTAGAACTGATCAAACACAGCAAAATGCCCCACAGTAAGAGGGAAAGATCGGGTATTTCCCTGAAGCAAGCAAACAAGAACTTCAACTGCAGAAACAGTCCCATAAAACTTGCTTTTGATTTTACTTAGCGACTTTGCTATCAGACTTGTTTCCTAACATTTCTAGCATATTCCTGTCAGCAGTATTTTTAACCATACTCAAAGGTTTTAACGCTATTTATGAACACAATATAAGAGAATCCATAAAATAACACTTGTTTGTTGTATGTCTGAGGTTTTAAAATATCATGGAAGACGTGCTTTCCAAGACATTTATAAAAGCGCTGCGTTGTGTAAAATACAAAACCAATACTGTAAAAATCAAAGATGAACTCCATATGCCCAGAAGAGCCCTTCTGTTGGAAGGCCTCCATGCAAAATGGACAGCAGCCACTCCAGAAAGTCCTTAAAGCTAAACATATTTGTCTTAAGAACCAGTAAGTGCAGTTACGTATTGCAGCAAGCCGAGTAGAATACATGCTGCTCCCTGACCTTCACACCTCATTAAACCAAATGGGTTGTACTACACTCAAGTGAACACTAAGAGTTGCTCAACAATTCAACTACTAACCAGCTAACAAAACACTTCTTATTCTGCCACAGTAATTCCAGACACACACAAGTGATTTTTAAACAACTGACCAAGTACTCCACACCACTTACCTTAGCATGTAATTCAGAACATCTCATTAATGTTTCTACAAGATCTTGAGCATTTCACATGATAAACGTTAAGCATTTTCTCCTTCAAATTCAAGAAACAGCACATCCACCACATAATAGAATGCTTTCTGCACTTTATGCTTGCGTAACTCAGCAGGAAAACAATTTCGGTTTGCTTTTCCTCTTTTATCTCTGTCTTTTTGTCCCACACCCCAATTTCAGGAAGAGAACGGGAGAAGACATGAACAAACTGCGCAACCAAATGAATTCCAGGACAATATCTGAAGTGAAAATCTGTTCTTACTCTACAACCATTTACAAAGTTTAACTTAGATTTGCACTGGACTAAAACCAGCCTTTCTCATTTTACATAAAGTAAATAAAAACTGGAAGTTATGTTATCACCCTATAAACATTCCTAATGCAATATGGTTTATGGAACTCAACCAATTCATCAGGCTGCAAAACTGAATTCTGCACAAAGAGAAATGGCAGCAAGAAAGATTGCAAATCCTAGGCCAAGCTATGGTTTTGTGTACTATCAGAAAAACCCTAATCAGCCAGCAAAAAGATCCCTAGAAAAGCAAGTCAGATAATTTAAAGTTCTCACTCATCACAGATGTACAGTTTCCTTCACATCCAAGTAGAACTTCCACAACAAAAAAATTGTGAAACTTGACAAAGTATTTCCTTCCACTGGGTACAAAAATCACTTCACCTCAATCTTGAAAGTTAATTCCACCTTTTGGCCGTTTTGTAGAAGCAAAATGAAGAACAAGACTGCAGGAATTTTGTTATCTTGCTTGAGTATCTTTGATACTCAGCAAGAGACACCTCCAACCAATCTTGGAAGGGCATTTACATACCAGGAAGAGTCTTGCTGAGCTCTTGCCACACCAAAGCCTGACCGCAGCTGCATGGAAGTGGCACAGACACCATGTCCAGCTGTACAAGGGAGTTCTACAGAGATGGAGCTTACTTAGCACAAGTGGGATCTTTCATCCTGCAAGCTTACAACACAGAATGTACATTGTGTTTTTACAAAATGTAATTTGCAAATCAAAGCTTTAAATACAAAACCATGAGGCCGCTTCAACTCCAGTTACAAACCAACAAATACGTGAACATTAGAACTGCCTCTTGCTTCTCTCTTCTTCCACTAACCTAGCGTGTAAAACCCTCTGCTTTTGAAGTAGTACTTTTACAAAGTATTAATCAGCGACTACTAAGCGAATAGTCCAAGAAGCCACCCCATGCGTTAGCAGCATAGATTTGAGAGACCGAGCAGGTGACAGTTCCTGCAGTGTCAACTTTCTACAAAACACACACGCCCTAAACTCGCACAAAACCTGTCCCACGCAGGCCAACCGCCTGTTTGACGCCGACACCCGAGCAGCACACGTGCAAACCAGTACCAGCTGCCTAGTTAGCAACCAAATCCTACCTGCTCAAAAACTTTCCTACTAACACCGGAACACCTTGCCCTCGGAAACTGCAGCTGCACACCAGCGGCACAGGAACGGCAGGAGAGCTGGTACGCGTTTTGAGCTGGTTCTGCTATTCTGTTACGTGGCCGCAGGGCTGGTCCTAAGCACCGTGCCCCGAGCCGGTCTGCTCCCGGTGCCCACAGCGAACCACACTCCTTCCTCCCACACCTGCTGCAGCAAGAAGGCACCGAGCAGCAGGTCCTCGGCCTGCGGATCTCGACATCCCCCGGCAACCGTGTTCACCCCGTCTCCTAACGAGACTTTTGCCCGCATTTACCACCGCTGAGGAGCGAAGTGAGGGAGATCGGAGCGGAACCGCTGCAGCGGACACAGACCGAGCAACCGCATCCCCTCCCTCCGCGGCAACCGGAGCAGCTCCCGCGGCAGACGCGGCTTCGGTGCAACAGGCTGCGCCTCAACCTGCGGCGAATAAGACGGCCGCATCCCCCGAGACCCCCCGAGATCCCATCCAAGCCCGACTCACCCTACGTGGCGGAGCCGCAGCGCCCGGCCCCGGGGCGGCGGCAGCGGCTACCCCGCGCCTCCGTTCCGTGCGTCTGCCCCCACCGCACCCCCATCACCCAACCGGAAGTGGCGGCCCAGCGCCAGCTTCTCGAGGGCGGCGGAAGGGGCGGGCCCGGCGGGGGCCAGCTTCCGGTTAGGAGTCGTCGCGTGGCTCCGTGTTACCGGACCTTCCCGCTGTCGGCTCGGGTACCTGCTGGGCTGTGGCCCCGGGCCCCCCTCCATCCGCGCCCGGGCCGTACAACACGCGGAGAGCCCGTTGGACCGCGGCGGCTCGTCACTCACGGGAATGACGGTCTTAAATACGTGGGAGAATAGCAACTCCTTCACACTGTGTAAGGAACTCAAAATCCCTAGGTGGTTAGCACCATGTATTTTATAAATTCATAAGAAAGGAGTAAATCATCCAGAATCTCCACAGAGATCGGCTGAAGGGAGACGCAAGAGTGTCTTGCTCTTCTAACTGAAAAAACAGAGCGTGCTTAAACCAAGCTAGAAGTATGAAACTGGACTCCTGGAAGATGCTACAATACAGTTTTTCCCAGTGTGATCTGTCCGTCCATCATTGGGAAGTAGCTTAGTACAGCCTGATTATGAGAAAAGCGGTGTCTCCCCGCAGTAAACAGGAATTTTTATTAAAAGAAATACACGTGGAGTGACCCTGACATCATTTGTCAGGAGGCTGGAGCATTTTTCTTAGGAGGAAAGGCTGAGAGAGCTGGAGCTGTTTAACCTGTAAAGGAGACTGGGGAGTTCTCTTGAATGCTCATAAATATCTGAAGGGTGAGCATCAGAAGTTTGGGACAAGGCTCTTCTGGGTCATGTCCAGTGATAGGGCAAAGTGCAATGGGTACATACTGGAACATAGGAGGTTCAGTTTAAACATAGGGGAAAGTATTTCCATGGTGTGGGTAACAGAGCACTGGCCCAGGCTGCCTAGAGAGGTTTGTGAAGTCTCCATCTCTGCAGGCATTCAAAACCTGCCTGCATGTGTTCTGTGTCACCTTCTGTATGTTATCCTGCTCTTGCAGAGGGATAGTCAATCCCATCCAAGCCCTACTATTCTGTGATAATGTAGAAATAAGTAGAACAATATCCTTCTTTTAAAGGCATATGTCAGGAGAAAATATCAGAGAAAACTTTCTGGGCTCTTACCATATTGTATCAAGCGATCATTACAAAGCATTTCTCTTTAGATGCACCATTTTTGGCACCATGATGAACTTCCAACATCTGTAGGAAAAATCAAAATAAGCAGCAGGCTGACAGCAGTCAGTCATTTATCCAAGGCAGTCTAAAACACAGGTGTGAAAGCTTCAGCAACACAGGAAAGCTTCAGCAATGCACCATAACTTCAGGAGCTCCATAACCCGTAATTAATACAAGTGGAAGAGATAAAAAGAGACATTAATTAGAAGCAAATTGTTCAGGAAATAAATATTTTTGGGGGTTGTCAACTGGCTGTGCTAGCAGCCAGCCCTTTGCAGCAGTATAATAATGCAGACTGAAGAATACTCAGAATTTGCTTTTTTGATGATATAATTAATATGAGATCCCAGACAAGTCTAAGCTTCAGCTGAGGTAAAAAGCTGGTGCTGATGTAGCTCCATTAAGTTAAGGACACTGACCATCTCAGAGAGTTTTGTCTTGTGTTCTTTCAACACAGAGGAAAAAAAGCATCTTTTGCAAACGTGGGGAATTTACATTTCAAAATGCTTCAAAGCTACACCAAGTTGTCATGAGCACTCTATTACTCTTGTAATGGAAGAAAAAGAGACTGAATGCCAAAGAACTAATCATATTAGTGAAACATATATTTATTTGCCTCTAATTAGGTTATGAGAGTGAAATAAATAAAAAAGAGGGAAAAAACCCCAGTAAACTAGCAAAGTCCACGTGCTAATCAAACATGCTTGTTCTGTGTTCTAAAGACACATCAATTTTGTAGAACACCAAGAAATACTGTTTCACTTAGTATTGACCTAAATGTACCAAAATACAATTAGTTCGATTCTTCTTCAACAGCTAACCCTGCAAAAAACAAATCCTGAGAATAGGCTGATCATAGAATCAGAATCGTAGAATCATTAGGGATTGGAAGGGACCTTGAAAGATCATCTAGTCCAATCCCCCTGCCACAGCAGGATCACCTAGACCAAGTCACACAGGAACACATCCAGGTGGGTCTTAAACATCTCCAGTGAAGGAGACTCCACAACATCCCTGGGCAGCCTGTTCCAGTGCCCTGTCACCCTCACTGTGAAGAAGTTCCTTCTCAGATTGATGTGTAACTTCCTATGTTCCAGCTTACACCCATTGCCCCTTGTCCTATCACTAGATAACATTGAGAAGAGCCCAGCTCCATCATCCTGACGCTCACCCTTCACATATTTATAGACATTAATGAGGTCACCCTTCAGTCTCCTCCAAGCCCTTTGTGAAGCTGTGCTGACTGTCCCTAATGACCTCCCTTCCTTGATGTGCCTCAAGACAGCCTCTAGAACAAATTGTTCCATCACCTTTCCTGGGATTGGATGTGAGGCTGACCAGTCTATAGTTACCTGGGTCCTCCTTCTTGATGAGTGCAGTAAGTAGATCTTTTGCAGGTGGAGGTCACTGTATCTATAGAATCAGAACTAGCTGAACTGCCACACTTCCATGATTTCACTAGAAAAGCTTGCTTCTTTCAGGAGATGTGAAAAGAGTTTGATTTTGGCCCAGTTTTCACCAGAGAAGGAAAAGTGTAACAGGTGTGGCCTTTCAGTAGAAATGCCTCCGTGAGGTGTCCTACTTTGAACCACTGGCAACGCCATGCTGTCTGCTACTAGAGCACACCACAGCAGTTTACACTGTTGCCACCTGATACATTATTAGCCAGGGAGAGTGTTTGATTCAGATATTTGCACCAAGCACCACCTACATAGTAAACACAACCTGTCTCTTGCCTGTTTCAGAGACAGCTCCTGGTAAAGTCAGTATCACAGCTTTACCAAAGTTGTGTTTGCAGACTATTAGATGTTGAGATGGCTGAATGCCACACAAATCCTGGAGGCATGTAGGGTTTGGAGATCATTCTTCTGGAGTTTATATTTTTGTTTCTATCAGCTTTCATGCTGTAGATGAACTCTGAATTTTTAGTGCATTTGTTTAGAATCATAGAATCACAGAATCATTAGGGATTGGAAGGGACCTCGAAAGATCATGTAGTCCAATCCCCCTGCAACAGTAGGATCACCTATAAAAGTTTGACAGCTAAAAAGGGAGAGACAATCACAAGTTTCAAATTCTGACAGAACTTGATTGGCAACAAATGGGCTGGAAAGCTGCTGGGAAAGCCTCACCTTGGGCCTCCACCCAGAAACCTGAGAAAAGTAAACTGAATTAAACAATTTCCCCTGCTCAGTCAGGTAGTTTTCCTCATTCATGAGCATAAATCAATCAACTTAAAAAGCACTTGTTTACTGAAGGAAAAATTAAGAACAAAGCAGAAAACCAAGTTAACATGTTAAGGACATGTACATAGTGCGTGAAGTATAACTGACCATCTTTTCAGTCACCTTTCTCCCAACAGAACCTGGCTGCCTGTCTCACTGTCCACTTGAGACAAGCACTGTAGCACTACTGTTTATAGTGTCTCTTATTTCACCTTTCATATGTGGCAGTGGGAAATAAGTCTGCATATAAATCCACAGAGTTTTAGCACTTTCTGCTTCATAAGAGCCTTGAAACTCTAACTTTTTTTTTCTTGTTGCATGTAACTTTTATCCTTTGATGCTGGAAATTATTGCCTTGTATTAGGATGACCTCTGCCCCTGCATATTCATCAGCATAGTTAACTAGTCCAGATCTTAATACCCATTATTAAGCTCCACACAGAGCGACAGAGCCAGTGCCCAGTCCCTGAATACTATTTATTGAGGTTTTTGACTGACTTGGAGGTCCCTGTAAACAGGGAACTTCAGGGAGGGGAAAGAGGGACCTGGTGGGGGATCGAAATCACTCATGAGAGAAGTCGAGAAGGGATGCGGTGGGTTGAAGCCATGCGATCTTTAAATGCAGTGAAACTGGAAGTTGTGCTCAGACCACATGGAGCAACAGAGCAGCTGCCTCTGGCTGCAAGGGGGCAAAAAAAAGGTGTCAACCCAGCAGCAGAGAAAGACCAGGCTACAGTCACCACTGCAGATGGATGTGGGAACCCAAACACAGGAACCCAACAAGATGAAGCTGTGTAGGTGACAGGCTGCACTGAATGTCACATTCTCTCACTTATCCCAGGCTGTGTACAGTGCAAGCAGGTAGATTATCCGCTTAACCAAGCAGCACACCTGCAAGATGAGGTTGAAAGGCTACAAGCATAAGTAGAAGGGCTAATGAACGTTATGGAGGCTGAAATAGAGGTAGACTGGTGGAGCCAGGCTCTGCAGTCTGCACAATGGCCAAATAAGAGCCAGAATGAAGGCTGTACCTCTCAGATGGAGGACAGAAGCCCAAGTAGAAGGGCCGAGTGGAGGCAAGTGCAAGGCCCTTGCAGAAGGCAAGCACCACCCTTGTCTGCCTTACCTCCCCAGTTGCCACTGAGAAATAGATGTGAGCCCCTCCTGGAAGACAGCCAGTCTAGCATGGTCACATGAACTGGATAGGTCTTCCAGTAATATGACAACCTCCTCCACAAAGAAGAAGAGAAGGGTACCAGTTATTGGAGACTCACTCCTGAAGGGAACTGAGGGCCCTATATGCAGAGTTAACTCTCATCATAGGGAAATCTGCAGTCTACCTGGAGTGTGAATCAGGCATATCACTAGGTTGCTCCCTAACCTAGTGAGATCAGGTGACTGTAACCCACTGCTGATCATCCAGACAAGTGGGGAGGAAGCTGTATTCCATAGCCTGAGGGGAATGAAGAAAGACCTAAAGGCATAGGTTGGTGAAAGACTCTGGGGCACAAATTGTATTCTCGTCATTTCGTCCATTTTGGGCTGAGGACACCGGCTGGAATAGAAGGACTGAGTCCATTAATGCCTGGCTACAAGACTGGTGTTACAGGCAGGGCTTTGGGTTCTTTCATAATGACTGGTTTTATCAGGTGCAAAACCTTGCAGTTACACATGGGAGGGGTTTATCTCAGAGTGGAAAAGGGTTCTGGGGCAGGAGTTGGCAGGGGCTCATTTAGAGGACTTTAAACTAGATTGGGGGGGTGGTAGTTGATGGATATGCATCAGTGGGACAGAGCTCTGATCTTAATGAAAACCAGGTGGCCTCTCGCTGTCCTAGGGTGAAATCGGAGCGCTCAGCTCACTCCCTGAAATGCCTGTACAACAATCCACGCAGCATGGGGAACAAGTAGGAAGAGCTAGAAATCTGTGTTCAGTCAGGTGATCCTGATCTGGTGGAAATTACAGAGACATGGTGGGACAGCTCACATGGCTGGAATGTGGCCGTGTCCTTTTCAGGACAGACAGGTCAGCAAGGCAAGATAGTGGGGTAGCTCTTTATGTGAGAAAGCAACTTGAACATATTGAGTTCTGTCCAGGGGCAGAGACAGAATTGAGAGTTTGTGGGTGCGGATTAAGGGGCAGGCTGGCATGGGTGACACTGTAGTGGGTGTCTATTACAGACCAACAGATCAGGATGAGGAAGTTGATGAGGTCTTCTACAGGCAGCTGGCAGCAGCCTCACAGCTACAGGCCATGGTTCTCTTGGGGGATTTTTAACTACCCTGATACTTGCTGGAAGTCCTACTCAGCCAGCCACCCATAGTCCAGGAGGTTCCTTCAGCGCATCAGTGACAATTTCCTGATGCAAATGGTGGAGGAGCCCACTAGGAGAGGAGCACTGCTGGATCTTATACTCACCAACAAGGAGGGTCTGGTTAAAGCAGTGAACGTTGAGGGCAGCCTCAAGTGCAGTGACCATGAGATGGTGGAGTTCAGGATCTCATGAGGCAGTTAACAGAATATCTAGCAGAATCACAAGCCTGGACTTCAGGAGGGCAAACTTTGGCCTTTTCAGCAATATCTAGGGGAAATCCCATGGGACAGGGTACTGGCAGGTAAAGAGGCACAAGATAGCTGGTTGACATTCAAAGACCACTTCTTTGAAGGCCAAGATCAGAGCATTTGAACAGGTAGGAAGTCACAGAAGGGAGCCAGAAGACCTGCGTGGTTAAACAGGGAGATGCTGGGCAAACTGAAGAGGAATAATAAAATCTATTTTTTATAGACCCAGGGAGGTCGTGGAGTCTCCTTCTCTGGGGACTTTCAAGGCCCGCCTGGATGCGTTCCTCTGTGATCTGTGTTAGATAGTTTTGTCCTGCTCTGGCAGGGGGGTTGGACTCGATGATCTCTTGGGTCCCTTCCAACCCCGAACATCCTATGATCCTATGATCCTATGATCTATAGGTCATGGAAGGAGGGATGGCCATTTCAGATGATTATAAGGCTCTGGTGAGAGAATGTAGGGATGGAACTACAAAAGCCAAGGCCTCCTTGGAATTAAAGCTTGCAAGAGAGATCAAGGGCAACAAAAGAGAGCTGGGCAGAGAGAAATGTGATGAAGTATAACAAGGGCAAGTGTAGAGTCTTGCATCTGGGCAAGAACAACCCCAGGTACCAGTATAGGATTCCAACAGGACTAACCTGTTGGAAAGCAGAGTAGGAGAAAGGGAGCTGGGGGTCCTGATGGACAGCAGGGTGACCATGAGCCAGCAGTGTTCCTTTGTAGCCAAGATGGCCAAGACCAAGACTGTCTGCAAGATAAAAGTCAGAGTGTAGTGGTCAATGGCACAGAGTCTAGTTGGAGGCCTGAATCTAGTGGAGTCCCCCAAGGGTTGGTACTGGGACCAGTACTATTCCATCTATTCATTCAGTGGGACCTGGACAGGCTGGAGAGCTGGGCAGGCAGAAATGTAATGCACAAGGCATTACATTGGCAAGTGTACAGTTTTGCACCTGGGCAAGAACAACTCCAGGTACCAGTATAGGCTGGGGGCTGAGCTGTTGGAGAGTAGTTTAGGAGAAAGGTCTCTTGGGTTTTGGTACCCCCTCCCTGTTTGTGTGTCTCAGGAGTCTGGTTATGGTTTCATTTTGGCTGGTAGCACACTGCGGCCTGTCTGTCCTTCTGTGGCTCTCTGTCCCAATTCTGCTTTGCTGCCCTCCCCCTTTTCCTTTTATCTTCCTCCAATCTCTATCCTCTCCCACAAAGTTTTCGGACTGCTGCCTAGGAAACTACTTACATTGAATATTTAAGTTTTGCTTAGGAGATTTCCCAGTCCTTTGCTTTTTACTTCCCCCTCGTCTGCAGCTTTAGCATCTCTTAGGAATCGGGGGTCATCAGGTCTGGGCAGGGGGAGGGGTGGACTTGAATTGAGGAAGAACATACTTTTTTTCCCTTTTCCTTTCCCTTTTATTTTTGGGGTTTTTTTCTACTTAATAAAATCTTTAATAAAGTTTAATAAAGTTGAATATTTCTAATTCAAGTTTCTGGACGTGTGTTTACCTGTTTTCTCCCCCTCCAGGGGGTGGGAGGGCATTTCCGTCTGCACGGTTAGGCAGATTATGATTTTGTGGGCTGACCGGCTGCTAAACCGTGACAAACAGTATTGTCAAGTAACTGATTTCTCTAGATTACTGGTGATAACCAAGACATCATCATTATCCACCTGGTGCGTAGGACCCTGTGGTGCATTTCTGACCTTTTCACAGCTATGTTTTAAACACCTCAAAATGGGAGACAGTTGTTACTGGGAAATAGCCGCCACTCTTATTGCCCTGAACTAGTTCCTTTATTTTCCTTTAGTAGGTCTTTAATTGCTTGTGATGAGTGGCCAGATCTCACTTACTGCCACCACTGCTGCGCTAAGGACAGCACAGTCACGGCAGTGTTAGTGCATCTCCAGGAGCGAGACCTGGGGAGCAGACTGGAACTAGTAAGGACCCAGTAGTGCCCACCTTAGTATAGGTATCTGTTTCAACTGCCTGTGCCTGTCAGGGCTATGCACACGTGAGCAGGCAGCTCTGGGGAGGGGGCTTACAGGACACCACAGTGCAGGGGCCATGGGGCTCAGTGGCTGGAGCTGCTGATCAGCACCTGTCCCAGTCCATCACCCAACCTCCCCCGTGACTGTGCTGGTGGATGGCAGCATCACATCACACAGTGCTGTGCCTTTGACCAGGGGAGCAGGGCTTTCAGCCTTGGCTTTCAGCATGTCTGTGGTTGAGGCACTGGGCACCCAGCGATCTGAAGGTGCTGAGGCATGCACAGGGGATTCCCCCACCCTTCAAGAAATTGAGCAGCTCCTGAATACTGGACGGCCCTCTTGCAACCATGTTGATGAAGTATGGCCTAATCTCTTCTTAGGAGACCTGTAAGTACAGCTTTATCCACGTACTTCTGCCGTACATTGTCTGCTAGTGGGAATGCCTCACAGGTGCAGCTTTGGACAGCTCATGGATTTGGTAATTGCTGTCATTTACCCCACCAACCTCATAGTTTCTGAGATAAAGTTGTGGCTAAGCTTGTACTTGCTTCTAAGTTCACCTTTAGCAGCAATGCGTGGGCTGATGGTCCAGCAAATGGCTTGCAAAGTGCAGTCATAGCACTTCTGCTCCATAAATGTTTCTGCCCCCATCTCTGTTTGTTTTATCTCTTTCTTAGCGTAACAGCTCACAACAGATTTGTTTTGTGGAAGATGGGTGTGACCCACGTTTTAAATGCTGCCCACGGCACAGTATACAGCCACGGAGGCCAGGACTTTTACGGAGCGACCATTCATTATTACGGTGTACGAGCCCTTGACCTCCCAAGCTTTGATATAAGTCAGTTCTTTTTCTCCGCAGCACAGTTTATCCACAAGGCCTTGAACACACCAGGAGGTATGAAATTATCATTGGTGACATTTATATGTGAGTTGGCAACCTCTTGTAACAGGTCAGCTCCAAGAGCTCAGTGGTGAACATGATCTCTGTCAGCTGCTGGTCACCTACCACCATCACCTGTGGCGGGTGGCAGGAGGAAGTACTGGGTACATGGACCTCTAACTAAGTTCCAAAAGACTGATGTGAGAAGAGGGGTGAACAGCACAGGAAAGAAACCAGAGCAGAGGGAAGGGGAAGGGGAAAGGGAAGGCGAAGGGAAAGGGAAAGGGTAAGGGAAAGGGAAAGGGAAAGCAGAGTAGAGAGAAAAACACCTGGAAGGAAAGTCTGTTTCAAAAAGGGAGAAATAAAAATATGCATTTAAAGTGAGTGGACACCCTGTGTTGAGACTCTCTTGTGACAACTGTATTTCTAAGAACATATGAATAAATAGGCAAAAAACCTGATTTCTACAGCCACCAACTACATGAGAAGGGTCATACAGTGCAGACACGCTTCCTGTGTGAACAAGGCCTGCAGAGCTGTGCCCCTCATTAGAAGAATTACCTTTATCAAGGGTAAATCACTAGAAGGTTTACCTTTAGGAAAGGTGATATGTAGCATATTGTGCAAGAGGCTGAACTTCTTGGCACTGGCACAACAAAATGTTAACGAATGGGTATGACATACAAGACCATTCCCTAGCACGAGGGAAATGGCATTAATTGAACTGTCTCGGTCTGTATCACCATGGAACAACTGCATTGCTCCAGCAAGATTTTATCCAGTTTGCCAGAGTTCCTCTGATCAGGTCGGGAACTCTTGGTACATCTCATGCCAATTGAGTGTAACAATTGCAAATCAGAATTGTCAGGTGAGTAAGAAACACATCACCTTTACAGTATTACTCTGACCAAACTGAAGAAGGCAGAAAGGATTTGCCTTCCCTTTACGTTAATCTTCATCCACTGTACTGCTGCTTCTCTCTTATGGTTATAATCTTCTTCTTCTTTGTTTTTTTAACCAGCTAAAATTTTGGTGCATTGTGCAGTTGGAGTAAGCAGGTCAGCTTCCCTAGTCCTAGCATATCTCATGATAAATCACCATATCCCTCTGGTTGAAGCCATCAAAACAGTGAAGGAACATCGATGGATTTGGCCCAATCGTGGCTTTCTGAAACACTTGCAGAATCTGGACGTCCAGCTACGGCAAAAGAAGGACTGTTGAAAGGGCAATCCATTTACATTCGCTTTTCTGGCTTTCAGCCTTCATAGCCACAGTGCACACACATTTTTGCATGATCAGTGCATATTGAAAAATAAAGAACATTATGCATCAAAGAAAAAAATCAACAGAACTGTAACTGGATTCATTATCACGGCCCTGTGCCTTGGTGACTAGCATCAGTATGTAAGCACCGTGTGTTGCAGAGTAGCTGTGCTTAGTATGGAGCTACTAGATCACTCCACTGAAGTGATTAAGATGGACTGAGTTTGTTCCTGACTTGTGCTCGTGCCAAAGGGAAGTTCAATAACTGCATCCAGCTATACAATACCTTTGAGTCCCCTTTACTTGGGAGTGTAACATAAGCAGCTTCCTCAGTTTGGTTACAGTTCTCATGTGCATGATCCCATATCAAAAGCTTTTAATGTTTCAGGCCTGGTGATGTGGCCATGGCAATTTCTTGAGAGCCCAAGCACTGCTACAGCATAATTCCTCTTTCCTGACCCATGAAATGTTGCAGTGCCACAGAAAGATGTGGCAACTACAGACCCGCACCAGCACAATAAACCATGCGTTGCTCTTTGCAGTCAGCAAAGTCACAAACCTTGTCTCGTGTAAATGTGTTTGCAGCAAGAACACACTTATTGAGGGCGTCAAGAAAGACATTTCAGATCATCAAAGCATTTTGTAAGCTTGAACTCATCAGTTCACTCTCCCTCCAAATTATCCCAAATCAGTTTTGTGTATGTGGCTTTATATGATTCCTGGTTTAACAGCAGGGAGGAACTTCGTGGACTTACACTGATTAGCCTTAATTAGTCTAAATCTTTTTTGAAGATGTCATTCTTCCTACCCTCAGTTAATCAGTGCTTAAACCAATGTGATTTTTAATACAGCAGTAGCATTTGAAATTCCTGCTACCACTCTGTCTGCAAATTAGCTCGTTACCGTGTGGTGAACCATGAAGCAGTAATCAGATCTACTTTTGCCCTTTGCTAGTGGTTTGATTTATTGATTAACTGACCTTATAAACCTTCACTGACAGATTAAGTAATACATTTCTGCTTGTTTGTTTGCATTTGAAACATCAGTTCTGATAATTCTCTGCTGGAACAGACTTGCAAGATTATTAGAGTATCTTTTCCTCTCTCCTTCCATCCCTTCCTCCCTTCCCCGTTAATTAAATGCATGCTCATTCTGCCGAGCATTTATGAAAATGTAGAAAACCCTCTCTATTTTGGTACACAAATTCTTTGCAAAATAAGCATATGCAAGATCCTTTCAGAGGCCTATTTGACTACCTGTTCAGATTTTCCTTGATCTTGCCAAAGAGTCCCATTGAGGAGAGAAAGTTAAGACATCATAGGGTAAAAAGATCAAATACAGAATCAACGTGTAAAACCCAACAGTACTGGGGCAATCTCTGCACCTCACACAGTAGAAGAGGAGCTAGGTTTGATTTGAAGTTCTCCATTACAGTTAACAGACGTTTACACTAGTCAACATTTCATTGCTATTTCATGCACATTACTGCATCTTTAGTCAGGAAAACTTGTAAAGACAGGGCACTGAAAAAATGGCACTGAAATTCACGTGAGTGAAATACTGCATCTTAATGGCTCAAGGCTGGGCAAAGTTAGATGCATGTGAACAAGATTAATGAAACCTCCCATCAGGATATTGCTTTGCATGGCCCTGAACATCTGTTCCACAAAGTCACAGCTGTGAAAGCTGCTCTCATGGTAAGTGCGTGCCTGCTCCTGGGAGAGTGTTGTCTCACCCGGGTAGGGAAGAGAAGAGCACAGAGCAAAGTTGTGTCGGGACGGCATCTGTGTCACTAACGATGCGCTGGTGATCACGTACAGTGGTGCCTGCTTACCCCAGTGGAGGGAATGAATTAATTACAAACTGTTCTCAAGGTCACTAGCAAATCACAAAAGTGTTTTTCATCTCTGAGTGTGTTGCCTGTATTCCTTACCCGCCTGTATTGCTGCCTCCTTAATGTACAGTTTAACTTTGACTACAGGCCTGCTCAGGAAGGTTTTGTGGTTTTTCCCCCAAACGGAGCCAGTCTTTGTTTTTGCCTGTGACTTTTCTTTCAGAAGTGGCTTTGAACCTGCTTTGCTGTTTTTTTTGTTTCAGCGCAAGCGCATTAGCGCATCGTTAACTAAATTAATTGGTTCATCTTGTCTCAGACCTGTAGATCAACCAATGACAACAATTCAGGAGACTAAAGGCACTGAGTGTTAACTCTTAACTGAAAGATATGTAAATGTCTGAAGCTAAGCTGGGCATCTGCTGCACGGCCAGAGCATCCAAGCTTGTGCAGTGGTACCTGCCTACCTTCCCAGGAGCCTGTAGGAACTGTTAGCCTGTTGAGGGGCTGATTACCTTCCAGCTCCTTTGAAACAAACAGGGAGGTCTCTCAGCACTCTGTTCTTAATTCCTTTATCTTTTTCAACTTTTCTTTAGTGTGCAGGTGAAGAATGCATCTGACAAAGCCCACAGTAAAGTGCATGGCTCAGGAACAAGTTCCTCCCATGAGAAAGGACCATGCCAGAGCGAAGAGCTAGACCTCCTCTGAAAAGGATCTGAAGCACAGTTTTTCATTCTTCTGAGACACCTTGCCAAGCAGGTCATAAGGGCTAGTGCCAGCTCAGCAGAGGCTGCGAGCGTGTGTCTGTGAGCAGAGAGTACAACGGAAGAGGTTGTTCCAGCTACAGCTATGGCAGACGTAAACCTATTTAAAGTCATCACAAAACCAGGGTTACCTGAAGGCAGCCGTGTCAAATTCCAGAGAAAACTTCCAGTAATTCTGTTTTCCAGCACAAGCCCTGAGGGCATCAGGTGAAGTCAGGAGAAGCCAGGTCTGAAAAAGAGGAAGGTCAGTTGTGTAGTACCTTGCCACAGGACACTGCAGAGGGTGAAAACCTATAAACATTCAAGACGTTAGCTGGGAACCTTTAAGGGATTGAAATCTGTTCAAGGTTACAGTATGTAGAAACTTCATCCAGATCTAGAAGCTCATGAGCTGCTCCAATCTGGAAGCTGGGAGAGTGTTAGAAAGTCGTGCAATTCGTACTTGTGTGTTGTTATTTTCTGTATGCATCCACGTACAGCCACAGTCAGGGTCTCAATGGACCTTTGGTAAAGCCTAGAACAGATGCTTTCATGGTCTTTACTTTGAACTTACCACTAAGATGAGCTGTCCCCTCTTTCCTGGTAGCTTATTATTAGAACTGGGTCACGTGAGGCACTTGGGACTGCGTCTCAGTTGTGTTGACCGACATTTCTTTCCCAGGGAAAGCCGTGTATGCTGGCGGGCACAGCAACATAGCTTCATGGCTTACGTGGTGAGAGAAGCAGCGTTTGCTTTACGTAAGCTTTGCTTAAAGCATATTACTCATTTGTGTGGCTGCTCCCTGTTCCATCGGGGAGGTAGTGCTGAGCAAATCTGGGGAAACCACAAGGCGTGTGCTGGATTTAGAGACAGACACCTGCTTGGGAACATCAAGTGACAGCAAAGAGCACGCCTCAGCAAAATACCTCCCCTGCGAGTCCCACAGCGGCAGCATCCAGCTGACTCTCCCCTACCTAATCTGCGTGTGACCACCGAAGGGGTCAGAGACTGAAGATGGTCAGACCCCATCAGCCCAGGAATGCTCCGAGCCTGGCACTACCTCTGCCCTGGAACTGCCAGATATTTTGGACAGCTGCAAGGTGGAATTAAATCACATGAGTGAAGAGTGTCCTAATCTCTACATATGCAGTACGTAAGTGTTATTTGAGGCTGAGCTGTTCTGAAGGGCTGGGAAACACAGGGCTCCTTGACATGTGCTGTCCAAGTACTGTGTTTAGTTAGCGTTGTTAAACTTGTTGTCTTAAAATAGGTTTAGGATTAGCCTAGCAGAAAGTATAAGGACTATCCAACAAAGAACAAACCTACAGAACACAATACACTTAATGAAAAGGAGAAGACTTTCTTTATTGTGTTATTTGAAAATAATTCAATGTACAGACTTTATAAATTTACCATATAAAGCACTGGACAGATTCAAGGTCCTGAGTAGTCTTAAAATGGAACTGAAATTGGTTTTTACCTTTTTCAGTTTAATTTTAGGTCAGACAGAAATTTTCACTTTACGATTTCTGTTGTTTCTATGACAACTTCATTTGCACCTTAAACAGACAGGAAAAAGCAATATATATTCTGAATGACAGCAAACGTCACTGTTTGTTTTTCAAACCCTTGCGGGTGGCTGTTTCATTCTGGAGCTTGGAGGAAACGTGTCGTTGTCTGCACTCAACATGCCTAGTACCCAACGTTACCCGAAAACAAGTTTGCAGATTGCAAACTTGATGAACTGTGTGGAAATTACAATTACAGTAATTCCTGAATGAGAGAAGCAGCAAGGGCTAATAATTGCCTGTGGCTAATTGCCTATTGATTACAGCCAGAAGTGGTCATTCTTTTAGCTACGAAAAAGCAAAGCCTAGAAATGAGTTAGATAATGCTAGGGGGAAATCCTTGGGTTTTATAAATTGCAGGCAGCTTCCTGTCCTCACTACCCTTCTAATCAGGATGGTGACACCCTGCAAATGAGCCCTGTGCTCAGCGGGTGGCTGCTCACCGTGAGGCACTGCTGGGAGTCCAGAACCACGGCTGCGCTGCGCTGGGTCTGACACGTGCTGCTTCACAGAACTTCTGCCTTGCTGAGGACAGCAGGGAGGCAACCTTTGCCTTTCCAGTCAAACCTCATAAATCTACTTGGAAATCAGCTTTTTCACATTATCAGAACCATTTGGAGAAACAAGGGTTTACAGAATTAAGCTGAAGGGGTAAGAAGAGTGAGGATTTAAGACTTCATAAAAATCACTGAGATTCTATTGTCTTAGCATCATCAGCTGATTGTAGACGTTCTTCTGAGGGCAGTTTTAAGACCTCCTTTTAATGCCTGTTGCTATATAAGCACCAAATTACTTTTGCACATTCTTTAATCACATTCTTTCTAACGAGAAGACTGAGAAAAAGAACAGTGGGGAAATGTATAGGCAACAACAGCTTATACGTGTAGCAAGGAAAGATGACATGAGCTTTGAGAATAAGCAGATTACAGGAATGAAAGTGTGGAAAGGTTTGTTTGCTAATGCAGTTCTTACACTGAGCTTAAATGAGCTACAGGTTGCAATCAGTAACACTGGAAATTTCTCAAGTGCTGTTGATAGAGTTTTCTTTATTCCTCCAGCATCAGTAAGACAGGTATAAATAACACCTGAGAATAAGGCTCCGTGGGATCTTCCCGAGGACAAAATAGGGAACAGACAGTATTTACATTTAGGGCCCAACCCAATACTCAGTGAAGTCAAAAAACAATGGGTGTTTGTATCACTAAGCAAAGCCATGACAGCATCAGGACTTGTGCCAGAGATGAAACAGCCCCAATAAGTACCACAAATCGTCACTGCTTGTTTCTGTGGAATCAGTTGTATGCTGTTTCTGAAGAGCTACTTGGAAATCAAAGATCAGTCTGGAAACAAAGCTGTATTTTATAAGAAGTATTTCTCTTTACAACTTTATCAGAAATTTGATGGTCAGTCTCTTGATGATGGTCAGGCTCTCGTGAGACCCCACCTGGAGTACTGTGTCCAGTTCTGGAGCCCTTATTACATGCTGGAGCGAGTGCAGAGGAGGGCCACGAGGATGATCAGAGGGGCTGGAGCACCTCTCCTATGAGGACAGACTGAGGGAATTGGGGCTATTCAGTCTGGAGGTGAGGAGGCTCCGAGGTGACCTTATTGTGGCCTTCCAGTATCTGAAGGGAGCCTACAAAAAAAGCTGGAGAGGGACTTTTTAGGATGTCAGGTAGCGACAGGACTAGGGGGAATGGAGCAAAGCTGGAGATGGGTAGATTTAGAGTGGATGTGAGGAGGAAGTTCTTCACTGTGACGCCCTGTCTCTAGAGGTGTTTAAGGCCAGGCTGGATGAGGCTCTGCTCTAGGGTGGGGTGTCCCTGCCCATGGCAGGGGAGTTGGAACTGGATGATCCTGTGGTCCCTTCTAACCCTGAGAGACTGTATGACTTGGTCTGGGTGATCCTGCTGTGGCAGGGGGATTGGACTAGATGATCTTTTGAGGTTCCTTCCAATCCCTAATGATTCTATGATTCTTTGAAGAAGTTAGGTATCTCTTGTAAAATAAAGTAGGGATGGCTGACTTTACATCACTTCTTTCATTCTGGAGGACTTTGAAATGATCAACAAACTGCTTATTAACTATTTGTCTGGCTGTCAACCACTGCTGACATGCAAGACCAAGGCTGAAACCCTTTGGGTTGAAAGGTAGAGTATTTTTTGAAGTGCTACATAATAAGCAGCTGAGGGCACAAGTTGTAAAATGTTCTGTAGAAACAAAACTTCACACTGGTGCTAAGCACACATCAATAGAAAGTTTAGGGCAAGAAACTGTCTTTGCAGAAGTGAAGTAATTTGGAATGCTGCGTTTCCAGGTATGTTTTGGATTTATTCAGAAAATACAATGTTAACCTTTTATTTTACTACCTTTCTCTTTATTACACAACGTGTCTCAAAGCATGGTGGGCACTAAGCTTTACAAACATGTTACAGGGCAACAAGGTACCTTCAGTTGCTTTTTATCATGAGGTTTCTTACCTGACTCGTCTCAGCTTCATAGCCTGGAGCAGGAAGGCTTGAGGTCTTGGTGTGGACTGTATGCTGAATGCAGCACATTTTGCATGAGGAAGTAAAGGAGACCAAACTTTTCATAGCCAGGAAATGCATTGTCATGGAACACCTGCAGAGGACTTGACTGGCTTTTCACCTTGGCATGTGTGTGCACTAACAAGGCTAAACGCCGAGTCCCTCTCCTGGAGGCAAGTCACTGCTCTCATACAGCACTTTCATGAAGCGATCCCAAATTGTTTTAGCAACATTAACTAGATCTCACTCAACCACACGGATAACCCTGATTACCCACTTACAGATATTGTCTCCATTGGCAGATGGGAAGACAGCAGGATCCTGAAATATTAGCAGTAACTGACAAAACTGTGTCCAGATCTGTGGCAGGGATCACACAGGGCCTACTGGTAATCATCAGAACGTAGCTTCTGTCACAGGAAAGAAAAGAAAATGCAATTGTACTGCATTTTAGTGAAAGGGGAGAAACTTTTGAGTCCTCAGTCAGAAACCACTGGTTCTGTAAAGCCCGTCTGCATTGTTTCATTAGAATATGCGGCACAAAACTGGTTACTGTCTCGTTTGAGGAATACCCAAACGCTGCAGAGAGCGGTTGCAGAGCCATGCCCACTGGCCACTTACAAAGCCTAATGCCATTTTTTCCTCTCTTTCTGGACTCAGATCTCTACTAACAAAAAAATGGTTCTTGATTTATGAAAGGGCTGAATGTAATACCCTGGAGGCTTCTTTATCTCAGCTGCTGTAAATTGGATCTCTCAGAGATTAGATGAGGTGAAATGAGATGAGATGCAAGTGAGGCAGAAGTATGAACTTATGCAATCTGTGTCCGTGGCAACTATCCCATGCAGCCTGGAGCAGCACTGCACATACTAATTTCTGTTTTGAAGGGCAAATCTTAATTCATGGTATTCTTAGAAAATGTGTATCTCCTTCCCTCTTGCTTGCCTTACCTTTTGGTCTTCTGTCGCTTCCCCTTAAGCAATGCTAGCCAAAGACATATTGAGTAGCGAGCAATTTCATCAGACTGTAGGATTTACATACTGAACGGTGAAACAGTAAACTCTAAGTTATTTTGAAATAGAAAGAGATCAAAATGACAGGGCAAAATATTGGACAGACCATCTGAATGTGACATTAAGATGAAAGAAATATGATCTAAAGCTTTGGCATTAAAGCTTTCTTTCATCTGTCTTTAGGGAGGTAGGATGTTTCTTAATTTCACGTGCCCCAGACACTCCTCAATCATTTGGTTAAATGGAGACAACAAATGTGCTAGATACTCCTCGAGGATACAGTCCCAGTTTGTTGTCCATTCTGCTCATTAAGCATCATAAAACTTGACTCCAAGAGGAAACAGGTCCCTGTTTACAGTTAAAGCTCTGAAGAATATCCCTAGACATAAAAAGGTGGTCACCTGTTTTGCTGCATTGGGATCAGCAACTGAAAAGGGAAAAAAATATTGTAGTCCAACACACACAAGGATTCAACCAGATGGAGGTCAGCGTTCTCCTGCCCTGGTGACCATACTTTGCTTGCCTGAAGATGGATTTCTTGCAGTACCCTGTCTTCTGTCAGTGTCTCACAAAGGAAAGAGGACTGCAGAGATCAAATGCTGAGCAGACTTTTGGAATGACTATCCAAACTGGCAGGCTAAGCTAGACCAACCTGGGGTAGTTCTCATCTTAGAGCAGATCCCGGAAAACAATTGTAGTTTTAGATTGAAGTCCTATACAAGCAGATGTAAAATACCTCAGGCAGTTGCTGGTGGCAGCTTCAGCATCTCAGCAGAACTTGCCTAGAGCTTGTTTGCTGTATGCATGACTTTCTGCACAAGATAGTGCAGTGCACTGTTGGAACACCAGCACGTGCGCCAAATCAATCCATGGGGAAGGCCCCACCAAAAACCAGTGTTGCAAACCCCAGTGTTGCTGAGTTTGCCCTCCTCCTTGTGAAATGAGAAGTGTGCCAAGGACCAATACGGCCTGTAAGGCACACACAGCTGTCAGGTGTCAAAATAGAACCAGCTCTGTCAGCCCCATACACCCCCTGATTTGCAGCCGAGACGCAGGCAGGACAAACGGTCAAGCTGTCTGGTGAACAAAGCGGCTTCCCAGGATTGTTCTAGCCACGCTGTAATTGTGAGCGGTCTGCACTGGCAAGTATCAGCTTTCCACGTGTGTCTCACCTACCACAGGCTGCCTGCGGTGAGCAGCTCAGGCAGGCTGGTGCATGCTTGTTATCGCCAGCGTACATACCTCTGCCTTGTGTTATTGTGGCACAAAGCAGCTGGGCCATTTGAAAATCATTTAAAAAGCTCTATAAAATTAGGGCTCTGGCGCTCTTATTTTATGACTTTGATGAGCAGGCATTGCCTGGAGAGAAATTATCCTCTTTATTTCCAAGGCTAAAGGTTCTTTTAACATTCATCAAAATCAAAGTGCACCCTTGATAACACAATGAGCTGTTACTTATCTAGCACATACTCTTTACCTCATGCGTAATATCACATTTGAGATCTCAGTTCTTCACACACAACTCATTTCATTGTGTCTGCTGTTGTTGTCACCGAGTGAATTTGCATCGTTTCAGCAAAGGCTAGCTGATGCCCTGAAACATAATCTTTCTATCATTCTTAATTCTTTTTTAATTTCTAGAACAATAGCCTGGAGTGTTTTTGTTACTGAGCCTTCTATATAAATGGTCAATTACCCCTTCTGGCAATGGATTTGCCCAGAGTAATTGTGCACTGTAAGTGAAAGGTTTTCAAGGGCATATACATGCAATACTTAGCTGCATAATCTGATAGTCTTCCCCTTCTGGCTTGAGAAAAAATCTCTCCCTATATATATATATATATATATATACACATATACACACACACTTAACAAAGATATATATATATATACACACACACTTAACAAAGATATATACATATATATACACACACACACATAAAAACAAAGATATATACATATATATACACACACATAACAAAAATATATACATATATACACACACACACATAACAAAGATATATACATATATATATACACACACATAACAAATTATTTGATAACTTTTTTCTTTTCCATTCTTGTTTTCAGAAACAGCTTCTTTACCACACTGAGGAAAATGGTGAGTGATCCGAGGGGGCATGACTAAATGCAAGCAGTATGAAGGGAAAGACATTAATTTAGAAATACAAAAGAAGCACAGCAGCGTTGACCATACCTAGGAGTAGCTACTGCATGATATCCTCAGCCACAGAGGCTGCAAGTGTGGAACGGGGAGGCCCTGCACATCCTCTGACCTGCAGCTCAAGAAAACCAGAGTTTGCCTCTGCATTGATTAACCTGCCTTAGGTTTCTGTAAGAGACTGGTCACTTTATTCAGACATCAAATACACACTGAAGATAAGCATTTAGAAAGTTACAGCCTTCACTGTGTTCTCATGGTTCCCTCTCTTGTCAGGGTTTTGTCTCCCTCTCCTCTCAGGGCAGCAGGCTGCGTTCCTCTGCCAACAGGTGTCACGTTTTCAGCTCTCTGCAAGGGAGGGTGGCTGGTGCTGACAGATCCCGCTGTGAAAGCCTGTGCAGCCTCATCGTGGAGCTGTAAAGTCAGGATGCAGCGTCGTGCGTGGAGGAGACAGAGCTCGCCGGCACCTCTGCTTGCAGAGGGAATTTGAATCTGTAGCCTTAGAGGTCTTGCCTGTGACCCTTCTTGTGATTTGTCAACAAGATGCTTAAGATAACAGAGGGAAGAAATGGAATTATTTAGTAATCCCAATTGTTTATGACCCTACAAAGGCAGAGTATGAGATAAATGTGATGAGTACACCCTAGCACAGTCTGCTGGCACCACAACTGAAAAAAGTAGGACAGGCGTTTACTAAGCCAGGGTAAGAAAGCACCTCAGTTCTAGAAGGCACATTTTTCTTTTCCAATGATCAGCAAGTTAGTTGCCACCTTCCACTCCAGAAACAGAAAAGGGCTGAAATGAGCTGACCTAGCTCTGGCCTTCTGCATTTCAGATCAGAGTTTGTTTTTTAGGTGAAGACCAGCCTAGCCAATCTCAGCCCTTACTGTGGCAATGGTCAAGAGTAAGCAGCAGAAGAAATGAGAGTTCAGTGTTGCCCTCTCCGGGCCTGATCCAGCACCACCACCATGATTATGTCGCTTGTGCAGGAGCTTCCTCCCTTCTGAGCTGGTTGCACATACCAGGTATGCACACCTCGCTCAGTAGACTAGAAAGAGGAAATTCCTTCTACTCAGAGCCTTCAAATTCCTGGGCAGCCCTGAATTAACTTTTCTTTTGGGGATACACTAGGTGTGCTGAATGCTTTCTTGCATTTTTCACTAAAAAGAAATCGTGAGGTGACTTTTTGAGTTAATCCTTCAGTGCTGAAAGGGAAGGATTTTCCTTTCATGCTTGTAAGGGGAACAGATGTCTGCGGATTGTTGTTTCCCCCATACGCTTACACCTGACAAAAGCTCAACGTGTGAAGAGTATGTGGTTGCTCACCTTATGGCCAGAGCAGGACTGAGCATACCCTGGAGCTGCTCTGACCTAGATGATGTTTTACTGGAAGACTGACAAAAGGACGCAGGTTGTAGGATCTCCTGGATGAGGCAGATTCAGAGTAATTTTGTGCTCTGTTAACCTTCCTGCTTTTCAGGAAGGCTAATGTGCTGAATAATGGGTGGGACCCTGTAATTCAGGTGGACAGTCAAAGGCAAAAGAAACTTCCTGGATGGTGGCAGAACTTCAGAGTTCCCATCTCTTGCTTTTCTCACAAGGTACAGCTAATTCTGCTCCTAATCAGAGAAAGTAGTCATTTTGCCAAAAGAAGAAAGAAATCATAAGCGAAAACAATAAGAAACAATGCCTTCAAAAGTGAAGTAGAGTTAGAATCCCGATGAGTGCACCAGGGTCTGTGTTAGCATCATCTCATGGTGATCCTGCCCAGGTGACAGATGTCTGTATCTGTTTCATCATCATAACAATAGCTAAAAGCTGCTTTAAGCCTTTTTCACTCTTGATCCTGTGCCATTGTCTTCCTCTCTGCCACTGTGAAGTGCATCTTGTTTCAGAGTGACAAATATGCTTCCAGCCTGGGACACAGGTGCCCGTGTGAGGTAATTCACTATTTAATAGTTGGTACTGCGGGCACCTCATAAGACGGGTGGAGAAGGTGACAAAGCGGGTTAGATCAAGAAGGTCCAGCTAGTCAATCCTCCTCCATCAGTCCAGAGTGGGGTCTAGGGGAGGACAGCACAGGAAACAGAGCTGTTCTAGAGTGATTCTTCCCTGGCATTAACTTCCAAATTTTGGGCTTCAATAGGCTGACTACTTTTTAAATCTCCTTATAATTTTAATAACTGCAGGCTAGACAGAAGGCTGCTCCCAGTACAGAACTGCCTCACCTGACCACCCACAATGCCCCCAATACATGACTTCATGAACCCCATGGAGGCTCACTCTGGCCTTGAGGAACAGCAGAGCTGGAAGTGTGAAGGGAAGCTGAGCTGGTCGGTGTAGGAGTGGGCTCTGGGGTGGGACCAGGTTTGAGATTCCAGCCCAGTGGCTGGGAGACTCTGTCCTTCATAGGATGTGCTGCAGCCACTGATGGATGTTCCTGAAAGCCCGTTCAAATGGGCATGAGCAGGGCTGTGGGGTTACCTGGCCACAGGGCAGGGACCACTAGGGTACAAAATAACTCCCTGATAAGTACCTGATAATTGTCACTGACATCAAATAACCTTTGCAAGTTTTATTCAGCATTCTTTTGCCTTTATATGGGTGCAGGGGCAGCATTGCTCTGAAGGGGAGTGGTGGTAATGTCTTGGGTAAACTCAGCACCTCAGCCAGGCTGACTGCACTTCCCAAACCAATTTGCAGTCTCACAGAGAGTTTATTTCCATGAACAAAAGTATTTGAGGGTAAAGCAGCTGAGGACCAAGCATGAACAGCACAGATTCCTCCATACAGACTGCTCCTGAGGGCAGCTCAGTCCTAGCAAGCGGCAATGTCCCTCAAGACCCATGTGACAGATGACCCCTGTCACTTGCCTGAAGAACAGGCAGGAGAGATGCTCTCTGGTCTCACTACTGCTGCAAGCCCATTGTCCAGCTCAGTGAAGAGGTTGTCAGTGCTCAGGAGTGTTCTACCCAGCCTCTACCCTAATACCTTCCACTCTTCCTGAAATCCAGAGATGGGGTCGTTTGCTCTATCTTGGCTTTGGCAGGAGGAACTGGGAAAGGGACAGGACACACGTTTGGAAAGAGGCAATAAATGTCTGAAAGCATCACCTCTTGGGTGACTGCACGATGCCCGCACCGATTTGTGTAACAGATTTGGCCGGTGGTGCAGAACCAGACCAAAGTGCACCGTGCGTGAGCGAACTGAGCACTGGTAACAGAAAAGCGTGTCGCAGGGTGTGGGGAAGGACAGCTGTGACATGCACACCCAGCTCACTACCAATGTCATCGGTCCAGTACAGCTCACATCCTTTTGCCATCCAGCCAGCGCAGGTTGCCATGTTTCGGCAACAGCCCCCTCTAAGCGCCGGCCACGGCTGTGCCGAGGGGTTTTAGTCCTTCTCGGTTGCTTTCTTCTGCCATCTCCTGGCAAACTGGAAAATCGGAGCGTTTAAGCGACAGCAGAGCTGCTGCGCTGCCCGAGGCAGGCGCCAGCAAAGGCCGTGTATAAATAGCCCAGTTGTCACAACTGGAAAAAAACCATAGCCCTCCTTGCATATTTTAAAGCTTGCCTAGTTCTCCCAGCTCTACCGGCTGAGCTAACAGCCGTGGTGCAGTGTTTATCCCGGAGCAAAATGCCTGTTTTCCAGACTTTGTGTTTCTTGAGTGCTTGTACCAGCACAGGAAAGTTGCGTAACGCGTGAGGCTTTATCGTTTTATTAACAAGACTTCACTGAGCACACCTTAAACCTTTTGAAGGGTGTTGCCAGTTTGGCTCTCAGATTTTCATAGCTCCTTGACAGAAGACATCTTTGTTTCTTATGACACCAGACTACGATCTTGTCTAAGAGGAATGAATAGCTTTTCCTTCTACTGTAACAACTGCTTCTGTCTGATCACTCAATATAAACACCAAAAATAATGCCAAATACCTCGTGTGATTATATGCTAAACAAAACACATCCAGCATATTGCTAAAAACTTCCGTAAGATTTATAGAAGACTGAATTTGGAGACTTTTATAAACCTAGATTTTGTTTCTGAGCATATTATTTTCCCCTTGTTTTGTGATCACACCAAAGTTCTATGCAAATGACAGCTTGTGATCCTCATTCTTCCACCACATCAACTTTTCCTACACAGTTGTGCTAATAACAAAAATATCCTCCTGCTGCGGCAGGGGGATTGGACTAGATGATCTTTCGAGGTCCCTTCCAATCCCTAATGATTCTATGATTCTGTGACTATATATGACACTTACAAAAAATCCAAAAGCTGAAAGTGCCAATATTGTCCCTTAAAATGAACTAAAAAATCAGAGTCTGTAAGAAAAGCTAATCACAACATTGGGGGCTGCAAAGAGACCACAAGTAAAAATTGGTAAACTATTTGTTCATTTTCATTAGCACCAGCAAAAATGTCTTCTTGGGATGCCAGACACTGGAGAGAAAGGATGTTAACGCTATTTATAGCTCCTGGTTGTCCTCATCACTTCCCATTGTACCCGAGAAGTCCCTAACGCATTCCTGCCCACAGGAACTTGGTGGAGCAGAGGACAGCCTGCCCAGGGCTGTGCTGGAGGCAGTGAGCTTGGCTTTGGGAAAATGGGCTGTTACGGTCGCAGCCAGTACTCAAACTGTTATAAACAGCCTTCAGCAGGCACTGCCTCCAGCAAGGCTACACCCCTTCCTGCTACCTGTGCTTGACTTTCCCTCTTGGAAACCTTGAGGCTGTTAACTTTGCTGGAGGCTTTTTGTCCCTTGATCTCCCAACCAGCTTCAGCGCTGATCTGCAGGGCACCCTGTGACTCAGCAGGAAACAGCATACTAGAACCAACACCATAGAACCAGACAAGGTAAAGGTGAGAAGACCTCCTAAAACTTGCTGGCACTTAATGGCCCTTGCTTCTGCCCTGCCTCACCAACTGCCTGACTCAGCTGGGGAGCTGGGCAGTGCCAGCTCCTTGCAGAGACACAGCAAGCACAGCCTGGTGGGGAAATGTCTTCCCACCAGCCAGCAAAGAGCGAGACAAGCTTTTCCAGTGACTCTGAGAGTGGACATTTCTAGACCATCAAACAGGTCCCCCCACCCTTGGCTCCTCATCCATCACTTCCCAGAAAGGTGGGTGCACATGCTGCTTTGCTTACACCCCATGATTAGGCAGCTCCCTAGTTCACTCTTGTTTACCTCGAACCCAACTACCAGGGAGGAATAGCAGGAAAACCACCCTCAGGAAAACCATTCCTTCAAAGCCAAAATAAGCAGTTAAGAGCAAATACCCACCATACACATAATCAATAGTTTGCAAGAGAAAGTAAATCCTAGTGCTAAGTCTTAGGATCTCTTCTTCATTCTTCTCATGCACTGCATTGATGGGTAATTAGTTTGTATACAATCACCCTACTTAAATTATTAATTAAAAAAAAAAAAAGACTTTTAAATCAGCAATAATAACAATAATAATAGAAAACATTCCACTCTGCCACAGCAATGCTGAGACTTCAGTGCTCTCCTTGAAGGTGCAGGGAGAGACAGACAGCTCAAAGATAGCCCTGCCAAACAGCAGAGCAGTATCAAAACCTTTTTACTTCTGCCTCCAAATGTTGGGAACGCTTGCAAGCTTGACAGCATTGCCGATTTTGTATTGACAGCAGCAGTCAGACAAAAATCATCTGAGGAGTAAATCAAGGAGAAGGAAAATAACCCACCCCCTTTAATCCAGTCACACAAAATCCATAGAGCCTGCGGAAGGGCAAGCCCTTTGGAGTTCCTTTTAACTGCAGTATGTTAATGTCCTTGTCTGTCTTTCCTGACGCTTGCAAGGCGTTTTTCTCCCCCCTCTCCAAGACTCTGGCCTCTTCAAGAAAATGTGTACCAGGACCGCTGTTAACTTACAGCCTACCGACAGCCTGTGACACCAATGAAATCTCAGCACAGCTCTGGCCGTGGCAGCTCTCACTGAGCGGTTAGCAATGTGTAGGTCACTTTGTTTGACTGCTCTTGCTGGAGCTTCTCTGCCCGCTGGGCAGGAAGCTTTCTGTCTAAGCTGCTCACAAGCCACAGCTCCTCTGCTCCATTACTGGTGTTATATAAGATTAGAGGAAAGTTTCTCCTGTTAGAAGCTGCGTGATGATTACGTGCTCCCGATTACAGCACACGGTGCAGTTATGGCTGCTGGCAGCAGGACCTAAAATGACAGCTATTTTAATTCAGAGAGAAGCATGAATGTAGTTGAGATATGTCAAGAAAAACAGTAGGGGGGTAGGGTTGGGTGGGTTAATTACTAGCTATGTTACCCTGGCCAGGAGTGCCCCAGAAGAGGACTGAAGGGAAAAACATCACCATAGGCTTGACAGATACCCACAGACGAGTCGGAAATGATGGCGGGAGCCTGTGGAGGGCAGCGCCGTCTTGCTGGGGATGGTGCACTGCATGGCTCAGAGATGCCAGCTGCTAAGGTAATAATTCTTTTTTTAATGTCCTTTGAATCTGAAAGCAGCAGATGTAAAAGCTGTCATCCTGCCACAGCCATGGCATGTCACTACAAGCAAGACTCCCCATTTTTCCTCCCACTGTCCTGTTTTTCCAAACATCCTTACCTGCAGTGTCAGCCATGTGCGTGGGCATACGCCTGTTCCTTAGTTGTGTGGCTTTTAAATGGGAGGGCTAGGGAGGCAGGGGTGGGCTAGGGGCTGGAGACAGCGTGGAGGTTCTCTGCCCTTGAAAAGATAGTCTAAGGAATATATGTGCAGGTCGGTTACACCACAAGGGAAATGCTCTCCAGGAGCCCTTCCGTGAGCAAGCAGTAGCACCTTCTCCTCCCCAAACCAGCCAGGCACAGGTGAAGCTGAGAGCCTGAATCCTGCTGGTGAGGCCATGGGGCTGTCTGGACAAGCTCTGCCCATTCTGAAGGCTTGTCTTTTCCAAGAGCAGTGGTGGCAGTGTGACCTGGGCTAGGGATACTGGAAGGAGCTGTTTGAGAACAAGTAGTGGGGGCCTTAGTGAGGCTTCCCACCTCACTCAGAAGCCCATCTGAGCTGAGATATTTGGGCTTCATCTCCACCTGTGCCACCTCAGAGTTCCGCCCCACGTGCCTGCTTCCCGCTTCACGTGGGTTCTTCCTCGTCATCACAGGCTGTACTGGCTGTCCAAACCCCTGGCTGAGGCTTGTTACCTTCACCTTACCTCTGACTGTTGTCACTCCTAAAAGAGCCTCACACGTCTCTGCTGTTCTCCAAACTTCTCCTGGGGCAGCATCAGGCTGTCTCTGTCCTGCAGCAGCCTCTCCAGCTCCATGGTTAGCCCTGCACATGGGGGAAGGAGCCTTCTGCTCTGTGGTCCAGCTCAGGCTCTTCACTAGCAGAAGTTGGTACCTTCCAGATCAGTTTGTAGGAGTTAGAGGGCCCCATCATGACTGTACAAGGCCAGATGTGAATGGAGGTGTCAGTATGGAGACCAAGCAATGAAGAGGTGTGAAGACTCAGATTTTCTCCCACCTATTAAAATGTGGCTGCTGGTGAGGGGCATCTGCAAATTGAGCTGAGCTGAAGGGATAACTGTGCAGAAGGCTTGCGGGGCTGCTCCCACTCCTTCCCAGCTGTGCTTTCCAGAGCCCTTGATCTGGCATCTTTCCCAGGTAGTAAATTCTTTGAGAAACCAAACCAAGCAGAGTTTTGATTGTACGTTCTGCTTTTCTCTTCACTCCGGAATAATGGCAATAGCACTAATGCAGTGCTGCATTGAACATGTACCCACACTGAGGCTGAGGGACCAATTCCACTCCCCATCATTTAGAGGCACTGCCTATAGTGAGGCAGAAACAGCAAGCAGGAGAAATGGACTTTTACTGTTCCCCACTGTTGGAGTATGGGCAAAATAAGAGGCCATAATATATGATGCAGTCAGCCAAGAAAGCAATATTGCTCTGCCATGTGCACAGTCTACACTGAGACGAGTCTAGGATCTCATTTCTAAATTCCCATAGGTGCCTCATTTAAACCATCAGCCATAACCTGCTTCTCATTTTCAATACCACTTGGTATTAGAGCTGAAGTGAACTGCTGGTGAGAGATTCTAATTCCTGCAAACAAGCCCCTGTAGGCTTGCAAGGAAAACAGAGTTCCCCTCTCGCTTGCCTGCTAGGTTCCCATCTGGCTGTTTTAACTTGGCTATTGCTTTTAAATGTGGCTGTTTTTGCACACAAGGCTTTCTGCTCTACCTCAAGAGACTCTGGGGTTCTCTTAGCTTCAGATTCTGACCAAAATGTAAAGACACAGATTTAGTCTTCTTAACAAAATGATCAGATTTCACATTACAGTTTCAGAAAGATTAATTCCACTTACATGATCATTTCCCTGTGAACCATGCTTCTTTCCATCTGGATTTTTCTATCAGGAGGACAAAGAGCCGTAGTGTAAAGCACTACCGGAGAGAAATAAGCAAGGAGTGTAAAAGATGAGTGCAGAGATGCTTGCTGAGAGAGAAGACAGGAAAAAACAGATAGCAAGAATCACAGCTGCTTTGGTTTTTTTTTACCATGTGAATTATATTCTGATCTCATGCTTTGATAGTTTGAACCATTTACTGTATCAGGTTCTGAGTCAAAGAATATAGGGTATTTGGCTGCAAGATTTTTCTATATCACGTCATTCTTAGCTAGAGTTTGTGTTTTTGTAGTAACGGCAGGTCCAGCCAAAATCAGTGCCCTGCTGTGCCCAGTGCTATCAATAATCTCAGCTGAGACCTTGTTACTGAAAGGCACCTGTTCCTATCCAGCCTATCATCATAAACCCAAAAAGAGCTGGGACATCTAGGAAGAGGCTAGCAAAAGAGACAGAGGGAGAGGACTTGTTGTCCTGTATGGAGATGGCTCTTCCTTGGATGGAAGAGCTTCCTCAGTTCCTTCTTTAGAAGACAAGGTAGTAAGCGTGGCAAAATGGCAAGAGGCTTTCCCCAGCTGCAGTAGTGAAAAATCAGACCTCGGTAAATACGTGGCTGTTCAGTTAGGGTGCACTTCTTTTCAGTTACAAAAAAATCTCACCATGTTTTTTCTCAACCAGGAACAAGTCGCTTTGTCTTGTTTTGGTATTTTAAAAGAGCTTGTGCAATGCTCAAGTAAAATGCTAAAACAAAAGTCACTTTGAACAGAAAGATGGAAATGGGTAGGGGTTTTTTTGTTTTTTTAAATAACAAAAGAAACTTTAAACCTGTGGTAATGGAAGGTTGGTTATTTTTTTCAGAACTTTGCTGAGTTTTCTTTCACTGGAATCTGAAAATGCAACACAAACCTTGAGCCAATTCAAGTCAGCGGGGATTGTGTGTTGTTAAATTTGCTTTGCCAGAAAAATCCTCAGTAGAAAATGGCAATTGTTTCCAGCAGAGCAAAAGCAAATTAAAGAAAAGCTTTCCAGACTGTAGTACTCAAGTGGCCAGATTATATCAGGGAAAAACAAAGCGCAACCAGGTTGTTGCAGATGAGGTTCTGGAATGACTGAGTCCCCCAGGAACTGCACCCAGCTGGACACACAGCATGTGCAGGCACCCACAGCCCATCCCAGGCACTTTCATAGAATCTTAGAATCATCCAGGTTGAAAAAGACCTTCAGAACATGAAGCCTTATAACCTCTAGCCACTAAACCGTTTCCTGAAACACCACGTCTATCATTTTTTAACACCTCCAGAGACAGTGCCTCCACCACTTCAATGGGCAGTCTGTTCCAAGGCCTCACCAACTCTTTCTGCGAAGAAGTGTTTCCTAATATTCAATCTGAAGCTCCTCTGACACAACTTGACACATTTCCTCTTGTCCTGTTACTAGTCACTAGGGAGAAGAGGCCAACACCTACCTCACTACAACCTCCCTTCAGGTAGCTGTAGAGAACAATGAGGTTTCCCCTCACCCTCCTCTTCTCCAGACTGAGCAGCCCCAGCTCCCTCAGCCTTTCCTCAAAAGACCTGTTCTTTAGACCCCTAATCAGCCCAGCTGCCCTTCTCTGCAACCTCTCCAGCACCTCTGTGTCCTTCCTATACTTCCTTCACTGCTGCTGCCCTACAGCCACCTGCAGACCATGCCCCTGGGCTAGCCGGGAGCCCACCAGGGAAATCCAAACCTCTGTGATACATGCACAGGTGACCCAGGCTCTACACAGCTTGGATGTGGAGACAAGCAGAGGTTTTTTTACCAGTTTCAGGGACTTCTGCTTTCCTGCAGACTACTTCCATCTAGAGCAGCTCGTGGGAGCCACCCAGAGAGAGAAGCTTAGAGAAATGTAGTCAGTGGCAGCAATTTTCCCAGCTTTGCAGTATCTTGAAGTAGAAAGGGTGAGAGGGGAAACGCTCCCAAAAGTCTCTGGGCTCCAATTAAAAAACTCCTATTACTTTCATCATTAGTCCAATCATCTGGTATGGTAATATCTGAGCTCACCCTGAAGGCCCTGCAGAGCGATTCGGTTTCAAGGCCAGGCAGCACAGGACAGAGTGATGAGTTTGGGAGCAGCTGTACTGCATGTTGACAAGAAGAGCTCACCTGCCTGGCATTAGTCACGTGAAGCAGATGATGTTGGTGTGCTTGTTGGAAAGAAGATTGCTGTACGAAAGGGACCTCTGCTGCAAAGCACCTCCCTAGCTGCAGAGGTTGACACCACCTGCTAAGTTTCATCAGCACCAAAATGACTCATTTCTTGGAAAAACCTCCTCGAAGTCAGGTCTTGAACAACAGGCCTTGCAATGTAATTCTCTCTGGTAATCGTCTCTTTCCCTCTCTCTGCTAATCATCTCCACTACTGACACAAGTTTAAAGCAGTGGGTGCTAGAACTGGAAGTTAGTATCCGTCTGCTTACCTCCACAACTTCAGCCTGTAGCCATCTGCAGTGATTGAGAGTCAGCCAAATTCCTTCAGAATGAGCCTGTGGTCTTACGAATCTCCTGATGTCGAAGCCGTGTTATCTTTTTCTTTATTTCCCTTTACTGCTTCAGCTTAACATACTGTGTCTGTGAAAGTACAACAGGTCGTCACTATGATGCTGGCAGTAGCTCCTGAACACGGTGCATGACTTTTGCAAGGCAGTAAAAGTCATGGGGCAATGCACAACATCTTTTTCTGAGCTATTCTTCATACTAATCTGAGCTGGGATGGCACAACATAGTCCTTTACCAAAGCTCTAGGTGTTATGCTATCTGGCCTGAAAAATTTGTAGGCTTTTATTCCTTTATTACACTCTCCTTTCCTGCAGTTATTTTCCTTTTCCATTGAAAGTAAAACCAGTCTGCTGTATTTTTCACATCTGTCTTGTCATTTTTATTGTGTTTTTCATATTTGCTTATGAAGTACTTACCCGAGGGAGACTGTACTTTGACTGGAGCATAAAAAGATCTATAGCTGCTTTTTAACATTTGTAGGGAGGAAGAGGTAGAAGGGGCAGGAGAAGCAAATTTAGGCTGCGCTCACAGAAATATATGTGATGTGCATCATCTCTACTTCTCTTTCCATAAGCAACAGAGTACTCTCCCTTGCTTTCTGCTTATTCCCCATGTCAGCCTACACTGTTAAAAATAATGTACCTGGACATCTGGACAAACGTGTTGGTTTAGGAGCAACACCCACCTGACTGCTGCTGCAGGGCAGGGGACAGACTAGATCCAAAGGTTCCATCTACATTTGCTTTCTAGAAGTGCTAAGAATATAAACCCAAACTAGATTTAGGCATTCACAGAATCACACAACATTGGGGACTGGAAGAGACCTTGAAAGATCATCTAGTCCAATCCCTCTGCCACAGCAGGATCACCTAGATCAAGTCCCATAGAAACACATCCAGGCAGGTTTAAACTTCTCCAGGGAAGGAGACTCCACAACCTCCCTGGGCAGCCCACTCCAGTGCTCCATCACCCTCACCATGAACAAGTTTCTTCTTGTACTTATATGGAACCTCCTATGTTCCACCTTACACTCATTGCCCTTGTCCAGGGCACCCACCTCATTCATCAGGGGGCCTGCCTACATTGCCTCTAGGGTTACTTTTACCTGCAATGTATTTGAAGAAGCCATTTCTGTTATCCTTGATCTCTCTTGCAAGCTTTAATTCCAGGAAGGCCTCGGCTTGTGTAGTTCCATCCCTACATTCTCTCACCAGAGCCTTATAATCATCCGAAATGGCCATCCCTCTTTCCATGACGTATAGATTTTATTCTTCCTCTTCAGTTTGCCCAGCATCTCCCTGTTTAACCACACAGGTCTTCTGGCTCCCTTCTGTGACTTCCTGCCTGTTCAAATGCTCTGATNCTGCCCCTTAATCCGCACCCACAAACTCTCAAGTCTGTCTCCATCCGCCCCTGGACAGAACTCAATACTTTCCACTTGGTCTTTCCCTAAAGAGCAACTCCACGACCTCATCTTGCTGACCTGTCTGTCCTGAAAAGGACATAGCCATCAATGACCACATTCCAACCATGTGAGCTGTTCCACCATGTCTCTGTAATTGCCACCAGATCAGGATCACCTGACACAGATTTCTAATTCCTCTTGCTTGTTCCCCATGCTGCATGCATTGATGCACAGGCATTTCAGGAAGTGAGCTGAAGTGGGAGGCCTCCTGGTCTTCATTAAGACCAGAGCACCGCCCCACTGGTGCCCACTCAGCAAAAACCCCACCCCACTGCACCAAATCTAGTTTAAAGCTCTTGGAGTGAGCCCTGCCGATTCCTGTCCCAGAACCTTTCTTCCCTTCTGAGATAGACCTTTCCTATTTGTAACTGTCAGGTCTGGTGTCATATAAAACCAGCCATTATCAAAGAACCCAAAGCCCTGCCTGTAGCACCAGTCTCGTAGCCAGGCATTTATGGACTGAATCCTTCTATTCCAGCCCATGTCCTCGCCCAAAAATGGAAGTAAAGAAGAAAATATAATTTGTGCCCCAGAATCTTTCACCAAATGTTCTAAGTTCTTGAAGTCTCTCTTCATTCCCCTCAGGCTACGGAATACAGCTTCCTCCCCACTTGTCTGGAAGATCAGCAGTGAGTTATAATCAGCTGATTTCACCAGGTTAGGGAGAGTCCTAATGATATCCCTGATTCAGGCTCCAGGAAGACTACAGACTTCCCTATGATGAGGGTGAACTGTGCATATTGGGCTCTCGGTTCCCTTCAGGAGCAAGTCTCCAATAACTGGTACCCTTCTCTTCTTCTCTGTGGAGGAGGTTGTTATATTACTGGAAGACCTATCCAATACATCTAATTGTGATAAGACCTCTGGAATAGGTTGCTTATCATCTATATCACTGTTATACTGATTGTCTTCCAGGAAGGGCTCGTATCTATTTCTCAGTGGCACTTGGAAAGGTGAGGCATGCAAGGGGCGTGCTTGCCTTCTGCCACAATCTTGACCTTGCGTCCACTCATCCCTTTTAGTTGGGCTTAGGTCTTCCATCCGAGAGGTGCAGGATACAGGGGCCCCTTGGTTCTGCTCTTATTTGGCCATTGTCCAGACTGCAGAGCCTGGCTCCACCAGTCTTATATCTATTTCAGCCTCCTCAATGCTCCTGAGTCTTTCTACTTCAGCTTGTAGCCTCTCAGCTTTGTCGTGCATCTGTGCCACTTGGTTAAGCAGATCACCTACCTGCTCGCACTGTACACAGCTGTCCTCAGAGCTGCCCCCTGACATCAGTGAGAGGCTGTGGCATTCCCTGCATCTTGTCACCCACACAGCCACATCCTGCTGCAGGAGCTCTGTCACATCCATTTTGACTGGTGACCATCATGCAGTAGAGTGAAAGCTGATGCCAACCCCACTTTGGGAAGGGTTCTAGAGTGGCACCTATGGTGATTATGGCTTTAATACCAGCAAGCAACCAAACAAAGCTCATCAATATTCTCTAGGAGTGAGAATGGCCATTCAGGATGATGAGATCCTGGCAGGAGGAATGCTCCTAATGGCTCTGAGGAGCGCCTGCTTGGATGTCTTTGAACCCTTGCCTGAGCTCTGCTTCAGGCTGGACTGCCTGGCCTGAGCTTTCCTGTGTCTAAATCTGCCTTCTTGTGTCTAAATCTGCAAACAGCATTGCAAAAGGAGTGTCTATATTCTGCTGTATGGTCTGTGAGGGAGAAAAGCAGTCGTAGATGGGATATTCGGCAAGGAAGAAAAGGCAGAACCTTCAGCTCTACAATTTCCAAAAATTCTGATGCTTTTTTTCTTACATCCCAGACAAGTACCCTACTCTTCAGATGAGAGAAGCAGCCTCTCTCTAGAGGTAAATAGCTATCACATTATTTATACAAAGTGGAACAGCTCTCAGAGGAGAGGCACAGACAGACAGACACAAATATACCAGACTAGCGGCGTGTTCAGGGGTATTCATCTGAGGGAGAGAAAAAACTAGTTCATATTATCTCAAATTCTATTTATATACATACAGCCATGCATAGACATCTAGATATGCACATGAAAATCTCTTTGTAGGCATACAGGTATGTTTGTGTACATGTGTTTAAATAGGGACTGGATGAGAGCAAATGTCACACCAGTTTTCAAAAAGAGTAAGAAGGAGGACCTGAGTAACTATAGACCGGTCAGCCTTCACCTCCATCCCAGGAAAGGTGATGGAACAATTTGTCCTTGATGCTGTCTCTAGGCACAGCAAGGACAGTCAGCATGGGTTCACTAAAGGGAAGTCATATTTGACCAACCTTGAAGGTTTTATGAGGGCATAACCAGGAGGATGGATGATGGCAGAGCAGTGGATGTGGTCTATCTTGACCTCAGTAAAGTATTTGACACAGTCTCCAACAGCATCCCTGCAGCCAAACTGAGGTGGTGTAGTCTGGACAATAGGGTAGCGAGGTGAATAGTGGACTGGCTGCAGGATAAAAGTCAGAGTATAGTGGTCAATGGCACAGAGTCTGGTTGGAGGCCTGAATCTAGTGGAGTCCCTCAAGGGTCAGTACTGGGACCAGTACTATTCAATCTATTCATTAATGACTTGGATGAGAGATTAGAGTGCTCTGTCAGCAAGTTTGCTGATGACACAAAGTTGGGAGGAGTGGCTGACACCCCTGCAGGCTGTGCAGTGGGACCTGGACAGGCTGGAGAGCTGGGTAGGCAGAAACATAATGATCTATAACAAGGGCAAGTGTAGAGTCTTGCATCTGGGCAAGAACAACCCCAGGTACCAGTATAGGATTCCAACAGGACTAACCTGTTGGAAAGCAGTGTAAGAGAAAGGGACCTGGGGGTCCTGGTGGGCAGCAGCATGACCAAGAGTCAACAGTGTGCTCTTGTGGCCAAGAGTGCCAAGAGCATCATGGGGTGGATCAGAAAGGGGTGGTTAGCAGATGCAGACAGTTTCTTCTCCCCTCTACTCTGCAGTGGTGAGACCACATCTGGAGTATTATATCCAGTTCTGGGCCCCTCAGTTCAAGAAGGACACAGAGCTGCTGGAGAGAGTCCAGTGCAGAGCCACGAAGATGAGGAAGGGAGGGGAACATCTCCCTTATGAGGAAAGGCTGAGGGAGCTGGGTCTCTTTAGCTTAGAGAAAAGGAGACTGATGGATGACCTTATTAACGTTTATAAATATGGAAAGGGCAGGTATCAGGAGGATGCAGCCAGCCTCTTCTCAGAGTCATCTAATGGTAGGATGAGGGGCAATGGGTGTAAGCTGGAACACAGGAGGTTCCACATCAATATGAGAAGAAACTTCTTCACATAGTGAAGGGTGACAGAGCACTGGAACAGGGTGCCCAGGGAGGTTGTGGAGTCTCCTTCCCTGGAGAAGTTTAAAGCCCGCCTGGATGTGTTCCTGTGTGACTTGGTCTAGGTGATCCTGCTGTGGTAGGGGCGTTGGACTTGATGATGTCTAGATGATTCTGCTGTGGTACTGGGGTTGGACTAGATGATCTTTCGAGGTCCCTTCTGATCCCTAATGTTCTGTTATTCTGTGACTGATTCTTCTGCAATCTTCCCATTGTAACTAACCAGGGTCATACAGAGCTCAGTACCTTTCCAAAGCGACACAGGACAGCCTTCCTGCGCACATTCTTCCGCGGTGTCATCACAGAAGCATTATCTGTGCCTACAGGGTTCAGCGAGCGCTGCGTTCGTGTGGCACAGGAGGTTCTTTTTCAACAGCTTTACTTGACAAGAAGTTGAATCACGTTGTCTGATGCTACTGCTTTCTCAGGGGGTTAATTACATCCCTGCAGAGTCCTACCACTGAGTCAGTCCTGTTCTCTGGATGCTTTTAGCAACACCTGCAGGCCCTGCCACACACACTAGTTATAATGACGTAATGCCATTTGCACAGTAATGAATGGGACTGCTTTCTAGGGAATATTGTTTCTGTGTGAAAGTTTCCTCTTAATTCCTTTCAGAAAAGTTGTCTCTGATACAGCCTGAGCACATGCAAGAGAGGAACAACATGCCTCACACCAGAGATTCCTCATCTCCAGCCAGCAGTGCCGGGACCACAGCTTCCTATGAAACACCAGCACTAGCAGAACTCCAGCGGCTCTTTTGGTTCAGAGGAGGGTCTGATAACCATGTGGACCAAGTCTGGCCAAATATTTACCTGGGAGATGCGTAAGAACATATAGTCCTGCCACTAAATTGTTATTGGTCTCTGAGATGGGGAAGGGGTGTGGTACACTGGGGAGCAGCTCCAATCTGCAGGAGTGTTTATGCGATACAGGCTTCCAAAAATCACAGCTGAAGGAGTTTGTACGTAATGAAAAGCATGGCAGAAGAAATACTGACTTATTCACAGTGTGTCTGAGTTTGGTTTCCTGTTATTTGTGAACCACAGCAGGTTCAGCAGGGTAAGAATAATTTGTATTCTAGACAGAAGTCCCTCATACATCTCAAGTCGATGTCAGCTCTGAGATGTGTTGCCTGCCGTGTTTGCTCTGCTCTGCGGCTGCAGACAAGAGCCCTGTAGCTCTCACACTCAAACAGGAGTGGCAGGATCAAAAGTCAGATGGAGGAGGACCCAAAGTAGTTATACAATAGGGGGTTTGCCAGTCCAAATCCAAACTTTCTTTCAAAGATGGTAAAATACCAAACAGGAATTTTAGCGCAAATGCCTTATTCTTGTGACTGCTGCTATTTCTTGCCATTTCATTCCATTTGCTTTACTGAAGATTACATAAGTCATCATCTCGGTTTTCCCAACTCCTCCTTCTCAGGAATACATTCTTCTAAGGATCACAGTTTTGTGCAATAAGTCCCAGTTTATTTGGGGAAGTGAGGAGAACCTGGTTGGTGAGCATGATACAGCTGCTTCTGTGTGCACCATGACCATCATGTTCCCAGGAATTAACTTTTGGGAGGCATTTGCTTGTCTAGCAGGATCCCACTGGCAAGTCTATGTCTTGCAGCTCTTCACAAGACTGTATCACATTTTTCAAGGTCAAAGGACTGTGGGCTTCTTGAAATTGCTGCTCTAGGACAGATGCAGTTCTCTAGCAGGAGCAGGCACTAACTTTAAACCATGTTATTTTAGCAGAGTGTGAGGAGTGTTGCAAATGAACCCCTTGCGTCTTTCAACAGGTGGGCTGCTAGGAGCAAAACTACCCTTCAAAGCCTCGACATCACACATATCCTTAATGCAGCACATGGGCCATACAGCATCAACACAGGAGCCAAATATTATGAAGATCTGCAAATAGAGTACTATGGAGTAGAAGCATTTGACGATCCTTCCTTTGATTTAAGTATCTTCTTCTATGATGCTGCCAATTTCATAGGCAAAGCCTTAAGCACTTCGGAAGGTAAGAAGCTGGCAAAGTGAAGCTTTGGGAGGAAGTTTTGACGTGAGCCAAATGGCTTCTCATTGCAGCAACAGGCAGCCAGCAAAGCTCAGATTCAGCATAAAGCTGGAGATGGCACGCACATAACGTCCGCATGGAGGACTGGAAAAGGGCCCCTATGCCATGCACTGCAGGGAAAGTGGTTGTGGCCAGGTTCCCAGGAGCTGGGGAGGGCTGGAGAAGGCTGGCTGCCTCAAGCCTAGCATGGTGCGAGGAAGGGACAACTCTAGGAGCGGAGTGAGAGGGAAGGGCAGAGGTCACAGCTCACAAGTGCTCCACCACCAGCCTGTGTTGTAGGAACTGGCAGGATCTACATGTGCCTCCACACACACCTTGCATGCCTGCATGGGCTGCAGCCCAGCAATCCTGCTCGTGCTCCCGGTGTACTCTGTGGGGAGCAGGAACACTTCAGCACTGAATTAAATGCTTCACAGGCTTAAGTGCTTCACAGAACTGGAGCTTTATTCAGCTGTCTATTAAGCGAGAGAAGCAGCAGAAGCTAATGCACTAAGTAAAAAAACTGTGAGCCTGACTCACAGCCTGTTCAATTTTCTCAGCAGAGTTTGGATTATGGCCTAGTTATCATAATTTCCATTTGTTCCAGAGTTTGCACTGACTCTGACTGGCTGCAAGATCTGCTGCTTTCACTGGAGTGCTTTATTAAATCCCCAGTTATGGCTCACACTGGGCTGCTGAGATACAGTAAATTACGAGTCCGTTTTTACAGGCAGACTATCCTACAGAGTTTATGGGACTTGTCAGGGCTGGGCCAAAACTTTCTGCCAAAACTGTGGGGGTTTTTTCCATAGAAAATGATACTAACAAGTTCGGTCAGAAAGCTTCTCATTTGACAGAAAATTTCGACTATTTTAGTCTGAGGCCTAAATTAGATGAATGAGGTCAGTATGAAACACCGCTTGCCTGAGATGCACGGCAGTATGTTATACTACCCATTCCTTTAAACAGGACTATGTGCTGATTGTCACTGTTGTTTCCATAGAACCATTTGGGTTCAAAATGACCTTAAAGCTAATTGAATCCAGTCACTAACCTAGCACCGCCAGGTCTGCTACGAACAGAATCCAAGACTTGTTTAGGTGGGGTACTCACTGTGTTTCCAGTAGTTTTTTTCCTCCCAGTGTCTATCTGATTTTAGAAATGCTGAAGCCCACTCACCTCGCTGTGCCTTTTATTTCCTGCAGGTAAAGTGTTTGTTCATTGTGCTATGGGGGTGAGCCGCTCTGCGTCTTTAGTGCTCGCCTTTCTAATGATCCATGAGAACATGACCCTCGTGGATGCTCTGCAAACAGTCAGTGCTCACAGAGACATCTGCCCAAATACAGGGTTCCTCAGCCAGCTCCGGGACTTGGATATTAAACTAAACGAAGAGAGGAAAGGAACCAGAGCATCTGCTGCCAAAGAGCTGTAAGAAAGTATTGCTGAGAGAGGGGGACAGGATGTTATTTGAGTTTCCTGTATCTCTTTTAAATGAATTGCATTTTTCAGCTAAAGACACAAGCCGACGGTGCACCAGAATGCATGCTACTAGTACAGCAGATGTTACTTAATCCTTCCATTCTGCAAGGCCTTCCTAGGCTACATGTATGATTGGTTGTATATTGTATCCTTCATTCTCCACCTTAAAACATTGCTCTCTCTGATGGCCTGAGAGAGAGAGAGAGAGAGAGGGGAAAAAAAGCAGCTATCAGGTTCCACTCCAGAAATAGCTGTGTTTCAGCAACTGCAACTAGTGAAGCTCGTATCACTTTATGAAGTGTTAGGCTATTTGAGGTGAAAGATGCCATATTATTTACGCTACAATAATGCTTAGAAGTTTTCTTGTGAACCGGCCCCCTACCCCTTTGCTCCCTGTATCTAAAATGGTTTGTATTTTGAGACTTGGATGTGGCGCTGGTTAGTTCTTGCTTTCACAACTGGTGGAGCCCCTGAGCTGAGGGTAAGAGTCTGTTTAAAGGCTGAGCAGCACGGAAGCAACACAAGCCATTCTTCAAGAAAGCATTCTAGGTCTCTTTATAGTGTTTTTCTCTTGACTGTTCATTGTTCGTCAGATTTTTTTCTTCCATGAAAATACCTTAGTTTAGGAGGGCATGCAAATGTTGTTAATCTCCCCTGGTAAAATTAATCCAGGAGATGCTGTGGAAAATGCCTCTGAAAAGGCTCCAAACAGCTCCATGGGCAGTGGGAGAGGGAAGTGTTTGACAACGATGTTCAGCGCACCCCAGTTTTGTCAGACAGTTCAAAACTTGTGATTTTCTTTCTCAAAAATAAATGTCATTAACATTGCAACATCGTGTTCTGTGGCATTTGCTTTTGTGAGGGGACTAAAGTGAAAACTGAAGTGACACAGGAATGGCAAGGGAGGTGCTGACAGGCATCAGGCTTTAATCTTTGTGTCTCTGGGCCACCATAAGAGCACTCAATAGCTACTGTCATCTGATGGATCAGTGCTGCCTGGAAACTATGTGAAGCACATCTGGCTCTCGTTTCCCAGCGGACAAACATTCACAGCACAAAGCCAGCTAGGGGATGGAAGTTGTTTGCGTTCCTAGTACCAAACTCTGGAATGCAGAGGCATGAATAGTCCCCACCATGTGAGCTGCCTGCTCAGGACCAGCACAGCAAAAAGGGAAAACATTCCTTGCCTTTCACAGTGCTGTCTACAGGGCAGACTTCTGTTTTCATGACAGACAACTCAGCACCTTTTATAGTGGTCTTCAGCAGTACCTACATCTACTGTGTGGGCCAGGCATTGAGCACCGAGGACCTGACCCTCCCACCGAGGCCATCTCAGGGGGTTTTGCTTTGGCCTAAGCCTGTGGATTGGCCATCCCTGTGCAGCAGGAGAGCAGTGCTGGGGTCATTCTTTGCTGTAGTTCCCTGTATAAGGAATCTGGACTGTGGGAACTCCGAGACTGGTCTGCAAAGTCAACAACAGCACAGTAGGTAGGACTGGTCAGCTTCAGACCCAGATCGGAACGTAACACCCACATCCCCATTACCAATTAACGCTGATGAACCTCCCAGGATAACCAGGGGAAGAGAAGAGGGGTCCTGTCGCCAGGGATGCCCTCAGCCCCAAGCACAAGAACCATATGTCCTTGTGCTTCCCATCTCCAGGAAAGCTCCCACTGACTGTAGCAGGGCTGAGGGCCGCCCCTGTCATCTTGGGCTGGAGCAAGGGGCACAGATGTGGCTGCACTTGCTGGGGGCCGAGATACTGGCAAATTGAACTCATTTAATGCGGTAAAACTGGCGCGTTTTGGAATGCTGGTTGGTGCAGTGGAGATCCGCCTGGCGCTGCGCTCCCGCGGCCCCTGCAGCGCTGCTCACGGAGGGGCGGGGGCGTCGCCAGGGCCCGTTTGATCCGGATTCGGATCAGGGCGCGCAGGGGCAGCGGGGACTGGACCACCGTCAACACGCGTGGCCAGGGGCGACCCCAGCCCCGGCGTGACGCACGTGGCTGGGGCGAGACCCAGCTACCCCTGCAAGGGTGAACCCCCAGTGCCAGCCGGCAGGGTGGGTCCAGCCCACCCCTCGCTGCTCGGATCTGCCGTGACCTGCAGCTGCCCCGGGCCGTCCGCGGGGCAAAAAGCCTGGTATTTGGGAGTAAACCCCACGCACACCTCTGCTGCAAGCCATGGTGTCAGCACCGTGGAAACCAGCACGGGCCACCAGTGCAAACCCGCAATGCCCGTCGAGCCTGGCCGAGCCCCGCGCAGCAGCGCAGCCCAGCAAGGCTGATGGGTCGCACCCGCTCGCACCACCTGACCGTTAGCCTCCTGCTCCTGCCGTACAGTTGCCTGGCTCTGGCTGATGCTTGCAAGTCCAAAATGGAATGGGGGATTATGGTTTATAATTAACACAAATTAAAAATAGACTTTGACTAAGCTGAAGATGTTGAGACCAAGACATCTGTTGTGCAACGGGCTTGTTAGGAGGACGCTAAGTGGTGTTAGTCACACAAAGGTAATCCAGGACGCTGCACCAGGGCAGCTTCAACTAGCAGGCAAGTACTTTTAAGTTTGTTTACAACCCAACCCACAAGAACTGCAGAGAGGCATTGAGCAGTATGAACTTACCCACAGCCAGTTCCGCAAGCGGTGGGATGAATGCGGGGCCAGGACACGTTATCGTCTCTGCGGCTGTATGCAAACCCAATATTTGTGAAATTCTAGTTTACTTCTCAGCTGGATTCCCAGGCTGAGATTCTCTCACTGGAAAAGATACTTAAGTTTGAGGGGTTTGGTTTTTTTAAATACTAATCTGGCCGGTATTTAAATTTCTTAGAGATCTGTGTTTAAGATAATAGCCATGTAATGCTATCTGGGTTTCCTTTTCCTCAGCTGAGGTTCACAAGAGTTGTTCCTGGGAAGGGAGGAGCTGGCCATCCAGTTACACTGGAGAAAATGTGGAACAGACTACGAATAAAATGTTGTGCACTTCAAAAACAAAACCGAGGTGGGGGGAGGAAAATGAAAGATTAAGACTTTCGAGGGGAGGATTACATTTTGCCTTCCTTTTTTAAAAACATTGACTCTTTATAGTTTGGGGATTCTGTGGATGTTTTTAAACTAGGACAGCATTTTCATTAGCCTTCCCCAGAACATCTTTATTGAGGAAATATGTTTGTATAGCTGTAGAAGTCATCAAGATGTTTGAATTAAAAGAGTACAGGAAGAGAAGACTGGGTTAAATTAATTCTTGCTAAATACCTACAAACAGACTTGCTATCTATAAGGGGAGCTGGAGACAGAATTGTACCAGGGTAAAAAGGATACCGTGTCTATTTATAGCACTGTCTTCAACACTGTAGGAATTCAAAGGAAAGCTCCAACTCAGCACACAGTCTTCTCATCATCTGCTTCTGTCAAGATTAAATCAGGGCTGAGATCATTCCCTTCCCCTGCAAATCCCTGCTAGGAAGAGGCTGTTCCTTTCTGCAAGTGAGGAAGTGCCATGGTACAAACCACTCCAGGACTCATATGGTCTGGGCTCCGAGTCCTCACGCAGCTAAATGCCTCTGGGTAGTCAGATGAAATGAAGAAAAAGAGCTTCACAGGCCTCAGCACTGTAACAGGAGGGCTGGAAGGTGTTTCACCTGCTCCGCTTCCCTGCTCCCCACACTGTTCCCAGCCCTTCTCCTTGCACCAGATGATCTGGAGAACTTGCCAACAAGAGTAGTACAGTTTTGGCAGGAAGAGGAACAGGGTCCTGGCACACTGTCACAGTCACTTACAGTGTCACTCGCTGAGATGAGGTCTTTACCCTCTGTGCCCCTCTTGCTCCAGCAGGTGGGTAGGGCACTTAGTTATCAATAGAAAGTATCACTGAAGTTAACAGTGCAAATAAGAGCAGCCTCACAAAAGGTATTAGCCAAAATCTGACCACCACTCTAAAAATAAGGCAGGCTCCTGGAGCTCCTTAGCTCCACTCTTCTTCCAGCATCTTGGTGTCTCAGATCTTTCCTTCTCATTTTCCACCTTCCAGTTTCTCTTTAATAAGAGCCGCTTGTTTTGTTCTTCACAAAGCACTACCTACTACCCTCTCAGTGTTCTTCTTTTGTAATTCCATTATCAAGCTGTCTGCTTGGTGGGGAGCAGAAGGTGCAGGACGTGGAGCTGCCTTTGAGGTACAGGTAATTATTGTGTGCATCTGTTGTTGTGGTTGCTGCCTCAACAGGTGGAAAACATGCTGTTCTCTTCCAGATTTGCAGGACGCTGTGCTTATGCCTTGTCTTTTCTCTAAAGTCAGTCATGTGGTGTTCCTAAAATAATAAGCACGGCCTCACAGCTGCCACAAAACCCCCTGGTAAATATATTTTTATGGGAATGAAATATTAAAGGATTTGAACAGTTATTCGCTGAACTCAAAATATGAGCAGTAAGGCTGGGTAACAATTCAAGGGCTGGTTTGCTTCCTTTCCCTGGGGCACATCAAGGCTGCACTGTTTGCACGTTAGAGATGGATCGTGGGGAATTACTTAACCCAAAGTGATGGAAAGCATTCAGACTATAATAATACAGCAGAAGAGTTTCTCACATGACATCTATTCCCAATACTGCTGGCTATAGATTGCCTTCAGACTCACATGCACAGCTCTCACTGGGTTCTGGAGGAACTGTACTGGAATCCAAAACACACTTCGCTGTCTACACTTTAGTTGCTAAATCCTGAGCTCGGGGACTGGGGACAAAGTTTGTCTAAACATTTCCCAGCACCTGTCTCTGTGAGATTCCCATCTGCTGTGTTTTGGTTTTAATTTCATCTTTCCTAAAAACACAAAGCAGAAACACACATCAGCTCTGCCCTGGAGTGCAGGAATCGCCACGTTTCCCAGCAGGTTCTCTCACAATATGCGATGTCCAGGTTTGCCTAGAAATGTTACAAGCCCTTTGTGAAGTGAAAAGGGAGGAGACTGCAAACGCGGGCCAAGTTTCTGTGTGTTATGAACAGCCCCCACCCCGCAAAGGGACTCCATATCCTGTTTCCTCTTTCCCAAAAATCTCACCTGGCTTTGAATTTCCTTAGGAGAAACACATATTGCTTGAGTGCAGGCTCTGAGACTTCAGGCTGTGCTTCCTGCTGACACTGCAGAGGCTACCAGAGCCACAAAAGCTGAGTCTGACCTGGGGGCTTCAGGCTTGCTACAACAGCAGAGCAATTTAAATGGGGAGCCCATTCAGTGGATTGGGAGATTGTTGTTGACCAAAAAGTCTTCATTAATTTCTTCACCAAGCTGTACTGTACTTCCCATGAAACTGATTATTGTTTCCCCATCTGTGTTTCAACTACTCTTCCACCAAGCTTAAAAGAAATTCAAACTTGCTGTAGGTCTAACACATACTATTAATCCACCTTGCCCCGTGCATGCACCTCCTCTGGAGTTGCTGCTGCCTCGTTCGAACAGACCAAGTTCCACTCTGTTCACCACACGTTATTTACCGCCCCGGTTTTCACTAGCTCTTTAATTTACTGCCACTGCCTCACAGAGACTTTGTTCACTGTTGTATGGTGACTTTCTGGATTACTAGTTTGCATTACCAAAGACAGTCTGAGATTAGTTCCTGGCACTGCTCTCCAGACGTTTCAGCTTAAGAGCCACAGGCACGAACCCTAAGAGTTCGCGTGAGTTGCACCTTCCCACAGCAAAGCCTGCGCTCAGCGTATCAGCAGCTTTCATGGGATTAGAGCAAAGCCCTTGTCTGATATTTGTGACTGAAAGGAGGTGCCACAGCTAGGGTCTCTGGCAGCCTTCCCTGCAGACCAGCGCTAGAAATACAGTTCCTCAGGTAAAATTCAAGCACCGAGCTACTCTGTTGTACAGGCTTTAAAAACATTCTGCCCAATTTAGGTCAAACACAGAGAGGCTCGAGGAAAAAGTTGGGTTTGTGCAGCAGCATGTCAGCACACAGGTTGTTACTGGTTCTCAGCTCTTGAGTACTGCAAGGCAACCTCCCCTTCAACAAAGCTCCCTGCCGTGTCCCAGGCAAGACTGCAGAGTGCAACCACAGCAGCTCCCTTCTAATGGGATCCAAATGATTTTTCGCTAGTGGTTAATTGGTTTCTGTGCTCTAGAAGAAAATGTGTTGCCCAGGAAGATTGTGGAGTCTCCTTCGCTGGAGATGTTCAAGGCCCAGCTGGATGTGTTCCTGTGTGACTTGGTCTAGGTGATCCTGCTGTTGCAGGGGGATTGGACTGGATGATCTTTCGAGGTCCCTTCCGGTCCCTAATGATTCTATGATTCTTCTTTTTGTGCCAAATGATCTGTGACATTTGGAGGCACATATTTTTAACTGCTACTTTGTTTGAGAAATATGATAAGAGTTAACATAAAGGACAAATGATGAGAATGTAATGTAATCCCAAGAGTTAATACGACTGCTGGGAAATTCTGCACCTCAAATCAGTTGTGCTACAGAATATGAGGAGCTCCTGTCTTGTTCCCTTCAGCAGGCTTAGTAGTACGATTTTACAATAAGAATAAAGCAATTGGCTCTACTGTCTTGGAATCTCCTTCTGTTGCATCTCTTAGACTATACGCGCATAAGCAAGAAGGTCTCCGCTCTGCTCAGTCTCAGACAGACTTCTGTGCAAACCTGATTTGTTGTTTTTAGTTCTCAAATCATGTCTTACGTTATAGCCCAAAGGGTCTGATCCGAACGGGCCGGTATTTCGATGATTTGTGAGGGCCACCTGGGACTGCATGGGCAGCATACGTGCTGTGTCACTGCTGTAGGAGCAGTCTGTATGGATCATGCCACCGTGCTCCGCAACAAGAGCGTGTCAAGTTTCAATAAGCTTTAGTTCACAAACCTGATTTGACAGGTGGCCAAGCTTGCCCCAAGACTTACCATAGTTCTCATGGTGGGAATAAAACAAAACAGCTGGAGTGCTTCTAGCCGTTGCGTTACGAGAGGATTTCCATTCCTTTCTCTTGTTCTGTTTCTATCTCGCGGTGCTTAAGGAGGCGTTTATCCTTCCCAGTTCTGCAGCCAGAAACCTGGGTAACATGAGTTTGCTCTCAGCTCAGTGGTTTATCTTTCTGCTAGAAGATACTGGTGAGAAATGCAGAGTGCTGGAACTAGCTTTCCAAGGCTCTCTGAGTCCTGCTGTGGCTATCGTATTGCTCTCCTCAGAACCGATGGGGTGAGAGAAAGAACAGTGCAGAAACACTTGGAAAGACAGTGCAGTTGCTTTTAGCCCTAATGTAACTGCACTTAACAGGAGATTCTATTGTGTTGTTTCTGTTCAGGCTGTCTCTAAAGAAGAACCTAGCAAGAACTGAAAGAAGAGTTATCAGGAGCACGCCACAGTGACACAGGGCTTCTGTGTCCCTGAGTGGATTCGCCATGTTCTGAATTCTGCCCTGAGCACAAACGCCCAAATCTGCCAAAGCCTTCCTAGGAAGGCTCCCCAAGTCCAGATGTGACTCTCCCCTCATAAAGGAAGCAGCCTTTGAGGTGGGTGCAGCTTTTGACCCAAATAAACTGGGGAGTGACTATTTGCTTTGCAAGTTCAGCTACGACTGGCAGCACTCTGCCCCTGGGTTGCCTTTAGATTTGTGCAGGGATGTAGAAAAACCACACAACTTAACTTTACTGTCTTCACTGGTGTGGTAGGAACAGCAGTGTCTTCCTCACAGTCTCACTGCGATAACAACTGTAAAATGCTTTCCAGTGCTCAAGAAACACCAGGGAACTGTGGCCGCCTACCTCCTGCTGCTTTCCATCTTCTTTCCTAGCGGGTTGCTTCACCCTCCTGCTATGCCAGCATAAGGATATGTGTCTGCTGTCTCCTGTAAGTTGAGTAGCACAGAGCTATCTTTGTGGTCCTGGTAGAGACCACAGGACGAGAACAAAGAGTAGTGAAGCTGTCAATGCTCCCTAACAGAATAGGCCCTAAAAAAAAGGCAATATATTGTTTTTAAGATAGAAGAACATAGCAGAACTAGTCACAGGGGAGAAGGGCTTTGCATTGTGACATCCTTTTGGTTAAATCCTTGGGGCAGAAACTCTCAATTTGTAATGCAATTCTTTGAATTCTGCAGCCTGATGTTTCCAGCGTTGGGCTGGAGGGCACTACTGTATTGGTTATTGTTACAGCAGCCTCGTTCACCTTCAGCTGTGGCCTGCTAAACTGTGGTAGGGATGCAAGACGTTGACCTTCCTGTGCAAGGGAAATCATTGGCCTCCGAACATTGGTGAAGCAAGAAACAAACATGACCTCTGCTTCAGATAATTTGGAGGTGACCTGGGAAAATCAGATCAAGTGAGATTAAGAAGATGCAACATGGGAGTAAGCCTGAAAAGTAAAAACATAGCTGAGAGACTGGAAACACCCAAGGGACGCTTCGTCCTTCCTTCATTAAGCTCAGTGCAGCGTGCGCAGCAACCCGTCTGCCTTTCTTGTGCTGCGTTTGGTTGGAAGTGGTCCCCAAAGTACTCTGTGATCCCACGTCTGGCTCAACATCCCTTACAAAGCAGACAGGACGCAGAAGAGTGTGGCAGTAGGGCTGCTCGGCAGTACACAGCCTGTGGCGTACAGCACTGACAGGCTCTGCCTCCCGCACAGTGACAGTGCTGAGGCTGAAGTGCATTGCTGCAACCGTGCGCCTCTGGTTCGCGGGATCTGCCTCAGAGACACAGACTCAGCATGTTGCAGGTGATCTGGAAATAAAGCCAGGCTTGTACCTCTCCACCGGTTCATGCTGTACTAACATCATGCCGTAATGATAGCACCACAGGAGCTCTGCAGCCTCGGGCTGCAAATCTTGGTAAAGTGTTACTAAAAGTAATGAACCAACAGCAGGACTGGCATTGCTTAGGGAAGGTCAAGGCTTTGGAGTGGTTGTACCAAAACACCAGTGTCAGCCAGACAGACCAGCTGGTTACAGGCAGCTCCAAGAGGAAATCAAAGTGGCCCATTACTCCTGACTTACAGTAACCCGTATCAACTTGTCAGCCTGTCTTTCGGGAAAGTTTCATCCTTTGAGTTTTCCTGGAATGTTCTGAGGGCACTTCCAGGAGAAAAAATACTGAGTTCACCCATTCAGAGCACACTGGCTTTCACCTCAGACACATCCTTGCTGGAGGCAGGAGAGACAGTGATGTAACAGAAGAGCCAGCCTTAACGTAGAACTGGATTTTAGGCAAGCTTGCCTTCAGGTGGGAGCACAGGGATAGCAAGAGTGTCTCACGAGTTAAGCAGGTCCAAGAGGTGTTTAGTGCCACAGTGCTGTAGATTGGGATTTTTGTGTTCTCAGGACAGAATGCAAAACAGCAGTACTGAATGAAAGAAGGAGTATAGGCTGTCAGAACTGATGACTGGTCAAGTCTGTCATCCGAAGTCCATTGTGGAAGGAGACCCTAGCTATGAAGTTTGATCTGCTTGCTCTGTTGCAGCAACAGATACTATGGAGATGTGATGGATGTATTTTGGACCAGCTGCATTTTTTGGATCATATGCAGCATGGCTGACTCTCAATCAGATCAGGTTGGGTTAATGGGTATAAGGATGCACTTGGCAGCTCAAAGTACAGGAGTACCTAAGGGGTCCAGAGGGCCCAGTTTTGCAGCTGAACTTGTGTGCTCACAGCCAAAAGTCATGCATCTTTACTGGGAACAGGGATGGAAGGGAACTGATTTTCCTTTGCTCGCATGCCAAGGGTCAGGTTCAGGTCCTTAGAGCTTTACAGTGCTCTTGCTCCAGCTGATGACTTAATGAACACCTAGTGTTGGGAGGAACACGGCTTCCTGCGCAGCTTTAAATGTTTGTGTTTCCCTGCACGTGCTGGTGACATCATTGCCACCCGAGGGCCTGAACTCTGCTCTTGGCAGGTGAAAGCCTTTCGGGACACCTTCCTTTGGGGTCCTTGCTCTCGCTGCATATTTGTGTAATGATTTCTCGATGGCTGTAATGAAAGCACCTAGGTGGCTGTAAAGAACCACCTAGAAAGCACTAGCAGTAAATTCGGAATGGCTGATGCTGTAACAAGCAGTTAGAAAGAAAGAAAAACCATAACAAGCAGATTGTTACCAGCGTCTGGGACTGTTCAGTGCAGGGCTTTACATACTTACAGTGCACGTTATCAAAACGGCACGTACCGAAAGGTCCAGTTCAGCAACAAAGCGCAGCCAAGCTTCAGTGGTGAAGAAGCTACAGAAAAGTTTGGGGTGGATAAGCTGCCGCCTCTTCTCTCTGCCATCCTTCTAGCAGTGCTGCCTGTTGGCCATGGTTTCTGTAAGACGTGCTCCACGTTCCCACGCCCGCCTGCTGCGGAGCCTTTCCCTGCCTCTGTCCCAGCTCAGGAACACGGCTGGGATACCCCTCGTATGCAGCTGTGTCTGGAAAGCACTTGGGTTTGCATTCTGCAAAGGAACAGTGGGTTGGGGCAAATCCATTTGGCTGCCCATCTATTTCACTTTTTGTTTTCACCCAGTCAAAGCTGCAGTGTGGATGATACCTCTACAGAGATTGTTTCCTGTGGCTAAAGTATTAAATTCAAACACATGCAAGACCCAGAAAAGTTATCAAAATCAGCAGGTGGCCAGGTTGTGCGTATTTGGTGCCACACTGCTGCACGGGGCAGGCTGGTGGGTTCTGTCTCACCGCCCTCAGGAGCCACACACAGTAAATACAAGTGTCCTGACCAGCTAATGACAAGACAATGTTTGGTACTACAGTTACAGGTGAAAACAAGGCCACCCTGCCTCATGGCCTGCGTGCTGATGCACATCCTGAAACAACAGTCAAGACCGTCACGCATGAACCCTGATGCCTGGCCCACAGACTTGCTATGAGAAAATGAGACATTTTTGAGGCTTCTGGGGTCTGGCGACCTGCACGCCGAGAGGAATCTGTGGTGAATTCCACATATTTGAGAACCAGGAGGGGTTGATTAATTCCTTCCTTACACTTGAATAGGACATTGCACCAGAAATGCTGCTGCTGATTTCCTTGGATGCCACAAGAAAGAAACTTCTACTTGGACAGAGGAAAGGTGTCAGGATCCCCCTCAGTTAGGACAGAAAAATGGCTGCTGTGCAATACTAAGGGAAAATAATCCCAATCCGACGCTTTCCTCTTCCTTGTTCTGTTCAAAGCTGTTAAACACAGAGTTGCATTTAAACAGTCTGCTCCTCCACCTAGTTTGCTGATGACACAGAGCCGGGTGGTGTCGCCGACACCCCTGCAGACTGTGCTGCCATTCAGCGAGACCTGGACAGGCTGGAGAGCTGGGCAGACAGAAATTTTATTAAATATAACAAGGGTAAGTGTAGAGTCTGGCATCTGGGAATGAACAACCCCAGGTACCAGTACAGGCTGGGGCCGAGCTGTTGGAGTAGTGCAGGAGAAAGGGACCTGTGGATCCTGGTGGCCAGCAGCATGAGCATGAGCCAGCAGTGTGCTCTTGTGGCCAAGAGGGCCAACAGCATCATCCTGGGGTGGATCAGAAGGGGAGTGGTTAGCTGATTAAGATAAGTTCTTCTCCCCCTCTACTCTGCTCTGGTGAGACTACATCTGGAGTATTGTGTCCAGTACTGGGCCCCTCCGTTCAAGAGGGATGTGAAGCTGCTGGAGGGAGTCCAGTGTAGGGCAATGAGGATGATGAAGGAGGTGGAGCACCTCCCTTATGAGGAGAGGCTGAGGGAGCTGGGTCTCTTGAGCTTGGAGAAGAGGAGACTGAGGGGTGATCTCATTAATGTCTATAAATATGTGAGGGGTGGGTGTCAGGAGGATGGAGCCAGGCTCTTCTCAGTGTTATCCAGTGATAGGACGAGGGGCAACGGGTGTAAGCTGGAACACAGGAGGTTCCATATGAATGTGAGAAGGAACTTCTTCACGGTGAGGGTGACGGAGCACTGGAACAGGCTGCCCAGGGAGGCTGTGGAGTCTCCTTCCCTGGAGATGTTTAAGACCCACCTGGATGTGTTCCTGTGTGACTTGGTCTAGGTGATCCTGCTGTGTCAGGGGGATTGGACTAGTCCCTTCCAATCCCTAATGTTCTATGATAGGCTTTGCATGGTCTTATCAGAGCAAGTCACACCAAGTGGGTGCCTTACCCTAAATGTACAGCTGGGTTAAAGTCATGGGTCTGGAAGCTTCTACTAAATTTAGAAGTGCTGTTCAGGTTACATCCTCCAGCTGCTGAAGAGATTTTTGTACCAACAGTTGGCTACTCAAATAACTCGTACCTCTCTGGAAGCTGCCACTATTCCAGTACGCAACTCCAGCCAGCATTACCTCAGCCATTGCTGCATTTGATTTTGCCATCTGTATCCTGTAGCACTCCCTAGCAATTGATAAATTACAGCTCCTGTGAGGCTATTGGGTTAAAGACCAAGGAACAAAGAACGATGCCACTAATACTTGTCATTCGTGTGTCACCCCTCTCTCCAACATATGTTATCTTAGAGGAATCTTTCCAAGGGATAGGCTTTCTGAGGAAGGTTTATGACTTGTGAATACATGATAGGCATCAACTTGACATGACCTACTTGGGCCAAGCCCTGGGCTTCAGCCTGGTGTTTCACCACCACAAATCAGCCTACTTGAAGCGTAGTCAGACCAATCTCTTTACTGAGATGACAAGGTTACAGCACATAACAGCTTGAGCGAAAAACAGGATGTAGAGCACTTTGTTCTCAGGATCTAAAAAAATCAGACATGCTTTGACTAGAACCAGAGGGAAAAGGCTCTGTCCTCCTCGTACACAAAAGCCCATACAATGCCTGGGATTATTAGAATACTCAACATATCACTTAAATGAGAGAACTGACATCCCAATGCTCAAACCCCTCCTTTGTTTTGGAATTAGAAAAAATAGGAGGAAATGCAGAATGCTTCCCTCCAACTTTCTCCAGCCCCCTGCAGCAAATTCCGCATTGCCTCATCTCAGCCTTCGCAGCATTTTCTCAGCTTAACCTCATTCGTCAAATTACACCAGGTTTTGCATTTGTGCTTATTGAATTAAGTGTTGTGGTGTTGGACAAGCTGGGTGACACATTCCAAGGACTGAGACACCTGTCAAGGTGTACCTGTCTCTAAAGGCCCCCTCCTCAGCAAGGCACTGACCAGCCCAAGTTATATTATGGATAAAGCTTTTGTTGCCCAATTAACTGAAAAGCAGCCAAAGCATCCACAGCACGTGCGGTTCACAGGAGCAGTTACTGCGGAAAGCCTGAACAGTCAGGAGGGAGATGCCCTCTGCAAGCTCTCACAGGACACTCCCCTTTCCTCCTGGAATAGTCCACACATAGGGAGCCATATAGTTGGGCCACTCTTACGGCCCAGCTGCGGCAAATGGGTTTGCCACAGACACAGGCGTGGTGTGCTGACACGGGTGGCCCGTGTTGTACTCTGGATTATCACAATGACCTCCTGCTCTGCCACCAGCCCCTTTGACTGCATTTCTTCTGCTCGTTGTAATTAAGGCAAATTCTATTACACAGTTCAGATACAATTACAGTTGTCGTACAAACCAATTCCAAGTGAATCTAAATATAATGGTCAAATTTCTCCTATGTGATTGAAAAATTACAGCAATAAACTCCAGTGGGGCAAAGATCAGGAACTTGTCATATGAATATTACTCAGAAACCAGCATTTTAAAAGTGTGCTGCTTATTTATGTGACACTTCACAGAAATAGAGCCACTGCTGAAAGAAAATGTAGACAAATGGAGCCATTAAAAACGTCTTTTAAAATGAGGAACAACCACAGTATTACAAGTAATAATTTTCCTTTCACACTAATTTTTTAAATCTACTCGTGCCCCTTACAAAACAGTACACAACAGTTTTGAGTCATAGCAGTGTTTTCTTTAAATACGTGCGTTTTGGTAAATGGCACGTGCAGGTATAAATCCAGGGAGTTAATGCGTCAGGCTGATGCTGGAACTGAGCAGTCATTTATTCAGGAAGAAACTGTCGTGTTTTCTTGTCTGTAAATTTTCTATGGAAAGCTATTACAATTTTTTCAGTGTATTCATTATTCAACATGCTTGTTGAATAGTCCAACAGAGATTTCTCAGCTTTTGAATCATTCACAGCCTGTTGGTTCCTATTAGTTCACATTTGAAATTTGAACCTAAATCCTTCCTTTTTGTTGGACACAGAGTTTACATGATGCTTTTCCCCAGCTGAAAAAAAATGTTCCTGTCTGTGTTTCAACGGGAGTACATTCCTTAGCAAAAATATAAGATCAATGTGAGCATCAGCTGAGAGTCCTTTTCGGATAATTCTGAAGCACATCCCTCCTAAACAAGCTATTTATTCCACAAATTTGATATCCATGTAGCACACACTACCTTCTTTTGCCAGTCCCTCAGAGTTATCTTCCCTTCTAGACAGACAACTTTTAAAAACCCCCAAAGCCTGAAGGAGTCCTTTTCCTAAGATGTGCTGTACTTGAGAGTCGTCTGCCCAGCTGTGACAGGGATAGAGTGATGACACTGAAAGCACAGTTCACAGAAGGACACGGTGGGTTTTCTGCCGCATGTTCGTCTCTATCTTAACAGCCCCCTGGATGCTGAGCGCTGCTATGAATGTGGGCAGCAAGTCCCCTCTACTGTGAGGCTCAGGAAAGCAAAGCTAACAGCAGTCTGTAGTGCTCTGAGACAAGGTAATGTCAACATCAAAGTATTCATGCAGTGGAGAGAGTGAAAGGAAGGGACATCAGCCAGTACTAAATATGAAAAAAAGCCAAAGCAGTTGAAAGTGACTTGGTACGAAGTGAGAAGTGCCCTAGAGTGGCCATTAGCCACACTGCAAGGAATGAGAGCCATCAACGCCGGGGAACGTTTTCTGCTGATATTACGAGGTGGGAAGGACTGGAGGAGGCTCTTATTCTTAAAAATCTTTAATGAACTGGCCAGCATACAGGAAATGCTGTCTTGGCAGCTGGGCAAGGCAGTCACCCAAAGTGCACAGCAGAAGGGTTGCTTCTAGTCTGCAGCTAGTGGCTTCACATTGATGCAGCAGCTTCACATTGATGCAGCATCTTCTCTCCTTCGCTTCTGTAGGCATTTTAGAGACCTAGTTACTCTGTTTTTCCTTCTGGAAAACAGCGGCTGTAAAGGTGCAAGAAGCTCCCGAAGCGGGCTAGTCCTCAGACTTTGTGTGCGCAAAGACAAACACAGTTACACCACACTGTGAACGTTGGGCTAGTGAAAGTGCCTTGATGGGAAACTGGGAAAACCTTCCATCACAGTTAGTGTTTGGAAAGAAATTGTCCATGAGGGTAGTTCAAACTACCCAACGGTTCAAATCCATAGCTGACGCAAAGAACCGCTGCTTTAAAGACAAGTAACGCGCGGGGACAGTGTCTTTCCAGAGGTGAACTGAGGCCTTAGAGCGTGGTTCTGGTACTTCAAGATTAGAAATGGGATTGTTCTTAGAAACGGCAGAGAGAAGAGGAAATCACACGAAACAACCTATTTAAAAACATACGTACAGTAATGCTCACATGAATGGCAGCTGGCATCACTGTCGCTTTTTTCCTGCCACGAGGACAAGTGTGACTGGTAAATACCACAGGAAAGAACCAGACTACTTCTCACGGTTTTCCCTGTCAAAGCGAACAATTAAGAGCTAAGCAGTGACTAAGAGTTTGCCCTACCGATTCTATTCAGCCCAGCCCAGTTTGTTGAGCAACACATAAAAAAATAAATCGGACAAAATGGGTATCAGGAAGCCCTCGTTACCTGGCGAAAAGCTCAGCATGTGAAACCAGTAACTTGTTTCTGTACCCATGAGTAGTTGCGTTTATGTCCCACATTTTCCGTAGCATTGCCTCTTTCCGTTTGAAAACGTAACTGCCATGCCAAGGCTTGGGCTGTTTCACTGTTGTAACAGCAGCATCTAGAATTCCAGACAGTGACATGAATTTTCCAATTTCCTATGGAAAAAAACCCAAACAACCAACTTTTGAATGCAATTATGGATTTTTAATCAACAGTTTATTAAATACCTAAAAAGAAGGGTTGAGTAGTTTGGTCAAAATGATCCTTCCCGCTCCCCCAGCCTAGCGGTTTGCAAAGGGTTTTACTTCCCATTTGCCACAGTAATACAAAATCTTACTTTAGAAGCACATGCTTTGTAATAATTGTCTGAACCACAACGTGAGCCGGTGTGAGCCACGGGACTCTCACTGTTTGGATTGTAACAGTATCTGCACGTCCCATCATGGCCTTTGCTGTGGCAAGCACAGGAGCACAGAAGAGTAGTATCTGTTCCCACAAAACCTGCTACTGTGACTGTGGACAGGTCCCGTTGTGGGGTAAGGGAAGATGAGAAGAAGAGATGGCAACTCAGAAATGTCTCTGCACAGTGGTCAGTGTCTGCCCTCCACCTTTTAGGATGGCCCGGGACTGCCTCTGCAGTGGGGACTTACTGCACACCGAGATTAGAGGTGCCTCAAGCCAGACCCCTGGTTACTGGAACAGAAGCACAACCCCGTCCCTGGAGAAGCTGCGGAGGCTGCTCTGGACACGCAGACAGCCCACGGGGCAAGTGGACGAAGTCTGGCCAAACCTTTACGTGGGAGACCTGTAAGAGAGAAGGAAAGGTTGAAGGTTTTGATTCAGTTGTTAGCACCTACCCTATTTCCCCTGAAGTCTTCTGCTCTTTGTTTAAAAAAGAGAGATAGGCTTTAATTTTGGATCCCTCGCAGTAAGCCTAAGCTTACTTGAGCAAGGCTGAACTGGGCATAGGACGTTGTAGCACAGAAAAAAGACCTTGTAAGTACCTCCAATAAGTATTCCCTTTTTAACTTTTCCTCCTGCATCAGTACAGGAGTCTCACACTGCAAGACCCTGTGGGGCCATGGCATCAGCACTGCAGGCAGTCATGCCAGACCTGCGTAAACCACGAACAACCTTGGTTTGTCCTCACGGTGTGAGATGGCATTAGTCCTCTGAACTGCTGAATGCTCAGCAGAGGTAACTTGGTGAGAAAGCAACTCGTAAGAGTCTTGGCTCATGCAGAAATAGCACCACAACCACCTTGCAATTTCCCATCAGCTGGGAAGAACAACCCAAACTAATGCTTGGGAGAAAAATGCAGGAAATGTAGAAGTCAGTTTCAAGACACTTCTGTCTGGAAGCGTTAGGGTAGACACTTTGGACCTGATCAACCTGTCCAAAAAGAGCTGCTGCCACTTCACTGAATCACAGAATGGCCTAGTTGGATAGGGCCCTAGTTCCAACTGTCCTGCCATCGGCAAGGACACCTCTCACTAGACCAAGTTGCCCAAAGCCCCATCCAGTGTGGCCTTGAACACTTCGAGGGAGGGAGCACAACCTCCTTGGGCAAGCTGTTCCAGTGCCTCACCACCCTTATAGTGAGGAATTTCTTCCCAAGGGCATGGTCTGCCCTGCACTGCAGTGCAGCAGGTGAGTATCGCCCACCATCCTTCTTCCAGGTATGTCGCACTTGACAAAGCACAGCTGAGCCGAATGGGTATCTCCCACGTTGTGGATGCTGTTGCTGGGCGATGTCACGTTGACACCGGACACAAGTTCTACAAAGATCTTTCTGTGGACTACTATGGAGTAGAAGCAGAGGACAACCCCAGCTTTGATCTCAGCATTTATTTCTATCCAGTTGCTCAATACATAAAAGCAGCACTGAGTTCCCCAAGAGGTAAGTCCTCAAACCAGGGCATGTTACGTATGTTCTGCTCATAGCACTTGGTACAAACTAACTACCTGCAGATGGAAGAATGGAGACACTCAAGCCAAACAGAGTCATCCTTGCCTCCTGAACTCCCACAGTGAGTCAAAATTCCCCTGAAACAGGGAAGGATCCACACCACATAAGCTAGGAAAGCGAGCCACGGTACTGAGAACGGTGTAACTCCATCGTAGATAGCTCAGAGCTTATTGCTGTTTGGAGGACGTGATCCACGCCGTTAGAAAGTATTTGTCTGTGTGCAGCTGAGGGCTTCGTTTGGATTTCAAAACCACTAACATACTTGGGGAATTTGGACCTGCTCCCGTTTCTGTTGCAGCATACACTATTTGCAATTACAGTTGTTGTTTGTGGTGCTCCAGGGAAAGGTAGGGTCCAAAATCTTTCCATGCATGCATAGAAACCAAAGAGTTCCAAATCTATCTGACTAACGACAGAAAGAACCCAGAAGAGTCATGGTGGCCACAAAAGCAAACAAAGCCAGCGCTCTGCAGGACGCATGTCCAAACACTGAAAGCGATGAACGCAGAGCAAAGGAGGGCTCAAGGCAAACACAGTGAACTCATCGCGTCCAGAGTCCATACTTAGCCCTCCTCTCGTGCTTTTAGATATTGCTTTACTGATCTCCATATGGAAGCAGGGTTCTGGGAATGAAAACAAGGTGACATTCAATCATCTACAGACCAGCTGTTGCTGACACTCACAATTTTCAGGAAAGTGCAACAGTTTAGAAAATATATAAACAAGATCTTCTGGAAGCATACATTCCTGAGGTACAGAAATTTTGCAGCTAAAACCCCATGACCTGTGCAGGGATGAGACAGAGTTACTCTCGTCTTTAAGAAGAAAAAAACCCCAGCATTTTTTATGAGCAGTGATGCTGAACAAAAAGTTATACCAGTGACAAGAGGCCTGTTCGTATCAAATTAATGATGTCACGAGGTACTTCTGTTTCACTGAGAAGTCATTTCAGACTGCTGCTTAACTGTTACAGAGCACTGGAACGGGCTGCCCCGGGGAGTTGTGGAGTCTCCTTCATTGGAGACATCTAAAACCCTCCTGGATGTGTTCCCGTGCAGCTTGGTGTAGGTGATCCTGTTGTGGCAGGGGGATTGGACTGGATGATCTTTCGAGGTCCCTTCTGAACCCTAATGATTCTATGATTTTATTACAAGTAAATTCAACATCTTTTTTTTTTTTGTTTTAATCAAATTAATTTATATTTTTCACCTGGGAGGAGAGGTCAAAGTTAAGACTATGCGAGGCACAAACATATTTAAACCTATGAATCAAATACTCGTTAAGTACAAACCGTTACTCTCAACGTGCTTGAAGACAAACTCTGCTGGTTTACTCCAGGACTCCAGGAAACGTGGACAGATTTGTCCCAGATTTCTACCTTGGCTGAACAGAGTATATCTTTGCTGATGCAATGGATTTGTTTTAAGGCAATTTCTTCGAAGCCAAATGCCAGGCCATGAGCAAAAGGAGGGGAGCATGCACTCACATACTCCTAAGTGAGAGCTATCCCTGTCACAGTGGTCAGTGGCCGCATCATACTCTGCATGACTTCATCGCCGTGGTCACACTTAGGGAGCAATACAGGCACTGCTCCTGCAGCTATGTCACGTGTGCATTATATTACAAACCCTGCTGCCTTCACTGCCCAGCCCTGTTGTTCCTTTGCCCGGCTACCAGACCTCTTTAAGAGCATCAAGCAGATGCACAATTTAGCTGCTGCTCTGCGTGTTAAAACGTGGTGTCAGGGATGTGCTGGCCTTCTTCCTCATGCTCAAAACTCAACAGCCGGAACAACAAACTTGCCCCTTTGTATGGCTGTTCTGGACTGCCACGAAATCTAAGCACAAATCAGCAAGGTTTGGTAAAGTCTAGCAGAGGAAGAGAAGGAGAACTTGGGAACACAGATGGAAGCATGTCACAGAAACTTATGAAACCAACAGCATGCAGAAAGGAAGGTTCCCAAGGAGAGAGCTTCTCCCTCTATTGAACATATTTGAAGCAGGCAGGTTAAAATCACCCATTAACTTCCTGAAATGGCAAACTCTCCCAGAGGCATTCCCCTTCTTCTACTTCAGTGGAGCAAATGAAAAGCTAGGCTGCTTCTCCCACCACCTTCTTGGTGGTGGTGGTTATGAAAGAAGCTTACGTTAGGGTAGAATGGTGCTTTCTTTTGACCGTGCACAGGTGCATCACATAGACCAGTGTGACCTCCCATTCTCCAGCAGACAACAGCCGTTACCGGTTCTGGGAGGTACGGCAAGAAGGGATATGCCACAGTTTAAAGGTCTCCACAGGCTTTTTGCTGTCCTCAGTTGTGACAAAACAGACTTGATTAATCAAGAAATAGACCATCAGTTCTGTACCTGGCTAAAACATAACGAGGTGAGAAAACCAAGGCGGAGTGGGAAGAGCCCCTGAGGCCCACTAGCCCAGCTGAGCTCTCCTCCTTCTGGTGGGAAGCATAATTCTGCTGGATTCCATGGAAAGAGGGCAGCTGGGGAATTCACTCTGGGTGATGGCTCTGGAGCCTGATGTTAAGCCAGAGTCTATCTTACAAGAAAGCAAGGGCTAGTTCAGGCCATTTAGCTCAGTTAATGATGAATAACAAAAGGACAATAAGATATTGTGTGCTTTAATGACTGATTTGTTCAAAAACCTCGCATTTCCCAACTCGAATTTGGCCAACAAAGTTGAATGTGCAGACTTTATCCGCAGCGCAAGCCCTTTGATGTCAGCAGAGTTACAGCAGGCGTGAGCTGGATATAATACCCATAATCTGCTGTTACAAACCAAGTGTTATTGTTCTGCACAAATCCCAGCCAGATGACACTTCTCATCTGCCTCTGCAAAAAGTGGCTTGAGATGCGCAGCGCAGCATTTCAAATGAGGGTTGTGAGATTTAATACTGCCAGAAGCTAAGTGCCCCCACATCTCCTCAGTTAATCTCATTATTCCGAAGGGATCCTGTTACACACTCAGAGAGGAGGTTACAACATGGCCCCCTTAATGTGGGATCGGTCCAAGTTCTTTTTGCATTGTATGTTAAAATAAATGGGGACAGGGAAGACTGAGTGGCGGGATGTTGGCTTGTGGTGTGGATTCTGTGGTGCACAATCACAGAACCATCATGGTCGGAAAGGACCACTGAGCCCAACCATACCCACAGCAAGAAGAAACCTAAATTCGTGATTGATCAACAAACCCAAAATAACCCCCTACATGCCTGTCACTATATCCTGTTGTGAAGCACCATTTCTACACGTTTCTTAAATATCTCCAGAGATGGTGACTCAATCGCCTCCCTGGGAAGGCCGTTCCCGTGCCTCACCTCTCCTTCTGTAAAGAATTTCTTCCAGAAGAGGTGATTATCACCTCCTTGCCTACCCCACGACAGGGGCATGCACTCCAACTGCCTCATGAAAGCTGCTCTCCCAGGCTGGGGGGATCCAGCAGCCACCCAGGGATCCAAGCTCCAGTGCTAGGATGGTGCATCTCAGCTGCCTCCTGAGAGAGGCTGATGCTGTTGCCAAGCCCACTGCGCTGACCTCACGTGGTGCAGACACACTTCAGGAACTAGTCAAATGCAGACTATCACGGTGGGGTCAGGGTGGCACTTAACCCGTTTGAAGCTACTGCTAAGAGATGGACAGGGGTCTAAGCCTGTAAACAGGACAACAGAGCACCTGAGTTTGTTTCTCAACTCAAGTTTAACTTTCCATTTGTTGGCTACAAATAATAATACAGTAAAATCAAACCTGCTTTTATTAGAGCAATTTTACACTTAATTTAATCACTTCACATGACTGAATTATCTGGAGAAAACAGTCACTTTGTTGTCATTGCACCACCACATACCATAACCTCTGTGCAAAGGCTAAACACGTGGAACGGATGTTACAGTATCACAGGATCACAGTAATGATAAGGTTGGAAAAGACCTCAAAGATCATCCAGTCCAACCTAAATCCAAAGAAACCCAGTAGACCTAACATCTAGATCATGCCGCTCAGCACCTCATCCAACCTAACCTTGAACACCTCCAGGGACGGTGACTCAACCACCTCTGTGGGCAGCCCATTCCAAAACCAGATCACTCTGTCAGTGAAAAATCTTTTCCTAATGTCAAGTCTAAACCTCCCCTGATGGAGCTTAAAACTATGACCCCTTGTCTTGTCTCCAGTAGCCAGAGAGAAAAGACCAACCCCTGTCTGACTACAACCACCTTTCAGATAGTTATAGACAGCGATAAGGTCACCCCTGAGCCTCCTCTTTTCCAGGCTAAACAAACCCAGCTCCCTCAGCCTCTCCTCATAGGGCTTCTCTTCCAGCCCCTTAACCAATCGAGTTGACCTTCTCTGGACTCGTTCCAGCACCTCGTGCAAAGCAGCTTTATATAGAATCACAGAATCTTCAGGGATTGGAAGGGACCTCAAAAGATCATCTCATCCAACCCCCCTGCCAGAGCAGGCTAACCTCACTGGAGAAGCCATGGAATCAGAATCACTCAGGGTTGGGAGGAACCATCATCCAGTTCCAACTCCCCCAGCACAGGCATCCTCGTGGGAATACGTGTAGTAGAGAGCCACACGGATTAGGTCTGAGGTCAGTGGGTGGGATTTGTCCTTTGCTGAGCTTCTTGAGCTAGTTGCTGATCTAGGAGGTGTCTCTTGAAGGGAAGATAAGCAGGGAAGAAAAATCCAGTGCATACTTACTTGCCACTGCTTCCTCTCAGACACAGTTAGAAGAGTAGAAAGCAGCCTGCACAAGCAGATGCCTGGAATTTGTTTTGCTTTCTGTGCCCTAAATAAAAACCACACCAGGCAATATTTAACGGCAGCTTCCATGCATGTGCTCAGCTCAGGCTCCAGATCCAGCCTGCAGGTGAGGGCCGAGCATCTTCCACCAGGGAAAACAAGAAAAGGACTTACAGAAATCAGGTTCAGAGCAGCAAGTCTCCTCTCCCCGGCCAAATTTCTATCCAAATTTAGATTGAATTTCAAAATAGTCAGTGATTCCAAATAAAATACAACAGGGAACGCCATTTCTTTTTGGTGGGTTTTTCTCCCCTCCTGGCACCATTCAAAACAGAAATGTAATTTCTTTTTCTTTCAGTTGGAGAGTGCTGGTAGCTTGGAAGTTTTCAGACAGAAAAAAGAATGTCATTCTGGTTCCAAGAGAAATTTCTGAATGCGTTGTTTCATGGTTTCTATTATATGGGGTGAGAGCCTGAATTTCCACAGTCCCTGCCATAACATTACCGTTAGGTCTGCTGCAGACTACTGAAGCATAGATTTTCCAAAGACCTTCTGGGCTCTGCCCTATTCACAGTGTAGAAAAATTGTCAAGAAAAATTTTCAGTGAAGAGAAATTGTGCTCCCAACTCCCTTAGGTTCCTCTGAGGATCTCAGACCCGGGTTGTGCTTCAGGTGCCTCCTCTGGGGAAGACAATACATCATGCATATATCCCAGAAGGTCAGAGCAAAGACTCACAATGATGTAGCACATTGTCAAAAAGTCAAGTGAAAAGTCAAATCTGAATTGTCTTTTAGCAGGGGTGCAGAACATTTCTCCGTATTCCCACAAAAAGTAGGACTTTGCTTCCAACAATCCCCACGGAGTTAATGGCATTGACAGACAGATGCGACCTAGCTTGAACAATAGCATCAGTATCTCAGTAAATTCCATGAGGCTGTATCTGAATAGGAAAACAAAAATAGAAATCACTTGATCTTCTAGTTCTGCAAAGCTGTCATTACTTTGGGAAACAACCTCTTCCTTCCCCCAAAGATTTCAATGGCTACTCCAAGGCTGCTGTCAGCAGAGCTGTTTTCACCACTTCCTTGCAGACGCTATCAGTCCCTTTGTTTCCACTGAAGACATGTCTATCTTTAGGGCAGAGCTCAGATTTCTCGTGCCAGGAGGAGAGGTGCCTGTGTCACATACATTTAGGAATTCCACACACCTCTCAGCCCGCTGGCCAGAGCAAGTTTTCACAGCACACACCCGTGCTCCCCGAGCGCATGGCTACGCCATCGCCTTTCCTCGGAACCAGAACCGTTGCTGAATAAATCTATTCATTGATGACTTGGATGAGGGATTGGCATGCACTGTCAGCAAGTTTGCTGATGACACAAAGCTGGGTGGTGTCGCCGACACCCCCGCAGACTGTGCTGCCATTCAGCGAGATCTGGACAGGCTGGAGAACTGGGCAGAGAAAAATCTAATGAGCTATAACAAGAGTAAGTGCAGAGTCTTGCATCTGGGCAAGAACAACCCTAGGTACCAGTATAGGCTGGGGACTGACCTGTTAGAGTGTAGTGTAGGGGAAAGGGACTTGGGGGTCCTGGTGGACAACAAGATGACTATGAGCCAGCAATGTGCTCTTGTGGCCAAGAAGGCCATCAGCATCCTGGGGTGGATTAGAAGAGGGGTGGTTAGCAGATCAAGAGAGGTTCTTCTCCCCCTCTACTCTGCCCTGGTGAGACCACACCTGGAGTATTGTGTCCAGTTCTGGGCTCCTCAGTACAAGAGGGATGTGGAGCTGCTGGAGAGAGTTCAGCGTAGGGCAACAAAGATGATAAGAGAGGTGGAACACCTCCCTTATGAGGAGAGGTTGAGGGAGCTGGGTCTCTTTAGCTTGGATAAGAGGAGACTGAGGGGTGACCTCATTAATGTCTACAAAAGTTTGAGGGGTGGGTGTCAGAAGGATGGCACTGGGCTGTTCTCGGTGTCATGTAGTGATAGGACAAGGGGCAATGGTTGTAAGCTGGAACATAGGAGGTTCCACATCAACCTGAGAAGGAACTTCTTCACGGTGAGAGTGACGGAGCACTGGAACAGGCTGCCCAGGGGGGTTGTGGAGTCTCCTTCTCTGGAGATGTTCAAGACCCGACTGGACAGGTTCCTGTGTGACTTGGTTTAGGTGATCCTGCTGTTGCAGGCGGATTGGACTAGATGATCTTTGGAGGTCCCTTCCAATCCGTAATGATTCTATGATTCTATGATTCTATGATTCTATAAATACCCTGTCGCAATGAAAAGGGATTGAGGATGACGAGCTGTGCACAGAGTACCCAGAGTTAGCACCCAGGGAGATGAGGGAATCAGCCTGAGGGTTTTGTCTGGGTCTAGCCTCACGCTCCAACAAGGCTATTTTTATTTTGCTGCCTGGCAGGAGATAAGTTCAGATTCCATAAGCACAGACAAGCAGCTAGCCCTGTAAAGCTGGCCAGTCTGTCTGTCTGTTTCTCCGTACGCGCTTTGCAGAGAGGCAGGATCCGAGATCCTGGATTCCTTAAAGGACTGCTTCCACTGATTTTCATATTTGACTGGCAATCAGTTGTACCGGCGTTAAAATGCATTTCCAACGCTGCTTTTTATGAAGGCGTGTGGCGAGCAAACGAGAGACGACAAACACGTGGGCTGGAAGTGTTAAAAATCACAGCGGCGCAAAGAGCGCGTTGCCTCGCGCTTCCGGAGACCTGCAGCGCTCTGACATCCTGCGCTAAACATTAGACAGCATCCATTTCAGAGCTGTCCACTCAGGGGTCAGACGTTCACACCCGATTCAGAGCACTGGTTACCTCGATAACGTAATATTGCTGAGCCACAGTCTCCTGGTGACGATTAGATCTCACTGCAGCAAAGACAGTCATCGAATCATAGAATCATAGAATCATTACGGACTGGAAGGGACCTCGAAAGATCATCTAGTGCAGTCCCCCTGCCACAGCAGGATCACCTAGACCAAGTCACACAGGAACACATCCAGGTTGGTCTTGAACATCTCCAGTGAAGGAGACTCCACAACCACCCTGGGCAGCCTGTTCCAGTGCTCTGTCACCCTCAGTGTGAAGAAGTTCCTTCTCAGGTTGATGGGGAACCTTCTATGTTCCAGCTTACAACCATTGCTCCTCACTTGAAAATTGTCAGCATCCTGGGCTGGATCAGAAGGGGGGTGGTTAGCAGATCAAGAGAGGTTCTTCTCCCCTTCTACTCTGCCCTGGTGAGACCACATCTGGAGTATTGTGTCCAGTTCTGGGCTCCTCAGATCAAGAGGGATGTGGAGCTGCTGGAGAGAGTCCAGCGGAGAGCAACGAGGACAATGAAGGAAGTGGAACATCTTGCTTATGAGGAAAGGCTGAGGGAGTTGGGTCTCTTTAGCTTGGAGGAGACTGAAGGGTGACCTCATTAATGTCTATAAATATGTGAGGGGTGGGTGTCAGGAGGATGGAGCCAGGCTCTTCTCAATGTCATCTAGTGACTGGACAAGGGGCAGTGGGTGTAAGCAGGAACATAGGAGGTTCCACATAAATATCAGAAGGAACTTCTTCTCAGTGAGGGTGACAGACCACTGGAACAGGCTGCCCAGGGAGGTTGTGGAGTCTCCTTCTCTGGAGACATTGAAGACCCACCTGGACGTGTTCCTGTGTGACTTGGTCCAGGTGATCCTGCTGTGTCAGGGGGATTGGACTGGATGATCTTTCGAGGTCCCTTCCAATCCCTAATGACTCTGTGATTCTGTGGCATGGCTGTAGTCGAGCAGAACAACAGACCTGTTCTTGTGGGTTTTTTCCTGGTTACAGTTGAAGACATTTCCAACATTTTGCAGGTTTTCAGGTTCCAGAATGAGGTCTCTGTTCACAACCAGCAGGAAAGGACTAAAAACCTAACTTTGTCCATCTGTAAGAAACACTCTTTACAATGTTTTCTTTGATTTCACGTAAGACCATTTAAAAAATGTTTATCTGCTTCCAGCATGGTTCAAAGAACCACACCAGGAGCCTGAACAGCAGTCACTGCAGACACTTGTGTTTCGTAAGGCTGCATCCGTTAGTGAACACAGCAGAAAGCCCCAAAAGCAGAGCAGAGAGAAGGAGGGAGCTAAAATCCTGGACCCTTGAAAGGTCTTCCCTGAGGTTCACTTGCAGCAACATGGAAGATGTCATGATACTAGTCATAATGGATGATAATGAAGATACATACCTCACACTGAAGCCTCTGGAGAACTCAAAACATCTCAGAAACTGTTTTTCTAGCAATCACCTAACGCAGAAAGAAAGATAAAGCCATTGGGGAAGGACGGTGACTACAGATGTACGGGGTAGGCTGTATTAACACAAAACACACGAGGTTGTTCCATGTGCAAATGGCATATACAAGCCATAGAATGGCTCAGGTTGGAAGGGACCTCAGAGATCACCTGTGTCCAACCTCCCTGCTGTGGCCAGCTAGAGCAGGAGTTGGATGGCCCACAGCCTCATCCAAACTGGCCTTGAACACTTCTAGGGAGGAGGCTACTCCTGATCGTAGAATGCTTCGTATTGGAAGGGACCTTCAAAGTGGATGTAGTCTGCCCCCCATGGTAACACCCACACTTCTAACAAGGTTCTAACCCTCAGAAGGCACGACTGCCCAAAGGAAACAAGAGAAGAGTGCTTCTGGAAAACCAGGGCTATTCCTGTACCGGCAGTGAGCACTCCTGAGCACTGCACATTTGAAACCCTGAGTTCCCAGGCCCTCTGGTAGTAACCTGCCAAGGCTGCTTTCTGTAGCACGGTCTTCAAGAATGAAGACTTGAAACTTTGCCGGCAAGTCCACAGTTTCTGAAACCACGTGTGAGCAGGCAGGGCCATTATGGGTGGCAGGCTGGGCAGGAGCACTAAGGGCAGGCCAGCAGTGCGACAGCTAAGCCCATGCAAGCAACACTTGATCCCGGAATGTAACCACGAGTTTTCTATTCCTGGACATTAAAATCCCCGGTGTTCCCCAGCCAGCCCTGCCCCAGCTCTGCAGGGATGAGCACTCCCTCTCGCTGAGCCTCAGCATCAGCACCGCTTCCCTTTCTGCTCCGACATGGTCAGTCCTACCATTTGACCTGGTGGCATAACAGTCGCGTCCCTCTCTGCGTTTTCCAGGCAAAGTGCTGGTGCACTGTGCGATGGGAATCAGCCGATCTGCAGCTCTCGTCCTTGCCTACTTAATGATCTGTGAAGACATGTCCCTCACCGATGCGGTTCAGACTGTATGTTCACGCAGGGGGATCTGCCCCAACTCTGGCTTCCTCATGCAGCTCCAGGAGCTGGATGTCCAGTTAGGAAGGGGGAAAGACAGAGGGGCAGAGACCTGCTAGTGCCAAAGGGACACGTGTCCTGGCACTGGACCAAGGGGATGCTGCCCTAACTGAAGGCACTGCAAGGCTGTTGTCAGGTCTACTATGTAGCTGCACTGAGAATCTCCTTGGGAAGACTGTGGAAGTTTGGCATGTATTTTCTGGATAAGCCCACTAATCGGAAAGAAAATTAAATAAAGAAGGGTTCAAACTAACAGTTTTGCCCACCTGGGCCTGTTTATTTAACTACCTGTTGGGCAAGGCAAAGGGAGGAACTGGGGCTTCATGCAGAACTAAGGCGGCAGCACAGTTGCCTTGAAAAAGCACTTTTTACTTGCTTGTAATTGCATTTATATGGCAAGAGGGAAAATGGCTAAACCAGTAAAAAGAAGAAGAAATCATGAGGTTTTTAAGCAAGGCTTTAACTTTTCACATCCAGCTGGTGTGGAGCGAGAGGTTTTGCAAGCTGACATGCTCCTGTAGTCTGACATGGTGAAACGAGTCAGGATCCAGATCAGACCTTGGGCTCCTTTATTACAAGCCATGGCAGCTCTCCCTGGCACTTTCACAGGTTCCTTTCATTTCAAATCTATGGCAAATCCTCAGAACTTTAAAAGACCATTAAATCCTCATGAGCTGGTTCTGGAGGTCCCAGTGAGATGCTGCTCTCTGGGGCACAGTTACCAACAGCCTCACTGCTGGTCAGAGGGAAGGGAGGTGTAAAGCAAGGGGCACGCTCAGGGCTGGTGCACTGCAGGGCAGCAGCCGTGGCCAGACAGAAACATCCCCCTCCTGGCTCGCAACCTGTTGCTCCAAATCTCGTTGTCCAAATTTCCCTGTTTTAACTGAAAGCCAGATCCTAGTGCCATCACATCAGAGCAAAAATGAGCAGTGCCTCTAGCAAATCCAAAGCAGCAGCGTTCTATTTCGATTACTCTTTTACGCCCAATTGGCCACATCTAGCCCTGTGAAGACTCGGCGCAGATATTTGCTGCAGTGCAATTACAGCCACATACAGAACGTTGGCAAATGCAAACAATATAGAGTTTCCACTTGATGGCAGATTAATTTGGTGCGATGTTTTCTCTTGAGAGGTCTTAAAGGCTTACAGTTCTGAAAGTGCCCTGCAGTTTGTATTTATAGCACTATGCATGTTGAGCAGCGAGCACATGCCCGCTCCAAACTTAAGTCTCTTTTGCCTCCGCACATTAAAAAAAATTACCTGGGCATAACATTCTTCCACCACATTTGATGACTTGGATGAGGGATCAGGGTGCACTGTCGGCAAGTTTGCTGATGACACAAAGCTGGGTGGTGTCGCCGACACCCCTGCAGACTGTGCTGCCATTCAGAGAGACCTGGACAGGCTGGAGAGCTGGGCAGGGAGAAATGCAATGAAGTATAACAATGGTAAGTGTAGATTCTTGCATCTGGGCAACACCAACCCCAGGCATCAGTACAGGCTGGGGACTGACCTGTTGGAGTTTAGGAGACCTGGGGGTCTTCGTCGACAGCAGGATGACTATGACCCAGCAGTGTGCTTTTGTGGCCAAGAGGGCCAACAGCATCGTGGGGTGGATCAGAAGGGGGGTGATTAGCAGATTAAGAGAGGTTCTNGGTTGTGGAGTCTCCTTCACTGGAGATGTTTAAGACCCACCTGGATGTGTGCCTGTGTGACTTGGTCTAGGTGATCCTGCTGTGTCAGGGGGATTGGACTAGATGATCTTTTGAGGTCCCTTCCACTCCCTAATGTTCTGATTCTGTGATTTCTCACGATGCAGCACGGAAGCACACTTTTTCTGCAGAGCCTACAGGGAGCTGCAGGTGGTGTTGCCACTTTTCTAAACACAGTGTGGAAAACACAAAAACATGCCACAGACAAACACCCTCTCAGGAAACAGAGATGAGTCTTCCTCCAGAAAGCATCCTATCCTTTAGGATTCGAGTAAGCAGGAAGAAGGGGAGGTTGTAACGATGGAAAAAATCAGTGAAGTTCTAGCTTTCATAGGGCTCCCACTGGCTGCCGCAGCAAGATTAGGTTTCAGTGAGTGTGGTGGCTGAACCACTCCAGGAACTTGGGTCTCCTCTGTCTCGGTTTGTCTAGAGATTCTTTTTTATCGCAGACCATGTCGAAGCTGTTTTGCAAGGACCCCGTTCAGTTGCCCGGCTGACCACTGCCTGCAAGCGCCTGAGGCTCTGCCGACAGCAAGCCAAGGGGCAGCACAGGACACGAGGGTCGTGTGGAGCACAGTGGCACCAAACCTCCACGAGTGATCGTGTCGGGACAGGTCATAATCCCCAGCAAGCTGCAGGTCTGGAAGCAGCTGTGGTGGTGGGGAAGAATTTAAAGCAAACAACTTCTCACTCAGACTGACTGAGCCAAAATTTATGAATTTACCCCAGCTGAGGCCTGTTGGCTACTGTGGGAGTGTTTCAGGTGGTCACGGTCAGCATAGATTCTCCTGCCATGTGTGACTTGCCTCTGGGAGCAATAAGTCTGGCTGAAGCTGCAGTTCACCAGGAAAACCAGGGCACTGACAAAGCAGAGCTGCTGGCTGGATGTCGCTGTCACACGTGTGTAGCAGAACCTTCTTTTCAACCAAACCAAACGAGGGAGAACACTGAGCCAAGCCCAGCGAAGCAGCTGTCCAACCCCACTTCTAGAGAAGTTCCTTTTCTAGAAGCACCTGAGCTGGTTCCAGCACTTTCTATTGCTGTGAAGCTCAGGCAGTGGGAGGCAGGTCTCCCCACCTCCTTGTACTTTCAGAACCCTTCAGCCGATGCCAGTACCCGAGCCCACCATTACCTTCCCTCTGCACAAGGACTGCAGCAGCATGGAGGTGGCCTGGGAGGGGCACAGGCCCAGGCCCAGTGGTAAAAGAGCCCTGATCTCTGACCCACATGTTGCACACTGCTGTGGGCTCTGTCCATTTTGCTGCTGCTGACCCAGGAGGAAGCAGCCCCACTGCCCTCCAGCCCTGCAGCAGCAGTGCCTCTGCAGTGCCAGAGGTAGTCACACTTGCCTGATGCTCCAGCTAAACATGGAAGGGTGGAAGTCACCAGAGCAGCAGATTCAGACGGCTCAAGAGCGCAGTGCTGATGGCACCATCTTTTTCATCCCCGCTCCTTACCCAGTGCAAACACTGGGCTTATTTGCAAATGCCTGTCCATTCCATGTATTTCTGAAGGAGCTCTGTGGTGGAGCTGGTGCATCTCCCACACAGCAGCCTACAAAGGAGGATGGGTGTCATAGCCTCTTTTCCATGGAGAAGGCACCTGGAGTTTTCCTCAGCTGCTGCAGGGTATCTGGGGAGGAGCACAAAGGGGTTGCTCCCCAGCCTCCAGAACTGGCACGAAAGCACGAGAACAGTTTTCTTACATAAGATATCTGGCTTTGACCAGCTTTTCCTGCCAGACTTTCAGGAGTGACTCATGCACAGAATATTGCTGTGGGCACGTCTGTGTTATTTACGCTCTGGATTCCCACTTACGTTTATATTTGTATAAAGAAAGCGTGACCACAAATCTGCTCTGTGAGGATAGAAGACAGGATAGAAACTTTCAACAAGTCACATGGAAGAAAATGATGCCAAGGCTAGGTTTCCCATGGAAAGAAGTGCCAGTCGGAATGCTGCCCAGCTACGTGTCATGGAGAACAGCTAAGAGCATCACCTGCAGCAAGGGTGGCCTTCCTCCGGTACCTTCTTGATAGGCCTTTTTCTGCCCTTTTTCTTTTACAACAAATAAAGTCTGAAAAAAGAATTCTGAACGGGGACCTGAATAGACCACAAAGCTGGAAACCTAAGTGTGACCAAGACTAACTGGTCGTGATTGAAAACCAAGCCACGGGACAAGCCCAGGCTGACCACAACCCCGAGCAGCTATGTTGCTCTGCTCACGTCCTCCAGTATGGACGTGACTCTTCTCCAGACACAACACCTGAAGTAACACGCAGGCAAGAATCTTCATAGGCAGATCCACTGGTTCTCACTGGCTTGTTCCACTTCACTGACTCCCACTTACGCTTTAACTTTGGTGCTGCTCACCAACACCAGGTGACTCCCTGCTGCCTTGATCGGATTTGTCCAGCTGCTGCCAGACGCTCCAGAACCGCTGAGTCCTGTCACTGGGAGATGTCGTCCTCCCGTTATCTTTGTGTCTTGTATTTTCCTGATAACAAAGCTGAGCTATGTGTCACCGTGGGGAGGGCTTCAAAATACCTTACGCTTTGCACATTTACTCCGTAGCCTAAGGTTCAAAGAGCACATGCAGCTCCTGAAGCCAATCCAAACATGAGCCTAGGGCCTGTGAGCCTCTCAGCTGTGAAGTTTTCTTTAGACTGCAATTATTTTGCTTAGAAACCAGACCCTTAATCTGTCGCAGGAGGCTGCACTTTAATAAAGTCAAACAGTTTGCTCTTTGCAGTGTGCTATTTGTGGTACCAGAATCAGGGAGCGACACCGCTCCCCCTCGCCGCTGCCTCCCGGAGCCTCGCGTGTTTATACACAGAAAGCGCTCGCAGGAAACACTCCTAAAAATACACAGCAGCGTCAGCTGGGGATCTGGATCTTGCTCGCCTCCGCCGCCTTCTGCCTCTGTAACCAGCCTTCGATCACTTCATGCTCAACCAGTCTGGCTGTTCAAGAAACATCAACCCTGTCTCAAGCTCATAAAAAAAAGTAGTTTTAAAATTTTCTTTTCTTCTCTGGCAGTATCTATTCTCTACCCTGTCACAGAGCAACCTCCACAGTATCGCCACGCTGCACCTACCTGGCTCTGCCCACTTGTCAGACACTAGGAAGGTGCAAAGTTGGGGCAAAAACAGTACCAGAAAAAGGAGAACATCTTTGACTTTACTTTGTATAGAGGGACAGCTGAAGACTGCAAAAGAAAATGCAGTACTTTCCACGGACTAACTTTTGAAGCCACTCTCGGAGGAGCTACCCTGGAGACAGAGCATCTCCCAATGGAAACACCACTGCAATGAAAACCACTTCCACGGTGGTACAGGTAGAAAATCTGCAGAGCAAAAATCCAGCCAGTGAGCAAACACATCAGGTACTGAACTTCAGGAGAAATGAGAAAGCCGTTCTGGGACTTGGCTCATAATGCTGATCTGCTGCTCTACATCTGTTGCTCAGGATGCAGGCAGAGCCTCTCCTCACACGAAACGTCACTTTTCAAGGGACAGAGTCTTCCTGGTGCTTCAGTCTGATCCTGCTTGTGGCTAGTCATCTTCACGACCACAAAGATCTCTCAGTGCATTCAGCTTGCGACAAGAACAGGCTGAGACTTACAGCAGCGCTACGAGTCTTTGATATGACTATGATATTATTGCCATCACTGAAACAT